>CAWUFW010016029.1:0-329631 GCA_963921515.1 Calotriton arnoldi | reverse complement strand
CGAAATGGCCGCTGTGTAGGCGAGCTCCGCCGGCCGAGAATAATAATCCTGCATTTATATATCTGACTGGTGAGCACACACAGAGCGACCCGGCGCACTGGGGAGAGCGTGGTGTGAGGATTCCAGCGACCCCGCACTGGACGACCTCTGTAACCGGGGGACGAAGTGGTGAGCCCTGAACCGCAATAGCGCTGGGAGATCGGAGGATGGAGCACACGCGAGGCGGACTGTCGCAGAGCTCGAGACCGCGGCGTGGAGGCCGCAGAAGGCCGCGTAGATTCTGCGGTGAAATTTGGCGGACTTGAGCGGAAAGCGGTGGGTCCCTGAAAACGGGGCACGAAAACAACTGCTGTGCGCAATCGAGGTGGGGACCGAAGAAGCCCTGAATTGAAGGCAGCGAATACATGGCAGCTCGGCTCTGAGGAGGGATATGTAACACGGGACTCTACACTCACCCCGGCTGTTGAATTGAAGCACGGAGGCGAGATCTGGGCTCTGGGGATTGGCCTACATTCCATAATACCCGGCGTATGAGGGCGGAACAGTGGGGACTGGGCTTGCGGACATAGTCGCTGACATCGGGGGAGTAGAAGACGGCGTGCGCACGAGGCGGACTGCGGCCGTACTCGAGACCGCGGCGCGGAGGCCGTGCTGATCCTAGGTGAGCACCGGTGTGAAGCCGGAGGCCCGCATGGGGGTTGCTCGGCTGAAGTGGGCCGCTGATTGACTGCGGAGCTGGTAGACTGCGGGGGGTGTGCGGCTGGTCTGCGCGGTCCCACGCAGCTAGCACAGATAAGTGCTGATCCTGTGGGGTTGGGTAACCTCCGCAGCAAGGAGAACAAGCGGCGAACAAATACCCTACGAGAGCGGGCGGGCGCGTCTGCCCCGCTGCAGCGGAGTGGCCTATACACCGAGTGGAGAGTGTGGAGAAATTGGGCAAATCACCGGGTGGCCGGGACTGCGGCGCGTACCCCCCGCGGAAGTGGATGCTGCAGAGCCATACTGGGGAAAAGTCCAGCTGCCGGCCCAGATCTGTGGAGAAATAAAACAGGCAAGTCTGTATGAGTCCCTGATAGATTGGTTGACGCCAGGAGGTGCTGTGCATGGCTTGGGAGCGATCCGCCAGGCCACACCTGAGGACTACAAGTACTAACCCCGAACAGCCTCGGAGAGAGGGATGACCTGCGGGGGCTGGTCTCAGGGTCACAGTCACTGGTGAAAAAGGTAGCCACAAAAGTCGACAACTATACCTACTGCTGAGGAGCCTAACGGATAGCGGGTGTTTCCGGAAGGCCGCAGGTCACGCTGCGACGGGCGGACAGGAGTCCACACAGCTCAAACATGGGAAAACAAGACACCAAACAGCCGAAGATATCATTCGACCAAAGGAGGACCACGAGGAATATGGAACAGGACCCAGAAGCGGGGACGGAGCGACCACTGGACCACCAGTCGGAAGATCAGGGGGAAGACCTGCGCACCCTTATGCTAGAAATGAGATCAAGTCTCCGTAATATAGACACTAAGCTAGACACGCTGACCTCGCAGTAGGACGCTGTAAAGACACAGGTGGGGACACATGAAACACGGCTAGATGTGCTAGAGAACCGCGCCACTGAATTTCATGAATTTCAAACGGAGACAAAGGAGCAGCTCCTTCATATGGATAAGGTGCTTGGGATAATAAGAGCAAAGAACGACGATTTGGAGGCCCGGTCCCGCCGAAACAAC
Organism: Calotriton arnoldi; assembly: GCA_963921515.1. Taxonomy (NCBI): domain Eukaryota; kingdom Metazoa; phylum Chordata; class Amphibia; order Caudata; family Salamandridae; genus Calotriton; species Calotriton arnoldi. The sequence goes on along the minus strand of CAWUFW010016029.1, from coordinate 327,900 downwards.
CTCCGAATCACAGGCGTACCGGAGACAACAGCCATCGTTAAGATGGAAACGTACATAGCGGATATGCTCCACGAATTGTTTGACCCTCATCTCTCCACGGTCTTCGCTGTGGAAAGGGCGCATCGGGCGTTGGGCCCCAGACCCCCAGTGGGAGCCCCTCCCAGACCGATATTGGCAAAAATCCTGAATTATCAAGACCGAGACACGGTCCTGCGGCTGGCCCGTAGCAAAGGCACCATCACCTTTGGGGGTAACACGCTTTCATTCTACCCTGACTTCACCCCTGCGGTGCAGGCCGCGAGGCGGGAGTTCCTCCAGGCGAAGCGGCTGCTCCTGCAAGCGCAGATCCCATATGCCCTCCTGTACCCAGCGAAACTCAAGGTCAGCTATGATGGGACTGTCCATTTTTTCACGGATGCAAAATCGGCTCTCAAGTTCGCCAAGCATGTCGGCGGGAAGGCAGCTAAGAAAAAGCCAGTGGAGGCAGCTACAGAACATACGAGACTAAGCGACGACGACTGAACAATCCCCAGGATTGTGGTGCCCCTGTTGCAAGATTGCACAAACTCCAAGTGGAGGGATTGCAAGTATTCAAATTGGTCGCTGGGTGGAAGGAAAGGTGCTATAGGTGCCGTTGTAGTAAATGCGGGGGGTTTGTTGTTGGGAGGCGCGACCCTTATGGGATGAAATATACAGGGTAGCTGTACGGTCTGTGGTAGCGGAAAGCTGTTCCTAATTTTACAACCTTGCGCGCTGTTGGGCGGGACCGCTCACTGGCGGCATGCCCTGGTGGGCTGGGCACCTAACCTCTCAGATCACGAGACTGCAATGTGAGTCACCGTTCATAGTTGCTCTCGGCCACCCTGAGAAATCGGGGGAGTGTGCCGGCATAATTGCGCCCCCATGGGAGAATTCCCACTAGTTATTGGAAATGTTGGTTTGTTTGGGACGGGTACTCTACAACCTGATTGGAGGGTTGGAGTGGGTGGTGGGAAATGTTTTAATGTTTACCAGACAAGTGCCTTTACTGATGCATGTGACGAAAGCCGTTCAGTTGCTTGTATTCCTGTGCCTCGCTTCCCCAACCCCGTTAAGCTGTGGAAATAAGTATTCCCTATGACCACCCTCAATTTTCTCACCTGGAATATCCGAGGGATAAATGATGGTAGAAAAGCTAGGTTAATCCATACCTATCTAATTAGGCATCATGTAGATGTATGTATGCTACAGGAGACACATCTGAGGCTACACCCATCCCCTAGATTACGTCATGGAAGATGGGCGACGACCTACTCGTCAGTCTATTCCAATTATGCAAGAGGGGTGGCGGTACTGATAAGACGGGGGCTAGATTGGAAAGAAATTTTGGTACAACTAGATCCCGAAGGGAGGTATGCCATAATACACGGGTGTCTTGGCGGGAACGAAGTGCTTCTGGTGGCTATATATGGTCCAAACTCTGATTCCCCTGAGTTTTTTCAAACTGTCTGGGCTAAAGTTAAAGCTGCAAATTGCGATACTGTCATTTGGGGAGGAGACTTCAACGCAATCCTGGATGACGAATTGGATAGGAAAGGGGCGTCCAGGTCATTGCACCCACTGGCAAGTGAGGCGCTGGGGGCTATCTTAGCGGATGGAGATTTGGTGGACATTTGGAGGCACCTTCACCCCGGGGTCAGGGAGGGCACATGCATTACAGAATATCATAAAGCTTGGTCCCGGTTGGATTACTGGATAGTGTCCAGAGATGTAGCTACTTGGACGAGGGAGGCGGTGCACTGCCCTAGATCATTGTCGGATCATGCGCCATGCCTTCTACGGCTAGATTGGCCTAACTCCATGAAGCGAGTACACACCTGGCGGCTGCCGCAGAACGCACTCCTGGATGAAGCTTTTAAAGAAGAAATTAGAAAAGATATAGTAGATTATTTTACCTTAAATACAGGCTCGGTGAGTTCAGAGGCCACCTTGTGGGAGGACTTTAAAACTGTGGTGAGAGGGAATTGCATAGCACGGCAGGCAGGAGTGCTTAAAGCCATAAGGGGGACATTGGCGCAGATCAAAAAGCAATTAAAAGAGCTTGAGGCGCGGTTTTATGCCACTGGGGATCCGACCGCCTTGGCGACAATAAAAGAAAAATTGTTGGACTTTGAAGAGGAGGCGTGTAGAGAGGTAAAGTTTCTGGGGAAGCATGCTCAGGCAAGGAGGTATGGAGAGGGAGACAGACCTGGGAGAACGCTGGCGGCTATGCTCCGCCCCCCGCGCAACACCGCATTCGTCACAACCCTCAAAACCGCAGATGGTCCACAAGTTAGAGGACAGAGGGCTATTCTGGAGAAATTCTCTGGATTTTACCACGGGCTATGCTAGTTCACAAACTTCCGCACCTGAGGGGTTGCTGCCATTCTTAGACTCCCTGGAATTGTTATGGTTGAGTAAGGGGCACAGAGAATACTTGGACTCCCCTTTTACGGTGGAAGATATAGCAGGGTTATAAAAAGCCTGCCATTAAACAAGGCCCCGGGCTCGGATGGGCTAACTACGGCCTTTTACAAAACATATGTTGACGAGCTGGCGCCTAGACTATTCGAGGTATATGTGGAGGCTCTAAAGTCGGGGGTTTTACCACCATCCATGCGAGAGGCGATAATAGTCACTCTTTTAAAACCAGGGAAGCCTGAGGATGAGCTGGACTCGCACCGTCCACTCTCCCTCATAAACGTAGACGTGAAGATACTGGCGAAATTGATTGCCAATAGGCTACAGCCTCTCCTCCCGCTGGTGGCTCGGCCGGACCAGTCGGGTTTTATCCCAGGTAGGTCCACGTCGCAAAACCTAAGAACCTTGTTCTCGGTGTTACATTATCTCCACCCTGACGTACAGGCGGCAGCAGTTTTTTTGGATGCCACAAAGGCGTTCGATACGCTGGAATGGCATTATCTTTTCACAATATTGGGCCGCATGGGGTTCAGCCCACTCTTCATAAATCTGGTTCAGCTGCTGTATACGCAACCTATGGCACGCGTGCGGGTGAACGGACTCCTCTCGGAGCCTTTTAGAATATCGCGTGGGACGAGACAGGGATGCCCTCTGTCGCCGTTGCTATTTGCGGTAGCGATGGAGCCCCTGGCGGCTCGGATAAGACAGCATCACACCGCCAAGGGGATCGGCTTTAGTGCACGAAGTCTTTTGATATCCCTATATGCGGATGACGTCACGCTTTATATAACCGACCCGGCGCGTAATCTGGATCCCATATTGAGAGAATTTATCAAGTTTGGGGGCCTTTCGGGTATCTCGATAAATTGGACAAAATCTGTTATATTTCCGTTGACGGATACCACGGTGCAGGTGGCGTCAGAGTTCCCACTTAAATGGGCGACAGAGCCTGTGAAATATCTGGGTATCTGGATCAGTAGGGATATGCAAGAGTTGTGGAGACTAAACTATGGATGTGCAATGTCATGGCTTGAAGGGAAGGTTACTGCTTGGGCGAGACTTCCGCTCTCACTGGCTGGAAGGATAGCCCTAATTAAAATGGTGGTGTTGCCGAAATTTTTATACTTATTTGTCAACGTACCAATTATACTCACACAAGCCTTTTTCAGGACCCTGCGATCGCTGCTGATCTCATTGACCTGGGTGGGGGGACAGGCCAGAGTCTCCTGGAAGTTGCTAACGCTTCCTCAAGGCCAAGGGGGTTTGGGAGCACCGGACATGCAGCTATACGCATGGAGCGCACAAGCCCAATTTTTACATTATTGGGTGCACCCAACTCCATTTCAGCCACATGTAGCCGTGGAGGCGGAGGTGGCTAAGCTCTCTGCCATTGCGTGTCGCATTATATGGGACATACAAGCGCCCGAGGGAGGGTGTAGACACAGTGGAAACTATGCGATGGGCCTGGCATAAATTACGGATGAGAGCGGGTGAATCCATGCTATATGCCCCGTCTATTTCCCTGGCCAGCAACCCAATGCTATTCCTCGCCGGAGACGGGCTTGGAACAGATCTGACACGCAAAATGAAGTTGGCGACATTTGAAGACTTATACCCCGAAGGGTTGTTCCGATCGGCCCCAGAGGCTGTGGAGGATCGCCCGTTGGCCTTTGCCAAAGTATTTGCATACCATAAACTTAAATTGGCATGCCGGTCACTGCACGAAACATTCCCGAGTGCCCCACCGACACTGGAAGCTCTTGAAAATGTACTTGCAGTTGCTTCCCCACGCAAGCTTATCACTAGAATCTACAACCAAATGCAGACGTCGGTTCCGGTATTGCAGCCCTATGCGCTGGTGGCATGGAACGAAGAGCTTCAGGTCCCAATGTCGGAGGAACAATGGCTGTACTGCTGCAGCCAGCTATTAGCGCTGTCCCCCAATTACAGACTCCGGCTTGTCCACTTTAAATTCCTACATAGATTCTACAGAACGCCCACTCGGTTATATCATATAGGTCTCAAAGAAGACGAAAACTGCTGGCGCTGCGGCATGGCACCTGCTGGGTTCATGCATGTCGCATGGAGCTGCCCACGACTGGGGACGTATTGGAATGCTGTCTTTACCATTATAAAACAAATCACTGGAATAGAAGTAGATCCAGATCCTATGCTGGGGCTGCTGGGTTATGTAAAGAATACTCCGGTGAAATATAGGAAACTACACGCCATGCTCTTACTCTACGCTAAACGGCGAGTAGCCATTGATTGGGGTAGTAGGAGGGTCCCATCGAAAGACGACTGGCTGAAGGATGTCACGTTCGGGCACTCACAACTGACTACGTATTGGGAGCTGATGCCTTCTGCATCGCGACCAAGGGACATTTGGGAGCCATTTGTGATATGGGCCAGAGAACGACAAGACCGAACAGCGACTACGCCATAGCGGAGGTGACGGGGAGGAACACTAAGTGGGATGATGTTGGACAATATTCAGAAGGGGTCGCTTAAGGAGAGGGAGGAGTATACTGGGCACAGGAGTAGAGACGAAACTGGGGGGGCACAATGTGTTGTAGGATGCTTTAAATAACTCTCCATCCAAGATTATGGTAGGGAATACTGATGTTGAGAGCTGGGAATGGTTGGGGGGAGGGGGAGGGAGACTACGGGCACATGACATAAGCTAAAATAAAGTCATCATGCCATGTAAATGATGTATTACAAATGGAATGTTGGGCACACTGTCTGGTCCTGTTGAATAAAGTTCTGTTTGTTGTGAAATGCCAATAAACAAATTAAAAAAAAAAAAGATTGGTTAATATGAAAAGGTAAATTCAAAACTTACTACCAAAAGGAACAAGCATTGGCATAGCTAATAGGTCTCGCCTTTGGGACCTTAAACGTGTTTAGCCATGGAGCACCTTATCCTGGGTGCTGTGCCGCCAGGGTCCGAAGAGATATACAATTACTACACACCCGGTCATGCAGTGTGATTCAGGAAACATTTATGGATGCATTCCAAGGCTTTTATAGCAGAGACAGAAAGACAAGTGCTTCGATGCAGTTCAACAGCAGTTAACATTCTGTGTGCTACTGCATCACTAGAGTACTGAACAGCCTATGAAAAAAGCAGTGAAGTACTTTCCAATGGCAAAGACGTCACATCCCTCCTCCTCCAGGCATCTTTTAACCAGGCACACTTCTCTAGAGTTTCCATTGAAAAGACTAGTCGCAGCATCAGTTTACCAGCAGGCCCCTGGCCCACCTCTGGCCCAGCCACCAGGATATACGACCATTGGACATAGCAATAACAACAAAATGCTCCCATTTGTCAGATACAGTGGAAATAAGGAATAAACAGGGATGGTTAAGAACACAAGAAGATGGAGCAGCAGCAGACTATGAACACTAGCACAGCCTCACTGCTGTCAATATTGCAATGCCCTGCTTATTATTATGCATGTTTTGTAAAGCACATGGCTAGTGTTACAGCCTAACTCTACCCTCTCCAAAATATGAGGTTTGCACAGGGGAACTAGAGCGGCAGAGTTTGTAGGCAAAGGCACAAGGAGAGCATTCACTCCTTCCTGCTCTCGTATCTTGCAGTGTCTGAGCTGTAGAAGAAGTGAGGAGGGAATGTTCCTCAGCTCCTGTGTCTCTATCGGCTGAAGGAGCTCCAATGGCTCCCCATACACAAACATGCACAATTCAAACTCCTCACCCACACTTTAAAATCACTACATAACACTGGACCAGCATACCTCAACAATTGCATCTGCTTTCACAAACCTTCCAGACACATGCACTCATCTGGACTCCTGCTTGCACACGCGCCATGCATGCGAAAAACCAGATCCGGCGGTTCAACCTCCTCCTACACTGTCCCTAAAGTTTTGAACAACCTGCCACTACACATAAGAGCCTCCTTCTCGCTTCTTGAACTCTGCAAGAAGCTGAAGACCTGGCTTTTCAAGTAGTCCCACTAGGCCCTATGTTTGGCTCACATATACTCAAAGCCAGGATACCCTCCCTAGTGATGGTGCACTCTACAAATCTGCATACCATTATAGCACTTCCCCCGTTATCTAGTCCCTAACCTTCAGCTTGTGGCTATAATGTTAGAACAGCCTCTATTGGCAGGTATGTAGGGTTAATTCTAGGGGGAGGGGCATCACTCAGGAGAGATGAAGTTTCAAGTGAGTCATGATGCTTCTTCCCACTCTCAACAATGGTCTTTAATACCATATTACACTTCGCACGCCTGCATGTAGTGTTTATGCCATGTTGTTCTTCTTCATGTGCATTCACTATAAACTAGCAAAGCTCAAGGGGTTAAAACTACGCAAAGTGCTATACCCGGAAAAAATAGGCCTCCTAGGTATGGCCAAGTTGTTTTCCATTGCAAAGAGATTATAGAATGGAATTAATAAGGTATAAGTAGCATCTTCTGAAATCTGTTAATTCGTACTATGGCAATAACATGAAATTTCATTTTTTAAGTGTGTTACTTGTCTTAATGACCACATTTATATTTTCTGGCACAGCAAATCCATAAATCATGTGTGTATAGGATTACTGAACGAAATGCAGTTGTATAGAAATCTATATTTTACAGGGAACAGTGAAATACAGAAAATATTTTAAGGTTTCACAGGAAATACGGATTTAATCATCAATATGACAGACCCAACAGTACTCTGCAGAACTTTCCATTTGTCACGTCTACTAGGATTATGTGAAATGGAAGAATATGACAAAGTATGTAAATTATGGAGAACAACATTCAATAGCAATATTATTCTATGGCAAGAACGGAGGCCTCCGATTAAGCTTCTCTTTCTTTTACTAGCCAAATACAGCAGCCAATCAACTTTAAAACTACATCTCCCATGAACCTTTACGGCTCCTCCTCCCCACCAATCACCGGGAGTCATTCCTGTGTATAAATGTCAATCGGACCAGAGTCCTTCCTCTTTCATTGCTGCTGCATAAGTTCAGCCTGTAGTGAGCCATCCGGCCACTGCAATAGAATGTATCCACGGACCGGAGGCTATAAATAAAAGGGGTGAAAACCGCTCGAGGTTGTCATCACCTACTACTTCTACTAAGTGTGTGTCTCCACTTTATTAGCACTCCTTCGGCCCCACACCCTGTCCATACCCCTATTACCTCCTGACACCTGCCCTCCACATTGGCAACGAAGCAGGATCGAGCCCTCGACGTGCCAACACGCTGCCATTGAGGTGGTGTGCGGTGTGGGTCGGAGAGTAAGAGTGGAGGCGTGCTTTACCGTTGCCAGCAGAAGCGGATCCAGGCGTGGTAGCGGACGGAACCGGAGGTGCGACACGGTGAGACGGAGGCTGGCAGCAGCGCGATCGCTGCAAGAGGTGAGGAGGCCGTGAGTCCTGGGGGCTGCGTGTCGCTCCGTGAGTCGGCGGAGGAAGCTAAGGGAGCGGCAGCCTGCTGCGAAGAGCCGCGTGTGTGGGGCGGCGCGGCACTGAGAGAAGCACAAGTGTGGCACAGCAAGACCTCTCTGTCACTCCAGCGGCGCAGGACACGTGCGCGCAACCGCGTGGTGGAGAGGCGAAGACGGTGTTGAGTCCAGGGACCGGCTGCAGTGTGAGGCGAGGCCAAGAGTCAGGCCACGTGTGGCGAGGAGGCCAGAAAGGAAAGAAAAACGAGTAAGATGTTAATTACTGCTCACGACATGGAGCGAGTGGTGCAAGCGGACACACGTGCCCAGAGAGAGAGAGAAAAAAATATAATAATACATCAAAGGAAAAGGCACACAACAAGGGAAGCACACAGGCACAACAACCACTAGCAAAGGCAAGGCATAGTAAGAATTTCACACCGGAAAGAAAGGAAGAAAACCAGAGGTGAAAGGATCAAGAAGGGAGTGAGCAAATTCAACACAGCAAATAACCAAAGCTAAGCTAACTGCAGGAGAGCAGGTCGGTGCAGGCAGGCAGATGGTGCAGGTGGCGATGCCAGAGGAGGGGTTGAGCATCATTCACACTCCGCATTAGCGGCGCTACCCCCGTTCAGTCAACTTGCGGATCCAGCCACGGCTGCACCCCGGTGGAGGAAGTGGATTGGACATCTGAAAACTATTTTCTGGCGGCACAGGAGACGAATGGTGTGGACAAGCGGTCGACGATGCTCCACATGGGTGGGGATGAGCTTTAAAAATTATTTCAAGACTTGCCTAAAACCGGAGACCGGAAGGACTATGAGGTGGCAGTGGCTGCGCTCGACCGACACTTTAACCCGTGGCTGAACCCCGATTTTGAACACTTCAAGCTGCGTCATGCGAGGCAGCAAGAGGGGGAAACCGTGGATATGTTCTTTGCCCGGCTTCAGAGACTGGCGAGCTCCTGCACCGGAGTCGACGAGCAGCTTGAAATAAGGGCCCAGCTCATACAGTGTTGCAGATCATCTGATCTGAGGAAGCTCATCCTGCGGAAGCCTGGCATCTCGCTGGATGAGATACTGATTCTGGGACAGTCCAATGAGCTGGCGAACGTCAGAGCGGGGGAAATGGAGTCGGCGTTGGCACGGCGATCGTTGGAGCCGCCTAAGTCGCATCCCGTGACGATCAAGGAAGAATGGGTGGACGCCATCCACAAAGGAGGTGGACAAGGTAGGGGAGACGTGGTTTCAACATGTGGGATGAAGGCCCACACATGTGGGATGGAGACCCACCCACCGAGAGGCTGTCCAGCATATGGGAAGTCGTGCCTGAAGTGTGGCAAGATGGTGCACTTCGCCAAAGTGTGCATGAGTTTGAAATTGGTGGCAGGGAGAGAAAGTCGTGGAAAAAGGATGGAGAAGGTCAAACAGGGGCATCAGAGTGCGCAGAACACGTAGACACTTTGTGCCAACAGTTTCAGGTCATGGGCGACGATGATGACGCATTTGTGATTTCTTTCACCGGGCAAAACAACAAGAAGAAAAAGCCCCGACCGATGTGCCAAAAAACAATCGGCGACAACCAAGTGACGGCCCTCATTGACACCAGGGTATCGGTGAACATCCTTGATGTGAACCACTTGAGCCAGCTCAGCCCTCGACCAAAGTTGATGCCCACGAGGGGGAAGATATTCACATACGGAGGAGACACTCCTATCCCTCTGCAAGGGGTAATCGAGGTGGAGGTCCGGCACGGCAACATCGCAGCAAAGGCAAAATATCACGTGACAAAGGAGAGCGTAGGGACCTTACTGGGGGGCCATTCGGCGGAGGACCTAGGGTTGGTCATGTTCGCACGCCAGGTGCACCAGTCTCATGCGGCAGACATCATGCCAGAATTCCCAGTATCGACAGGGCAGTCAAACCGGTGGCGCTGTGCCACAGAAGAGTGCCTTTCCACCTGCGACCACTTGTGGAGGCGGAGCTGGACAAACTTGAGAAGGCCGGAGTCATTGAAAAAGTGTCGGGATCGACACCATGGGTGTCGACATTGGTCATCGCTCCCAAACCTAAACAGCCTGGAGCGATCAGGTTCTGCGTGGATATGCGTCTCCCCAACAAGGCCATCAGGCGGGAGACACATCACGCCCAGACATCGATGAAATTGTAGCCGACATCAACGGAGCAAGGTGGTTTTCGAAGGTGGACCTCAACTCCGGATACCACCAGTTGGAGTTGCACGAGGCCAGCGGCTACATTACGACATTTTCTACCCACATGGGGATGCGCAGGTTCAAGCTGTTAAGCTTCGGAGTGTCATCAGCGGCCGAAGTGTTCCAAGACGCCATTCGTGAGGCACTCTCTGGATTGATTGGTGTTATCAATGCAAGTGATGATCTGTTGATATACTCACAGACATTGGAGGAACATCACGAAAGGCTGAGAGCGACGCTAAAGAGGATGTTGGAACAAGGCCTGACCCTGCACAGGGACAGGTGCAAATTCTACTCAACGGAGGTTTGGGTACAGATTTTCGAAATATGGGCTCCTGGTGGACCTGGCCAAAGTCGATGCGATCCGTGCAGCTACCATTCCCCAAAATCCAAACGGAAACTAGGAGTTTTCTGGGGAAGGCCAACTATTGCGGACGATTCATCCCGCACCTGGCAACCATTGCGGAACCACTGAGGGCCCTCACAAAGAAAGACACAAAATGGGCATGGACAAGTGCAGAGTCTCAGGCTTTTCAAGAAGTTAAAGGAGAGCTCCTGAAAGTAGCAACGGTGGCATACTTCAAGCCGGGAAGCCCAACAGAGCTGATCATGGATGCCAGTCCAGTAGGACTGGGGGCGGTGCTGCTGCAACAAACAGACTGGCAGGAATGGGTACCCATCGCCTACGCCAGCAAGGCACTGACAGCCATAGAGACATGGTACGTACAAGTCGAGAGAGAAGCATTGGTGATCAGGTGGGCTTGCCATCACTTTGACATCTACTTATGCGGACACAAGTTCAGAGTAGTCACGGACCACAAGCAGTTGGTGCCGCTGTTTGGAGGAACAGGGAGAAATGGGCCACTGAGCATTGAACGATGGGCTGTCCAGCTCCAGCAGTCTGACTTTGAGGTGGTGTATCGGCCGGGAATCAACAATCCAGCTGACTACCTTTCACGACACCCCATGGCGGCCGATCCATTATGTCAGCGGGAGGTAGATGGGGGAGCTGAGAGCTTCGTAAAGCTCATAACGGAGTTGGCGTGCCCGAGGGCGCTATTGTTGGGGGAACTGGTGGAAGCTACCAATGAGGACTGATGTTTGAGAGACGTTAAGGAGGCACTGAGAGGACACAACTGGAGGAACTTCCTGGATGGCATAAGGAGACTGACAGTCGAAAGAGAAACAAGAACGTGTCTGTGAAGATGCCGGGAAGAACTCAGTGAAAGCGAATAAGGCCTAGTGCTAAGAGGAGCACAGATTGTGGTACCTTGAAACTGTGGAGAAGGACAGCAGAGTTAGCACACCAAGGTCACCAGGGGATAGCAAAAACAAAGGCAAGACTGAGAGCCAAGGTGTGGTTCCCGGGGGTCGACAGGATGCTTGAGGAAATAGTGAGAGGATGCGATCCTCCCATGCATCCAATAATAACCGAAGAGGCCAGCACCCGCCAATGGGCTGCCATCAGCATGGATTTTGGAAAGTTTCCAGGTGGGCGTGCCACTCTGGTGATGATGGACAGTTACTCAAAGTTCCCGTTAGTGGAACTGGTGTTATCCACGGCTTTCAAGCACATCAAGCCTGTCATGGAAAAGACTTTTGCCATACTAGGGCTGCCGGAAGAAGTACGAATGAACAATGGGCCAGGAATTCCTACGTCACCGCAACATCAAGCATAGAAAAGTGACCCCTCAGTGGCCTCATCTAATGGGGAGGTCGAACGGTTTATGCGAACCCTCAATAAGACGCTGAGATTCGGGGTGGACCAGCAGGTCGAGATGGAAGGACATATGAGGGCATATCGGCAGACACCGCATAGCACGACCGGGTGTTCGCCAAGTGAGCTCATGATGAGAAGAGCAGTGAGAGATGTCGTGCCGGTAAGCAACCGGTGGACACCGGGGACAATGAACACTGACCTGGCCCAAGCCAAGAGGAGGAAGAACAATGAGAGAGCCAGCAGTCGACGGAGAGCTCAGAGGAGGAACTTGGAGGTGGGAGACCGGGTTGTTGTGAAAAATCGATATCCGGGCTCGAAATAAATTCAAAACACCATTTGAGCGAGACATTTGGACCGTCGGTGAAGTGAGAGGGACCATGGTCACGGCTAGGAGAGGAAGTCGACAACTGGCAAGAAATGTGTCATGGTTCAAGAAGGTGGAACCAACAGAAGAGGTGATGGAAAGTGAAGGGCTGGCGGCATCGTCGGCGGAGCCCCTGACAGGAAATGAGGAAGGAGAGATGGACGCAACGTTAAGGGTAGAGACGGAGACGGGCCATGCTGAAGATGAAGAAGAGAGAGAGCAGGACAGCGAAACGGGGAATAGAGAGAGAAGAAGCGAGAGTGCATTGCAGCGCAGCCATCCTTATCGGCTGAGAGAAAACCCCCAACGGAGTCAGAGGCTCAGAGACTATGTGTGCTAAAAAATATATATATGCAATACTGCAAGTGGACTCTTGGTTTTTCTGTGTTTCAGTTTTTTTTATTTTTCTCATTAGTAAAGGTTATGAGGGATGTAGTGATCCATCCGGCCACTGCAATAGAATGTATCCACTTCAGCCTTCCGGAGGCTATAAATAAAAGGGGTGACAACCCACAACTGCTCAAGGTTGTCGTCACCCACTACTTCTACTAAGTGTGTGTCTCCCAACTACTTCTACTAAGTGTGTGTCTCCACTTTATTAGCACTCCTTAGGCCCCACACCCTGTCCATACCCCTATTACCTCCTGACACCCGCCCCCCACACAGCTACGTGCATTTTCCCTCATTTTATTGTAATATTTAGATCGTATAACTTTGTGCTTAATTTGAGCGCCATTTATTACACTTGAGCAAGACGATCAAACGCTTTCATGCTCAGGGATATGCCAACAGATCGTCCATCAGCTGCGTGGAGCGGGACTGACGCGCTCTGCGCGTAAAAGAGAGTGAGTCCCCTTTTGCTTTTTACAGGCCTCGCGCATGCCTGGAAAGCCGATCAGAGCTTTCTCTTCTGATCGGCTCCTGGCTTTGTGAGTGTTTCCTAGTGTCTCTCTATGTCCCATTGAACACCCGACGGGGTGCAAAAGTGTTGTGGGGCCTTGCCCTAGGAGAGTTATGGGTGGCTCCCTCCACTTTCTATAGCTGTGAAACCAAGTCCTTTAATTTGCAAGTTATCATAAGACTTTGTAAGTGGACCCTTGAGCTTGTGAATCTTACACATTATTGCACCCTTAGGACTACTCTCCTCCTCAACCTCTTCCACCCCTCCAGTTTGCAGGAATGGTGTACTATGCTGAGGAGGGTGATTATGAGGAATATGAAGAGATGCCCTACGAGCATCACATAGAAGAGCTGTTAGTGGAAGAATTAGATTCACATGTTCAGAATTCCGTGAATAGTGCTTTGATCAGGGCTTTGCAGCCCGTGACACAGTATGGGAGACGTGATTTGGGGGCCCCTCAGGGAGTTCATATGCACAGGGTTTGTACGCAAGTGATTCAGGCTTTGCCAGTAAAGCTGCTTCGAAAGGTTCCACCGAGGTGGAGGTTTTGTCACAAATGGGTTCCTTGGTCCTTAGGGAACATGGTTAAAGGAGCTCAGTTTCACAAAAAGGCACATTGGGAACCTCCACGATTTCCACCCAAGTGGTGGCAGATGCATCCTCACCTTCATCTCCCCCCTCTTCTGAATCGGAACATGTCCAAGTAGAGCAGCATCCCACAACTAAACACAAACGTAAGGTGCACAATGTTTCATCTGATACCCCACTCAATATGAAGCTCCTGTTTGACCCAAACAATATAGTTGAACCCAGTTCCACTGAGTGGGTGCCCTGCATGGAGGTGGCACAATAAGTGCAGGATAATATTCACCAGGGTTTTGAACGTGAAGTGTGCAATATACTACGGTCAGAATGTCCCCACCCGTCTCTCCTGGGCAAAGTTACGGATACTTCTAAGCTTGATCCCAATATGGCATCATTTTTTAAGAAATTTGCAGAAGACCCTAAGAAGGGTTTAGACAGGGCCTGGCAAGGATGTCAGGACAAGCTGTTAAATGTTTCTGGACCCCTCAACAAAATATTGGATTTGGCTGTCCAAGCAGAGGATACCAACACTCATTTGGACCCCAATGACAACTTGGAATGGGCACAACAAAAGGCGAAAATGCTTCCTCATGAGGATGGACTCTCTGTTAGCAGATTTAGCCTCTTCATAAGCGGGCACATTGGCAAACGGACAACTCCTGGGAGAAAAGTTGAAGGACCTGGGCAAATACGTGCCTAACTATTCATCCCTCAATAAAGCTCTGACCTCCCTGAAAAGTCTTTATTAGTGGCTTTTTTGTGCAGACTGGACGCTTTCAAGGTCAGGAGCCTGGCTGGGGCTTCTACCAGGCTTCAAGAGGTAATGCACCCAGAGGGCTAGGGTGCACTCCGTACTCCAACTTCTACACCACCCTCAATAGAGGCGGTCAAGGACGTGCCAGAGAGGAAGCTATAAGCGAGGAAAAAACAATACCACCTACTCAGGTAACGATTTTTTCATCATGGTGAGCATCTGACAGCCCTATTTGATTTCCTTGTATTCGCACACATTGAGCATTATAACTGAGGCACCTGCCTCCGACTGGGTGCCATCTTTAAAGGGTCTTATTCATTTTGTGCTTTCATTCTCCCACATTGTGTTGCCTTAATATTTCCTTACCAGTATTATCCCTCCGAGGGGAGCCTGGTGAGTGGTTGCTGGACCCTCATTTGAGGTTTTGTTTCACCCACCTGTTCTTCCTTCACACGCTGCAAAGCGTGGGTCATTTGGGACACGCCTATCGTTCCCGGGCGGGATATAATGCGGTAGGAAGCATGTCCACCCTGAGAAGGTGCGCCAAAGGCGAGCTTATCTGTGCCTGGACCGCACTCAGTGGCAACCACTGTGCCTTTTACGACCTTTCACCCTCATTAAGGACATCATACACAAGAGAAGGGCTTCTTGCATTAAATATCGAAGGTAGGAATCAGGAATGCTTATGTTTGGATCCACATACGAAGGTGCCTGGGAGAACCTATAAGTGCCCCGAATGCGGCGGAATGCTTAACTGGCAGAACCTAAAATGTATAGAATTTCAACCCCCTAATCTAAAGGAAAGCTCTGGCAACCTAACTACTAATATTAGATGCGCATTGCTGAACGCGAGATCGCTTGTAAAACACTATTTTGAGTTTAAAGATTTTATGGAAACCAACCAGCTGGACATTGTATGGGTCACTGAGACATGGGCTGACCCAGCATCAGGACCAGACTTCGTGGCAGCCATCCCTTCAAATTTTGTCCTCTACCATGTTGATAGGCCCCTGAAACATGGAGGGGACTTGCCATGGTCCTTAGAAACTACCTGCCTGCAGTAATTAAACAAGCCTCCATATCAGAATGCGAGGCCTTTAAAATGACTATCGAACTTGCAAAATCCCAATCCTTTAGGGGAATCCTTATATATCGCCCCACGGGACCTAAGAATACTTTTGTATATATATTGCGCCCCGGACCGAAGAATACTTTTGTCCAAAACATCAGCTCCCTCCTAGAAGAAGGTCTCTCCGCTAAAGAGATCACCACACTTGGTGATTTTAGCTTCCATTTAGAAAGCCTGGAAAATAATGATACATTGGCACTCAAAGACTCTTAAGGGTTTTGGCCTGACTTAACTTATAAGTCAAACAGCGCAGGACATGACCTACATGGGATGTTCTCTAACAATTCTCAAATAGTTATGAAAGATGAACTAGCCCTTACATGGACCAATCACTATGCTGTCATGTTTGATATTAAGTTGGAACACAAATCTACCACAAAAAAACCTCAAAATTCAGCTGCTACAGGGAGAGTTAGGAATAATATACAGGCAGACATTCTTAATAAAACTCTAAAAGTTAAAATGCCCTCTCTCTCAGAACTCCAGAGAAGTCATCCATCAAATATACAGATTAGATCCACTCAGCCATAGCACTCTCTGCTCCTCTTAAAACCCTAACACTGCGCAGAGAAAAGCCCTCTGCCCCCTGGTACAACTAAAATTTAAAAGCTTCAGAAGAAGGCCTGGGGAAGGCAAGAGAGACGATGGAGACAAAATTGAAAAAGAGAAATGCAAGCTTTGTCTGAATAATTATAAAATGTCAATGATCAAGGAAAAGAGCACCTACTATACACATAAAATAGCAGCGGCAAATGACTCAAAGGAGCTCTTTCAAGTGGCGTCAAGTCTGGTTTCGGTGTCCAGGGATGAGTAATTAATCACAGCCAAGCCTTCTGTGACACGTTGGCCGACTTTTTTCTGGACAAGGTTGTTAAGATCTTTAACAAGTTTCAACAAAAGAAGGTCACTTCAGGGGGAGAAATACCACAATCAATTCCATCTGAGGCTTGCCCTCAATTTCTTAACTTTTCTACCGTCTCATCGCAGGAAGTCTCCGTCATCATTGCAGCCACCAAATCAGGGTCACCCATGGACCCTTGTCCTCTAAAAATCATAAAGCTGGCTATGGAAACCGTGGTAGTTGGCCTGACTACCATCTTTAATTTGATGCTAGAATTAGGTCACTTCCCAACACTCTGGAAAGAAGCATCTATTTCCTACCTGTTGAAAAAGGCTAATTTAAATCCTAAAGACCCAAATAATTATCGACCCATTTCCCGCCTTCCCCTCCCAGCTAAGGTTACAGAAAAAGCAATGAACCAACAAATAGCACAATTCCTAGTTGTCAACCAGCTACTACATTCCACTCAATTTGGCTTCCGAATCGGTCATAGTACCGAAACAGCCCTGATCAAATCCACTGAGGGAATTAGAGCAATAGTTGATGAAGGTGGCAGTGCGGCCCTAGTACTCCTAGACTTATCGGCGGGCTTCGATAGGGTCGACCATAAGATCTTGGACGACCGTCTCCGGTAGGCTGGTATTAATGGGATAGCCCTGAAACTGTTAGAATTCTTCCTCACGGATAGGAAACAAGTTGTGGCCATGGATGCGTTTGTATCAAAACCTTTCAGTTTCTCATGTGGGGTTCTGCAGGGATCTGCACTCAGCCCAACTTTGTTTAATATCTACGTAAAACCCTTGGCCACACTGATAAGATCGTTTGGGCAGGATCTTACATCTTATGTCGACGACACCCAAATTGTGGTTTCAATGTCCTCCTCCAACAATTCAGCAGATACTAACTTCCACAACTGTATGGCAGCAGTTGGCAAATGGATGAACCTAAACTGCCTGAAACTAAATTCAGGGAAGACATAGGTCATCCTGTGTGGAAATAATCCCTCTCTCTGGGCCCAGTCCTGGTGGCCAACAGAACTGGGGGCTTTGCCCACGCCAGTGACT
The DNA here is from genome assembly GCA_963921515.1 of Calotriton arnoldi. Taxonomy (NCBI): domain Eukaryota; kingdom Metazoa; phylum Chordata; class Amphibia; order Caudata; family Salamandridae; genus Calotriton; species Calotriton arnoldi. Next base: position 310,478 of record CAWUFW010016029.1, on the reverse strand, counting down.
AAAGTCAGGAACTGAGTAATGGGAATGGACAGTAAATTAACTTTTGGACCACAGGTTAAAGCAGTTACCTCCTCCGCTTTCCACACTCTAAGGATGCTTAGAAAGATCTTCCCTTTCATTCCAGCTAATGCCGAAAAACATGATTCTGGCATTGGTCATCGCCAAAATAGACTACTGTAATGCCATGTACCTCAATATGCAGCATCAATATGCAGCATCAGCACCTCAAACTTCAGGTCCTACAAAACGCTGCTGCTAGAATACTGACAGAGATACCCAAACGTAAATCAGTCGCACATGAGAATAAAGATCTTCACTGGCTGCCGGTTAGGAACCAAACTAAATTCAAAGCTCTTTGCCTTGCCCATGAGTCCTTTAAATGGTACAACCCAGGGAGGAATCGGAGGTCCCTGGGAGCCCGGAAGCTGGAGATTGGAAGGTTCAAACTTACTAACTGGGGAGGGAGAGGTTTTGTGAATACTACAGACAAGAAATGGAACCTCCTACCCCCCAGTATCAGAAACATCTCAAATCTGCTTGTTTACAAAGGCATTAAAAACATAGCTGTTTACTAAGTAAAAGTAACAGGATCACTGCTCTAATATTAACACTATTAGTAGCCATACCTATCACTAGGGTTTCTGTTTTATTCTCTCCGAGCTAGCGCCTTGACACCTCTGGGTACATTTTGCTCTTTACAAAAATTTATAACATAACATCTTTGGAGATAATGGTACAGGGGAAGGATTGCATTATTCCTACGCAATTGGAGGGTGCTGACTCAGGATCAGTGGGTGTTACAGACTGTTCAGGGTTTCCACCTTGTGTTTTATTCTTACCTGCATCAGGGGACACAACCAAAACCTATTTTTTCCAAACAAAGAATAATTTCATAGATCAAGAAGTGCTCCCATTATTGCGGAAAGGGGCAATGACAGAGACCACCGCTCACCTGCACGGTTTTACCAGTACGATACGATCTTTTTGGTCCCAAAAAAGGATCACGGTTACAGTCTGGTTCTAAATCTCAAAAGAATTCAATTCATGGACTGTGTATCGCCATTTCAAGATGGGGGCATACATCTGTTACGCAATCTTTTACAGGATGGAGACTGGATGGTTCGTCTCAACCTCAAGGACGCTTATTTTGCTATTCCTATATTTGGCCTCTATCGCAGGTTTCTTCAGTTTCAGTGGGGCCATCAGTGGTTCGAGTTACTCGCCATACCATTCGGCCTTACTTCAGCTCCTTGGTGTTTCACCAAGCTTTCGGGATCATATATTTAGACGACATACTGATTATGGCACAAGGCAAAGACTCAGTCCTTCATCTCTTGGACGACCCAGCTCCTTCAGGATCTTGGGTTTGTCATCAACGTGGAGAAATTGATCATGGTTCCCTCTCAGGTGATGGAGTTTCTGGGATTTCAGTTGGATTCCATCTTGGCCCAACTCTTACTACCCTTGAAAAGAGTTGAGGAGAGCACTTGCCTATATCGTTGAGGATTTTGACTTGCCTGGTAGGACTGTTGACGTCCTCCATTCAGGTGATTTTTCCGGGTGCACTCTATTTTCAGCCCATGCAACGCTTGAAGATAATGCATCTTCACAAGGGCTTGGCCTATTCGGAACAGATTGTTCTGTTGCAGCATATGGATGCCTGGAACGGCAAGGCCATATTTGCTGCGATTCCAGAAGTGATAATAGAATCCGATGCCAGTCAGTGGTGCTGGAGAGCCCGTTGCGTGTGGCATGTGGTCCCGGGAGGAACTTCATATGAACTACCTGGAGCTCTTAGTGGGGTCTTTCATGGTTCGTACTCAATTCCCGAACAGAGTTGTTGCATTTTATTGAGGATTGACAACGGATCGGGGATCCGGTATGCTAATGAGTTGGGTGGGATGAGATATCGTCCCCTAGTGGAGATTTCCATGGACTTTTGACATCACAGTCTGCAACACCATATATCGGTGACAACAGAGTATATTCCAGGCAAGTCCAATGAGGTAGCAGATTGGAATTCTCGATTCCTACGTGACTCCATCGACTGGCGGATTCACCCAGAGATATTAATTTTTCTGAATTTGCGCTCGGGTCATTGCTTAATAGACCAGTTTGCCTCCTGCCTGAACGCACAACTTCCCCTCTTTTACAGATGGAGACCGGATCCGCGGGCAATCAGTTCAGAAGCATTTCTCCAGTCATTTTCGACGGGACTGCTATAGGCATTTCCTCCATTTGCCATGATTCAGAGGGTCCCTTCACAAACGAGTCAACAAATGGCAGAATTGGTTCTGATAACTCCTTGTTGAAAGGCTCAGTCTTGATTTCCGGTAGCCATTTTCCTATCTTGTGCGGTGCGTCTTCTTCCTTCCCGGATCTTCTCTCACATCCGATGGGCCTACCACTTCCACTGGTAACTCAGGGGCTATTGTCCCTCATGGCCTGGAGAATTTCCGGTGACGCTGGCAAATGCCAGGGGTTTCGCAGGACACTTTGCTCTTCTGTCACAATCGTGGGCTCCCTCTGCATACAAACCTTATGAGTCAGTCTGGTGTAGATGGGTTGATTGGTGTGGTGAGCAGGGTGTGGATCCCATGGACTCAGGAGTCCATATGATCATTAATTTTCTGTCGGATATTGCCAGTCAGGGTCTGGCTTATAGAACAGTGAACAATTTTCGATCGGCCATTACGACCGCTCACCCTCATCTGGATGTCAAACCAGTAGGTGAGCATGCATCAGTTTGCAAACTGTTGAGGGATTTGAATGGTTCGGCTTCCTCAACATAGGTATTCCTCGGTGTAGGATGTAAATATGGTGTTATGTTTTCTCATAGATTGGCCGGCGAATGAGGGCCTATCGCATAAACAAATGTCAGTAAAACGTACTCTCCTCATGTCTAATCTCTTTCCGATGGGTCTCGGATGTGAAAGCCCTGCTAATCTTTTGTCAACGGGTCTCGGAAGTGAAAGCCCTGGAATTAGCAGATAGAGTATTTACTCCTTCGGGGGGATCTTTTTCTATCTCAAGACGTGCCAAAACTGATTCCAGATGTATTAGTTATCCTGCTTTTCCACATCATCAGAAATTGTGTGTGGTCCAGTGTCTAAAGTGTTATGAAGACTGTACGCGTGAACTACGTAATGATGTTACAGGACAATTGTTAATTTCTTTGCAGACAGCTTTCCGCCCAGTTACTTCAGGCACATTGGCCCGTTGGGTTGAATGGTTGTTATCTGAAGCTGGAATTGATGTCTCCATTTTCAGAGCTCATTCGGTGAGAGGTGCTATTGCCTCTAAAGCTTTTTCCACTGGTTCTTGTCTTGAAGCTGCGGGGGATTGGTGTTCTGATTCGACTTTTGAAGTATTCCAGCATAAGCCAATTATAGATGTTGCATCTAATGTGGTGGCTGAACTTTAAACTAAAATAATCCGATACCTCCATTCCCGCCATAGAATAAAAATGGTTCTAGCTGGCACGTCTAGAATTTTAAATTCTATGAAGGACACAAAGGCAAGGATTATCCCACCCTTGGAGGTTATCTACTGGGATATTGTAGTTTTGATTTCATATGCATGTGTGACGCAATAACAGAATGTTTTACTGTGTTGAATGACATTTACCCCACCCTTGAATATTTCTCAGAGGTTTCTGGAGTTGGGGTATTATGGCTTGGTTTTTCTTTTCAGGCGATGATGCCAAGGCCAACCTAAAGTGGCCTGATGTTTAGCTGACGATACGTCTGTTCGTTGCGAAGGAGGCTCATCTTCGTCCTTTGGAGCTGGTCCCGTGGGTTTTTGGTTCCAATCCAGTTGGTTCAAGGTTTTATGGACTTGTGTTGTTCGCGCAAAGAAAGAGGAAGGACTTTGGTCTGATGGGCATTCATACTAAAGCATGACATGACCCCCCTGGTTATTGGTGTGGAGGAGCCGTGAGGGTTCATGGGTGATGTAGTTTTAAAGTTTGTTGGCTGCTGTATTCAGCTAGTAAAAAAAAGAGAAGCATAATCCTTGCCTCTGTGTCCTTAATAGAATTGAAAAATCTTGACCCGTTAGCTAGAATATGTTTTATTCTGAATCAATTGCAGTAGAAATACATTTTTTGTAACATGTGCTAAATATTATAAATCCATTAGCTGTGCAGTAAACAATACAACTGCAGAATCACATAAATCCACTGGCCCACCCTTTATTCCATTACTTCAACAGAAACGTATTAAAAATTTAAATAAAATCCAAATGTTTTAATTACTATCAGTAACCATTGTTAGATGCACAGCGTTTTTTAAACTAACTACCCCAAATATATATGTTATAAAACAATACAAAACAGTAACGTGAAATATGGCGCTATATTGACATTTCGATGTTCTAGTGACATCTACAAACCACTCAGCCTTTGCCTGATGGTTTATGGTGGGTGCTGCTGAGCACGTCATACCCTGGCCTAACAAACAGTATTTTTAATGTGTAAATATTTTATAACCCAGTACTACACATCTGAATATCTATTTAGACAAGACAATTGCATTATAAAAGCATATCTCACCAAAGGCAAATCATCAACTGAGTAAGACTGTCCAAAATGACAAAGTTTACTGGAACTTTAATTCGGGCATTGGTCAAGAGGTGTTGCATTAGGTAGTCCTACTCAGAAGCCTCATGTAAGTACTGTTAGTTTAATAACTTGGGTGCTCTCATTGGTTTATATCTCAAAAATCCATAGACATTTCAATGCAGGAAGAATCAACATCTCTTGAAGAGTTGTCCAGCACATTTGTAGAGTCTGGGCAAGGCTGCCTGATACAACATATTAAGGATCCAAAAAATCCTCTTCGATTCAACAACATCTTAGTAGATGCTGGTCAACTTTATAGTTTAAGTGCAAGATCACCATCTTCAAGTGAGCCTTGAACATTTGTACTAAATCGAGATATCTATGGTATTCAATGATCAGGAATTGGCCAACAGCAAAGGAACAGATCAAAGAAAGCATTCAAAGGATAGAGGCCTGGATGAAGAGAATGTTTCTGCTTGCAGAGGTATGCTTGAATGTATTTTATATTTAAAAGTAAGCCCGGGTGGATTTCGCGTAGACACGATACGCAAACCTACGCAAAGCGGTAAAAAATCTCTGCAACGCTACGCGGAGTTCCGCAAGCATGGGGAATTGCTTGTACCGCATGCTCGCAAGATGTTTCTGACGTTTGGCAACGCAGATTGCGTTTTCGGGGGAAATATCTCGCGAACTCCACCACACGACCGCCAATGGCCACGGCTATCTTGTTTTTCTACTCTTCGCATGGTTCTGGGGCCTGTTTTTCATCCCTCTCCAATCTTTTCAATCCTTTGTTTCTTACACTGTTTTTCTGATTTTTTTCATTTATTATCTATCCCTCTCCCTCCCTAAGTGTATATTTTGCGTTTTATTTCTACTCTTACTGCATTTTTGTACTGCTTTTCTATTACTTGCTTTTTTTTTTTACTTTCCTACTTATTCTCCTAACTATTTTTCACTTCTACATTTTCTTTTCTGCCCCGCCCTCCAGAACCATGGCTAAGGCTAGCAAGAAGGGGAAGGCCAAGTCTAGTGTGGCCAAGAGCCGTCTTCCTTGTGGAAGACGGCGCCCGGAAGGGGTGCAGCCCCGGGCCCTGTTCTCAGAGGTGGAGGTGGCCGCCCTTGTTTTTTTTGTACAGCGCCACCTCCCCTCAACCTTGGCGGCAGGCCTGGCTCCGGCTACGCTACCCAGGAGCGTCACCGCCGGTGGGCTAGGGTGCACCGAGCAGTGTTTCGCTGCTCTGAGGTCCGGCGCACCCACAACCAGCTGACTCACTGGTGGTCCGACATCTTGGACCGAAGGCAGGACCTGCTAGGTGTTGAGGTCGTGTGGCTTGGTGAGTAGCTAATTAAAGTAGTATTGTGTGTTCTGCTATTGAGAATATAATTTTTTTGCTAAATTGCAAGAATGCTGCTGCTTACATGCAGGTAAGTTTAGTTTATTATCCGATTGTTATTCTTCTAGACACTAGACAGGTGCTCAGTGCTACTAATCCTACTTGTTTGTAACTTTGCACTCGCTTGGGCTTTTATGTAAGAGAGTTTAGAGAACTTAAGTTAGGTAATGCTAGAAAGACTCATTTTTTTGTCCTGTCACTAAGATAGTGGTGCTAGGTGGGTTTTAATGGAATTTTTATTGAAATGCATCTTACATAACCATGTTTGATGACTTATAGGAAGTAATCTGTAAGCACAAAGTTCAATAAAATGAGCTATTTTGATAATGGTCAATATCGTTTTTCTATAAAAAGCACTAGAATATTTTGTCATTCATTCACATTAAAACTGACCGAAACTGACTGAACACATGATTATTGAAACTAGGTAGTGGATAGATTTTCCTTTCACTGTAAGTGAGCTTGTTCAACTTTTGATCCATAAAACATGATTTAACCCATACCCCTCCTTCATTTGGCTAATGAAAAATTGTGAAAGTAACCTAGTCTTAAAGGCAATGTTATACAGCATGAAATAAATTTTTAAAAAACAGTCTCCGATCTGAAAACGTGATTTCAGTGACTGATGTTTGATCAAGTTACACTCCTTGATGAGACCTGCCTCAGGATGAGCAAACAGTAACAAAATGCTTAAACTCAACCATTAATTAAATCCATTTACCATCCATCAAGCCATTGCAGGGCTGTAATCATACGCATGCTTAAAACACTTGTTCCCTCTCCTAAAACATGTGACCCTCAGTACATATGATGTAGATTGAGCACAGACATTGCTAGAGTAAGACATTATCTAGAAATTAGTAGTTACATCACAGCTGCAAGAGTCTGTACTTTAAATGCTAATTTCTCCTACAACAAACGTGCACGTGACCTGCCTTGTCCATAGAACCCTTAATAAATCCCAGAAGTCACCACCGTGTTTGTCCTATTAATATGTCTTTTTTCATTCATGCTCCTAAGATGTGCCTTTATTGTACTGTAAAGGTATAGCTACATCACCCACAAAAATAATAAAAATGAGAGCTTACTCTTTTCCCTTTGTGTATACAGTGTACAAACATCCACTGTTTAAAATCCAAAATGAGTCCTGTTAGAAAAAAAAGAGTCAAACTAACTTGAGCTGCAACTTTGCTGAACTCCCTTAAGATTTTCCTACACTTTTACGTTGCTGGAAGTAAATAAAATAAATATGCCTTATCCCTAATCAGCCTTTCACAGTTTAAGATATACAAAGAGGAGTCTATGGCGCTGCTGTAGACAATTTAAGGCACCAGTTAAAAACGTAAACATTTACTAATTCACCACCCACAATACAAATTGTCTGGCATCAGTGACAAGAGAACCATTATAAACAAAGTAATATAAAGTGCACATGAAAAACTTTCAAATGACCAGCCAAAAACTACAAAGTATACAAAATAAATGTCAAACAAAACATCAAGTGCAAAACGGATTAACAGTGCAGGTGAATTTTCACAGAAGTCCGTGCTGGATTCTTTGGAGGTTACTTGTCAAAACTTGAAGCCGAGCATCCAAGTGATTTTAGGACTTGTAGAGCAACAACCTCCTTTGCCTGATCATGCTCGTTTGGCAAACCCATTTTGTCAGGCATGACCCAGGTGTACCCATTGAATGGAATTGGATAGCGTGGAATTACAACCTGATACCAGAAGTGCATCAGTCCCTCTGGGCTAACAGCCAAGAGGTTGGTCAAGAATACTGGAGAGACCAGCTGCATCTTTCTGCAAAGTATGCATAGGAAATCCACTATACAACCACGGGATTTCAGCTGGTCCAGTTTCTTCTTCTCAGACTGCTGGGCAGGAACAGATGAAATTGTCCAATTTGACTCACCAGGAGAGGTTGTGGTTTTCTCTGAAACAATTCGTAGTTTTTGCTTTAAGTCCGGTTTCAGCCAGTCCACGCTAAGCTTCTGTCCATACAGCCTCAAGTTATCTTCCACTAAGACTTTTTTGGCCATTGCTGCCGCTCGGTGAGAGTTGTATTTGACCACAGCCAGGAGTTTGCGTTTCTTGGTGGGGCTTGGGTACAAAGCGATGTCCTCAATTCCGGAAGTCAGCTGCTGCAGTGCCATTTTCAGCTCCCCCTGCTCCAGGCGGCAGGGTACACTGTCGACACACAGCTCGCACTTCTCGGTGCTCCGACACACGACAATGCGGTGGTCTTTCTGCACTTCGTAGCCGTTCAGCGCAGCAATGGCAGACTGGGCGTTTCGCCGGCTGGTGTACCTGGCGTAGGCAAAGCCCCGGTTCAGACCGCTGAAGGTCATCATGAGGCGGAATTCATACAGTTTGCCCACGCTCTGAAAGAGGGGGATCAATTTATCTTCGTAGATGTCTTGAGACAGCTTGCCAATGAACACCTCGGAGCCGGAGGGAGGGGGGGCACCTGCCCATTCAGGGGGAGGTCCGCCATACTTCCGCTGACCGTTCACCTGCACCAGGGAGGTTCCAGTTTCCTTGACCCAGGCCATCAGCGCAGCCTTGTTTACAGGGTTCACAGCATTGATCCACATCTCACACTGCTGGTATTGCAGAAAGGGGCAATGACAGAGACAACCGCTCACCTGCACGGTTTTACCAGTACGATACGATCTTTTTGGTCCCAAAAAAGGATCACGGTTACAGTCTGGTTCTAAATTTCAAAAGAATTCAATTCATGGAATGTGTATCGCCATTTCAAGATGGGGGGCATACATCTGTTACGCAATCTTTTACAGGATGGAGACTGGATGGTTCATCTCAACCTCAAGGACGCTTATTTCGCTATTCCTATATTTGGCCTCTATCGCAGGTTTCTTCAGTTTCAGTGGCGCCATCAGTGGTTCGAGTTACTCGCCATACCATTCGGCCTTACTTCAGCTCCTTGGTGTTTCACCAAGCTTTTGGGATCATATATTTAGAAGACATACTGATTATGGCACAAGGCAAAGACTCAGTCCTTCATCTCTTGGACGACCCAGCTCCTTCAGGATCTGGGGTTTGTCATCAACGTGGAGAAATTGATCATGGTTCCCTCTCAGGTGATGGAGTTTCTGGGATTTCAGGTGGATTCCATCTTGGCCCAACTCTTACTACCCTTGAAAAGAGAGAGTTGAGGAGAGCACTTGCCTATAGCGTTGAGGATTTTGACTTGCCTGGTAGGACTGTTGGTGTCCTCCATTCAGGTGATTTTTCCGGGTGCACTCTATTTTCAGCCCATGCAACGCTTGAAGATAATGCATCTTCACAAGGGCTTGGCCTATTCGGAACAGATTGTTCTGTTGGAGCATATGGATGCCTGGAACGGCAAGGCCATATTTGCTGCGATTCCAGAAGTGATAATAGAATCCGATGCCAGTCAGTGGTGCTGGAGAGCCCGTTGCGTGTGGCATGTGGTCCCGGGAGGAACTTCATATGAACTACCTGGAGCTCTTAGTGGGGTCTTTCATGGTTCGTACTCAATTCCCGAACAGAGTTGTTGCATTTTGTTGAGGATTGACAACGTATCGGGGATCCGGTATACTAATGAGTTGGGTGGGACGAGATATCGTCCCCTAGTGGAGATTTCCATGGACTTTTGGCATTACAGTCTGCAACACCATATATCGGTGACAGCAGAATATATTCCAGGCAAGTCCAATGAGGTAGCAGATTGGAATTCTCGATTCCTACGTGACTCCATCGACTGGCGGATTCACCCAGAGATATTAATTTTTCTGAATTTGCGCTTGGGTCATTGCTTAATAGACCAGTTTGCCTCCTGCCTGAACGCACAACTTCCCCTCTTTTACAGATGGAGACCGAATCCGCGGGCAATCAGTTCAGAAGCATTTCTCCAGTCATTTTCGACGGGACTGCTATAGGCATTGCCTCCGTTTGCCATGATTCAGAGGGTCACTTCACAAACGAGTCAACAAATGGCAGAATTGGTTCTGATAACTTCTTGTTAAAAGGCTCAGTCTTTATTTCCGGTAGCCATTTTCCTATCTTGTGCGGTGCGTCTTCTTCCTTCCCGGATCTTCTCTCACATCCGATGGGCCTACCACTTCCGCTGGTAACTCAGGGGCTATTGTCCCTCATGACCTGGAGAATTTCCGGTGACGCTGGCAAGTGCCAGGGGTTTCGCAGGACACTTTGTTTTTCTGGTCACAATCGTGGGCTCCCTCTGCATAAAAACCTTATGAGTCAGCCTGGTGTAGATGGGTTGATTGGTGTGGTGAGCAGGTTGTGGATCCCATGGACTCTGGAGTCCATATGATCATTAATTTTCTGTCGGATATTGCCAGTCAGGGTCTGGCTTATAGAACAGTGAACAATTTTCGATCGGCCATTACGAGCGCTCACCCTCATCTGGATGTCAAACCAGTAGGTGAGCATGCATCAGTTTGCAAACTGTTGAGGGATTCGAATGGTTCGGCCTCCTCAACCTAAGTATTCCTCGGTGTAGGATGTAAATATGGTGTTATGTTTTCTCATAGATTGGCCCGCGAATGAGGGCATATCGCATAAACAAATGTCAGCAAAACGTACTCTCCTCAAGTCTAATCTCTTGTTGATGGGTCTCGGATGTGAAAGCCCTGCTAATCTTTTGTCAACGGGTCTCGGAAGTAAAAGCCCTGGAATTAGCAGATAGAAAAAGATACCCCCGAAGGAGTAAATACTCTATCTCAAGACGTGCCAAAACTGATTCCAGATGTATTAGTTATCCTGCTTTTCCACATCATCAGAAATTGTGTGTGGTCCAGTGTCTAAAGTGTTATGAAGACTGTACGCGTGAACTACGTAATGATGTTACAGGACAATTGTTAATTTCTTTGCAGACACCTTTCCGCCCAGTTACTTCAGACACATTGGCCCGTTGGGTTGAATGGTTGCTATCTGAAGCTGGAATTGATGTCTCCATTTTCAGAGCTCATTCGGTGAGAGGGGCAATGTCCTCTAAAGCTTTTTCCACTGGTTCTTGTCTTGAAGCTGCGGGGGATTGGTCTTCTGATTCGACTTTTGAAGTATTCCAGCATAAGCCAATTATAGATGGTGCATCTAATGTGGTGGCTGAACTTTAAACTAACATAATCCGATACTTCCATTCCCGCCATAGAATAAAAATGGTTCTAGCTGGCGCGTCTAGAATTTTAAATTCTATTAAGGACACAAAGGCAAGGATTATCCCACTCTTGGAGGTTATCTACTGGGATATTGTAGTTTTGATTTCATATGCATGTGAGACACAATAACAGAATGTTTTACTGTGTTGAATGACATTTACCCCACCCCTGAATATTTCTCAGAGGTTTCTGGAGTTGGGGTATTATGGCTTGGTTTTTCTTTTCAGGCGATGATGCCAAGGCCAACCTAAAGTGGCCTGATGTTTAGCTGACGATACGTCTGTTCGTTGTGAAGGAGGCTCATCTTCGTCCTTTGGAGCTGGTCCCGTGGGTTTTTGGTTCCAATCCAGTTGGTTCAAGGTTTTATGGACTTGTGTTGTTCGCGCAAAGAAAGAGGAAGGACTTTGGTCTGATGGGCATTCATTCTAAAGCACGACATGGCCCCCCCTGGTTATTGGTGTGGAGGAGGAGCCGTGAGGGTTCATGGGTGATGCAGTTTTAAAGTTTGTTGGCTGCTGTATTCAGCTAGTAAAAAAGAGCAGCATAATCCTTGCCTCTGTGTCCTTAATAGAATTAAAAAATCTTGACCCGTTAGCTAGAATTTGTTTTATTCTGAATCAATTGCAGTAGAAATACATTTTTTGAAACATGTGCTAAATATTATAAATCCATTAGCTGTGCAGTAAACAATACAACTGCAGAATCACATAAATCCACTGGCCCACCCTTTATTCCATTACTTCAACAGAAACTTATTAAAAATGTAAATAAAATCCAAATGTTTTAATTACTATCAGTAACCATTGTTAGATGCACAGCGTTTTTTAAACAAACTACCTCAAATATATATGTTATAAAACAATACAAAACAGTAACGTGAAATATGGCGCTATATTGACATTTCGATGTTCTAGTGACATTTACAAACCACTCAGCCTTTGCCTGATGGTTTATGGTGGGTGCTGCTGAGCACGTCATACCCTGGCCTAACAAACAGTATTTTTAATGTGTAAATATTTTATAACCCAGTACTACACATCTGAATATCTATTTAGACAAGACAATTGCATTATAAAAGCATATCTCTCCAAAGGCAAATCATCAACTGAGTAAGACTGTCCAAAATGACAAAGTTTACTGGAACTTTAATTCGGGCATTGGTCAAGAGGTGATGCATTAGGTAGTCCTACTCAGAAGCCTCATGTAAGTACTGTTAGTTTAATAACTTGGGTGCTCTCATTGGTTTATATCTCAAAAATCCATAGACATTTCAATGCAGAAAGAATCAACATCTCTTGAAGAGTTGTCCAGCACATTTTTAGAGTCTGGGCAAGGCTGCCTGATACAACATATTAAGGATCCAAAAAATCCTCTTCGATTCAACAACATCTTAGTAGATGCTGGTCAACTTTACAGTTTAAGTGCAAGATCACCATCTTCAAGTGATCCTTGAACATTTGTACTAAATCGAGATATCTATGGTATTCAATGATCAGGAATTGGCCAACAGCAAAGGAACAGATCAAAGAAAGCATTCAAAGGACAGAGGCCTGGATGAAGAGAATGTTTCTGCTTGCAGAGGTATGCTTGAATGTATTTTATATTTAAAACTAAGCCCGGGTGGATTTTGCGTAGCCACGCTACGCAAACCTACGCAAAGCGGTAAAAAATCTCTGCAACGCTACGCGAAGTTCCGCAAGCATGGGGAATTGCTTGTACCGCATGCTCGCAAGATGTTTCTGACGTTTGGCAATGCAGATTGCGTGTTCGGGGAAATATCTCGCGAACTCCACCACACGACCGCCAATGGGCACGGCTATCTTGTTTTTCTACTCTTCGCATGGTTCTGGGGCCTATTTTTCATCCCTCTCCAATCTTTTCAATCCTTTGTTTCTTACACTGTTTTTCTGATTTTTTTCATTTATTATCTATCCCTCTCCCTCCCTAAGTGTATTATTTTTACTTTTACTGCATTTTTGTACTGCTTTTCTATTACTTGCCTTTTCTTTTTTTTACTTTCCTACTTATTCTCCTGACTATTTTTCACTTCTACATTTTCTTTTCCGCCCCGCCCCCCAGAACCATGGCTAAGGCTGGCAAGAAGGGGAAGGCCAAGGCTAGTGCGGCCAAGAGCCGCCTTCCTTGTGGAAGACGGCGCCTGGAAGGGGTGCAGCCCCGGGCCCTGTTCTCAGAGGTGGCCGCCCTTGTTTTTTTTGTACAGCGCCACCTCCCCTTAACCTTGGCGGCAGGTGGCAGGCCTGGCTCCGGCTACGCTACCCAGGAGCGTCACCGCCGGTGGGCTAGGGTGCACCGAGCAGTGTTTCGCTGCTCTGAGGTCCGGCGCACCCACAACCAGCTGACTCACTGGTGGTCCGACATCTTGGACCGAAGGCAGGACCTGCTAGGTGTTGAGGTCGTGTGGCTTGGTGAGTAGCTAATTAAAGTAGTATTGTGTGTTCTGCTATTGAGAATATAATTTTTTGCTAAATTGCAAGAATGCTGCTGCTTACATGCAGGTAAGTTTCGTTTATTATCCGATTGTTATTCTTCTAGACACTAGACAGGTGCTCAGTGCTACTAATCCTACTTGTTTGTAACTTTGCGCTCGATTGGGCTTTTATGTAAGAGAGTTTAGAGAACTTAAGTTAGGTAATGCTAGAGAGACTATTTTTTGTCCTGTCACTAAGATAGTGGTGGTAGGTAGGTTTTAATGGAATTTTTATTGAAATGCATCTTACATAACCATGTTTGATGACTTATAGGAAGTAATCTGTAAGCACAAAGTTCAATAAAATGAGCTATTTTGATAATGGTCAATATCGTTTTTCTATAAAAAGCACTAGAATATTTTGTCATTCATTCACATTAAAACTGACCGAAACTGACTGAACACATGATTATTGAAACTTGGTAGTGGATAGATTTTCCTTTCACTGTAAGTGAGCTTGTTCAACTTTTGATCCATAAAACATGATTTAACCCATACCCCTCCTTCATTTGGCTAATGAAAAATTGTGAAAGTAACCTAGTCTCAAAGGCAATGTTATACAGCATGAAATACATTTTTAAAAAACAGTCTCCGATCTGAAAACGTGATTTCAGTGACTGATGTTTGATCAAGTTACACTCCTTGATGAGACCTGCCTCAGGATGAGCAAACAGTAACAAAATGCTTAAACTCAACCATTAATTAAATCCATTTACCATCCATCAAGCCATTGCAGGGATGTAATCATACGCATGCTTAAAACACTTGTTCCCTCTCCTAAAACATGTGACCCTCAGTACATATGATGTAGATTGAGCACAGACATTGCTAGAGTAAGACATTATCTAGAAATTAGTAGTTACATCACAGCTGCAAGATTCTGTACTTTAAATGCTAATTTCTCCTACAACAAACGTGCATGTGACCTGCCTTGTCTATAGAACCCTTAATAAATCCCAGAAGTCACCACTGTGTTTGTCCTATTAATATGTCTTTTTTCATTCATGCTCCTAAGATGTGCCTTTATTGTACTGTAAAGGTATAGCTACATCACCCACAAAAATAATAAAAATGAGAGCTTACTCTTTTCCCTTTGTGTATACAGTGTACAAACATCCACTGTTTAAAATCCAAAATGAGTCCTGTTAGAAAAAAAAGAGTCAAACTAACTTGAGCTGCAACTTTGCTGAACACCGTTAAGATTTTCCTACACTTTTACGTTGCTGGAAGTAAATAAAATAAATATGCCTTATCCCTAATCAGCCTTTCACAGTTTAAGATATACAAAGAGGAGTCTATGGCGCTGCTGTAGACAATTTAAGGCACCAGTTAAAAACGTAAACATTTACTAATTCACCACCCACAATACAAATTGTCTGGCAGCAGTGACAAGAGAACCATTATAAACAAAGTAATATAAAGTGCACATGAAAAACTTTCAAATGACCAGCCAAAAACTACAAAGTATACAAAATAAATGTCAAACAAAACATCAAGTGCAAAACGGATTAACAGTGCAGGTGAATTTTCACAGAAGTCCGTGCTGGATTCTTTGGAGGTTACTTGTCAAAACTTGAAGCCGAGCATCCAAGTGATTTTAGGACTTGTAGAGCAACAACCTCCTTTGCCTGATCATGCTCGTTTGGCAAACCCATTTTGTCAGGCATGACCCAGGTGTACCCATTGAATGGAATTGGATAGCCTGGAATTACAACCTGATACCAGAAGTGCATCAGTCCCTCTGGGCTAACAGCCAAGAGGTTGGTCAAGAATACTGGAGAACCCAGCTGCATCTTTCTGCAAAGTATGCATAGGAAATCCACTATACAACCACGGTATTTCAGCTGGTCCAGTTTCTTCTTCTCAGACTGCTGGGCAGGAACAGATGAAATTGTCCAATTTGACTCACCAGGAGAGGTTGTGGTTTTCTCTGAAACAATTCGTAGTTTTTGCTTTAAGTCCGGTTTCAGCCAGTCCACGCTAAGCTTCTGTCCATACAGCCTCAAGTTATCTTCCACTAAGACTTTTTTGGCCATTGCTGCCGCTCGGTGAGAGTTGTATTTGACCACAGCCAGGAGTTCGCGTTTCTTGGTGGGGCTTGGGTACAAAGCGATGTCCTCAATTCCGGAAGTCAGCTGCTGCAGTGCCATTTTCAGCTCCCCCTGCTCCAGGCAGCAGGGCACACTGTCGACACACAGCTCGCACTTCTCGGTGCTCCGACACACGACAATGCGGTGGTCTTTCTGCACTTCGTAGCCGTTCAGCGCAGCAATGGCAGACTGGGCGTTTCGCCAGCTAGTGTACCTGGCGTAGGCAAAGCCCCGGTTCAGACCGCTGAAGGTCATCATGAGGCGGAATTCATACAGTTTGCCCACGCTCTGAAAGAGGGGATCAATTTATCTTCGTAGATGTCTTGAGACAGCTTGCCAATGAACACCTCGGAGCCGGAGGGAGGGGGGCACCTGCCCATTCAGGGGGAGGTCCGCCATACTTCCGCTGACCGTTCACCTGCACCAGGGAGGTTCCAGTTTCCTTGACCCAGGCCATCAGCGCAGCATTGTTTACAGGGTTCACAGCATTGATCCACATCTCACACTGCTGGTATTGCAGAAAGGGGCAATGACAGAGACAACCGCTCACCTGCACGGTTTTACCAGTACGATACGATCTTTTTGGTCCCAAAAAAGGATCACGGTTACAGTCTGGTTCTAAATTTCAAAAGAATTCAATTCATGGAATGTGTATCGCCATTTCAAGATGGGGGGCATACATCTGTTACGCAATCTTTTACAGGATGGAGACTGGATGGTTCGTCTCAACCTCAAGGACGCTTATTTCGCTATTCCTATATTTGGCCTCTATCGCAGGTTTCTTCAGTTTCAGTGGCGCCATCAGTGGTTCGAGTTACTCGCCATACCATTCGGCCTTACTTCAGCTCCTTGGTGTTTCACCAAGCTTTTGGGATCATATATTTAGAAGACATACTGATTATGGCACAAGGCAAAGACTCAGTCCTTCATCTCTTGGACGACCCAGCTCCTTCAGGATCTGGGGTTTGTCATCAACGTGGAGAAATTGATCATGGTTCCCTCTCAGGTGATGGAGTTTCTGGGATTTCAGGTGGATTCCATCTTGGCCCAACTCTTACTACCCTTGAAAAGAGAGAGTTGAGGAGAGCACTTGCCTATAGCGTTGAGGATTTTGACTTGCCTGGTAGGACTGTTGGTGTCCTCCATTCAGGTGATTTTTCCGGGTGCACTCTATTTTCAGCCCATGCAACGCTTGAAGATAATGCATCTTCACAAGGGCTTGGCCTATTCGGAACAGATTGTTCTGTTGGAGCATATGGATGCCTGGAACGGCAAGGCCATATTTGCTGCGATTCCAGAAGTGATAATAGAATCCGATGCCAGTCAGTGGTGCTAGAGAGCCCGTTGCGTGTGGCATGTGGTCCCGGGAGGAACTTCATATGAACTACCTGGAGCTCTTAGTGGGGTCTTTCATGGTTCGTACTCAATTCCCGAACAGAGTTGTTGCATTTTGTTGAGGATTGACAACGTATCGGGGATCCGGTATACTAATGAGTTGGGTGGGACGAGATATCGTCCCCTAGTGGAAGATTTCCATGGACTTTTGGCATTACAGTCTGCAACACCATATATCGGTGACAGCAGAATATATTCCAGGCAAGTCCAATGAGGTAGCAGGTTGGAATTCTCGATTCCTACGTGACTCCATCGACTGGCGGATTCACCCAGAGATATTAATTTTTCTGAATTTGCGCTTGGGTCATTGCTTAATAGACCAGTTTGCCTCCTGCCTGAATGCACAACTTCCCCTCTTTTACAGATGGAGACCGAATCCGCGGGCAATCAGTTCAGAAGCATTTCTCCAGTCATTTTCGACGGGACTGCTATAGGCATTGCCTCCGTTTGCCATGATTCAGAGGGTCCCTTCACAAACGAGTCAACAAATGGCAGAATTGGTTCTGATAACTTCTTGTTAAAAGGCTCAGTCTTCATTTCCGGTAGCCATTTTCCTATCTTGTGCGGTGCGTCTTCTTCCTTCCCGGATCTTCTCTCACATCCGATGGGCCTACCACTTCCGCTGGTAACTCAGGGGCTATTGTCCCTCATGACCTGGAGAATTTCCGGTGACGCTGGCAAGTGCCAGGGGTTTCGCAGGACACTTTGTTTTTCTGGTCACAATCGTGGGCTCCCTCTGCATAAAAACCTTATGAGTCAGCCTGGTGTAGATGGGTTGATTGGTGTGGTGAGCAGGTTGTGGATCCCATGGACTCTGGAGTCCATATGATCATTAATTTTCTGTCGGATATTGCCAGTCAGGGTCTGGCTTATAGAACAGTGAACAATTTTCGATCGGCCATTACGAGCGCTCACCCTCATCTGGATGTCAAACCAGTAGGTGAGCATGCATCAGTTTGCAAACTGTTGAGGGATTCGAATGGTTCGGCCTCCTCAACCTAAGTATTCCTCGGTGTAGGATGTAAATATGGTGTTATGTTTTCTCATAGATTGGCCCGCGAATGAGGGCATATCGCATAAACAAATGTCAGCAAAACGTACTCTCCTCAAGTCTAATCTCTTGTTGATGGGTCTCGGATGTGAAAGCCCTGCTAATCTTTTGTCAACGGGTCTCGGAAGTAAAAGCCCTGGAATTAGCAGATAGAAAAAGATACCCCCGAAGGAGTAAATACTCTATCTCAAGACGTGCCAAAACTGATTCCAGATGTATTAGTTATCCTGCTTTTCCACATCATCAGAAATTGTGTGTGGTCCAGTGTCTAAAGTGTTATGAAGACTGTACGCGTGAACTACGTAATGATGTTACAGGACAATTGTTAATTTCTTTGCAGACACCTTTCCGCCCAGTCACTTCAGACACATTGGCCCGTTGGGTTGAATGGTTGCTATCTGAAGCTGGAATTGATGTCTCCATTTTCAGAGCTCATTCGGTGAGAGGGGCAATGTCCTCTAAAGCTTTTTCCACTGGTTCTTGTCTTGAAGCTGCGGGGGATTGGTCTTCTGATTCGACTTTTGAAGTATTCCAGCATAAGCCAATTATAGATGTTGCATCTAATGTGGTGGCTGAACTTTAAACTAACATAATCCGATACTTCCATTCCCGCCATAGAATAAAAATGGTTCTAGCTGGCGCGTCTAGAATTTTAAATTCTATTAAGGACACAAAGGCAAGGATTATCCCACCCTTGGAGGTTATCTACTGGGATATTGTAGTTTTGATTTCATATGCATGTGAGACACAATAACAGAATGTTTTACTGTGTTGAATGACATTTACCCCACCCCTGAATATTTCTCAGAGGTTTCTGGAGTTGGGGTATTATGGCTTGGTTTTTCTTTTCAGGCGATGATGCCAAGGCCAACCTAAAGTGGCCTGATGTTTAGCTGACGATACGTCTGTTCGTTGCGAAGGAGGCTCATCTTCGTCCTTTGGAGCTGGTCCCGTGGGTTTTTGGTTCCAATCCAGTTGGTTCAAGGTTTTATGGACTTGTGTTGTTCGCGCAAAGAAAGAGGAAGGACTTTGGTCTGATGGGCATTCATACTAAAGCACGACATGGCCCCCCCTGGTTATTGGTGTGGAGGAGGAGCCGTGAGGGTTCATGGGTGATGCAGTTTTAAAGTTTGTTGGCTGCTGTATTCAGCTAGTAAAAAAAAGAGCAGCATAATCCTTGCCTCTGTGTCCTTAATAGAATTAAAAAATCTTGACCCGTTAGCTAGAATTTGTTTTATTCTGAATCAATTGCAGTAGAAATACATTTTTTGAAACATGTGCTAAATATTATAAATCCATTAGCTGTGCAGTAAACAATACAACTGCAGAATCACATAAATCCACTGGCCCACCCTTTATTCCATTACTTCAACAGAAACTTATTAAAAATGTAAATAAAATCCAAATGTTTTAATTACTATCAGTAACAATTGTTAGATGCACAGCGTTTTTTAAACAAACTACCTCAAATATATATGTTATAAAACAATACAAAACAGTAACGTGAAATATGGCGCTATATTGACATTTCGATGTTCTAGTGACATTTACAAACCACTCAGCCTTTGCCTGATGGTTTATGGTGGGTGCTGCTGAGCACGTCATACCCTGGCCTAACAAACAGTATTTTTAATGTGTAAATATTTTATAACCCAGTACTACACATCTGAATATCTATTTAGACAAGACAATTGCATTATAAAAGCATATCTCTCCAAAGGCAAATCATCAACTGAGTAAGACTGTCCAAAATGACAAAGTTTACTGGAACTTTAATTCGGGCATTGGTCAAGAGGTGTTGCATTAGGTAGTCCTACTCAGAAGCCTCATGTAAGTACTGTTAGTTTAATAACTTGGGTGCTCTCATTGGTTTATATCTCAAAAATCCATAGACATTTCAATGCAGGAAGAATCAACATCTCTTGAAGAGTTGTCCAGCACATTTTTAGAGTCTGGGCAAGGCTGCCTGATACAACATATTAAGGATCCAAAAAATCCTCTTCGATTCAACAACATCTTAGTAGATGCTGGTCAACTTTACAGTTTAAGTGCAAGATCACCATCTTCAAGTGATCCTTGAACATTTGTACTAAATCGAGATATCTATGGTATTCAATGATCAGGAATTGGCCAACAGCAAAGGAACAGATCAAAGAAAGCATTCAAAGGACAGAGTCCTGGATGAAGAGAATGTTTCTGCTTGCAGAGGTATGCTTGAATGTATTTTATATTTAAAACTAAGCCCGGGTGGATTTTGCGTAGCCACGCTACGCAAACCTACGCAAAGCGGTAAAAAATCTCTGCAACGCTACGCGAAGTTCCGCAAGCATGGGGAATTGCTTGTACCGCATGCTCGCAAGATGTTTCTGACGTTTGGCAATGCAGATTGCGTGTTCGGGGAAATATCTCGCGAACTCCACCACACGACCGCCAATGGGCACGGCTATCTTGTTTTTCTACTCTTCGCATGGTTCTGGGGCCTATTTTTCATCCCTCTCCAATCTTTTCAATCCTTTGTTTATTACACTGTTTTTCTGATTTTTTTCATTTATTATCTATCCCTCTCCCTCCCTAAGTGTATATTTTGCGTTTTATTTCTACTTTTACTGCATTTTTGTACTGCTTTTCTATTACTTGCTTTTTCTTTTTTTTACTTTCCTACTTATTCTCCTGACTATTTTTCACTTCTACATTTTCTTTTCCGCCCCGCCCCCCAGAACCATGGCTAAGGCTGGCAAGAAGGGGAAGGCCAAGGCTAGTGCGGCCAAGAGCCGCCTTCCTTGTGGAAGACAGCGCCTGGAAGGGGTGCAGCCCCGGGCCCTGTTCTCAGAGGTGGCCGCCCTTGTTTTTTTTGTACAGCGCCACCTCCCCTTAACCTTGGCGACAGGTGGCAGGCCTGGCTCCGGCTACGCTACCCAGGAGCGTCACCGCCGGTGGGCTAGGGTGCACCGAGCAGTGTTTCGCTGCTCTGAGGTCCGGCGCACCCACAACCAGCTGACTCACTGGTGGTCCGACATCTTGGACCGAAGGCAGGACCTGCTAGGTGTTGAGGTCGTGTGGCTTGGTGAGTAGCTAATTAAAGTAGTATTGTGTGTTCTGCTATTGAGAATATAATTTTTTTGCTAAATTGCAAGAATGCTGCTGCTTACATGCAGGTAAGTTTCGTTTATTATCCGATTGTTATTCTTCTAGACACTAGAAAGGTGCTCAGTGCTACTAATACTACTTGTTTGTAACTTTGCGCTCGATTGGGCTTTTATGTAAGAGAGTTTAGAGAACTTAAGTTAGGTAATGCTAGAGAGACTATTTTTTTTGTCCTGTCACTAAGATAGTGGTGGTAGGTAGGTTTTAATGGAATTTTTATTGAAATGCATCTTACATAACCATGTTTGATGACTTATAGGAAGTAATCTGTAAGCACGAAGTTCAATAAAATGAGCTATTTTGATAATGGTCAATATCGTTTTTCTATAAAAAGCACTAGAATATTTTGTCATTCATTCACATTAAAACTGACCGAAACTGACTGAACACATGATTATTGAAACTAGGTAGTGGATAGATTTTCCTTTCACTGTAAGTTAGCTTGTTCAACTTTTGATCCATAAAACATGATTTAACCCATACCCCTCCTTCATTTGGCTAATGAAAAATTGTGAAAGTAACCTAGTCTTAAAGGCAATGTTATACAGCATGAAATACATTTTAAAAAAACAGTCTCCGATCTGAAAACGTGATTTCAGTGACTGATGTTTGATCAAGTTACACTCCTTGATGAGATCTGCCTCAGGTTAAGCAAACAGTAACAAAATGCTTAAAATCAACCATTAATTAAATCCATTTACCATCCATCAAGCCATTGCAGGGCTGTAATCATAAGCATGTGACCTGCCTTGTCTATAGAACCCTTAATAAATCCCAGAAGTCACCACTGTGTTTGTCCTATTAATATGTCTTTTTTCATTCATGCTCCTAAGATGTGCCTTTATTGTACTGTAAAGGTATAGCTACATCACCCACAGAAATAATAAAAATGAGAGCTTACTCTTTTCCCTTTGTGTATACAGTGTACAAACATCCACTGTTTAAAATCCAAAATATGTCCTGTTAGAAAAAAAAGAGTCAAACTAACTTGAGCTGCAACTTTGCTGAACACCGTTAAGATTTTCCTACACTTTTACGTTGCTGGAAGTAAATAAAATAAATATGCCTTATCCCTAATCAGCCTTTCACAGTTTAAGATATACAGAGAGGAGTCTCTATGGCGCTGCTGGAGAAAATTTAAGGCAACAGTTAAAAACGTAAACATTTACTAATTCACCACCCACAATACAAATTGTCTGGCATCAGTGACAAGAGAACCATTATAAACAAAGTAATATAAAGTGCACATGAAAAACTTTCAAATGACCAGCCAAAAACTACAAAGTATACAAAATAAATGTCAAACAAAACATCAAGTGCAAAACGGATTAACAGTGCAAGTGAATTTTCACAGAAGTCCGTGCTGGATTCTTTGGAGGTTACTTGTCAAAACTTGAAGCCGAGCATCCAAGTGATTTTAGGACTTGTAGAGCAACAACCTCCTTTGCCTGATCATGCTCGTTTGGCAAACCCATTTTGTCAGGCATGACCCAGGTGTACCCACTGATTGGAATTCGATAGCCTGGAATTACAACCTGATACCAGAAGTGCATCAGTCCCTCTGGGCTAACAGCCAAGAGGTTGGTCAAGAATACTGGAGAACCCAGCTGCATCTTTCTGCAAAATATGCATAGGAAATCCACTATACAACCACGGGATTTCAGCTGGTCCAGTTTCTTCTTCTCAGACTGCTGGGCAGGAACAGATGAAATTGTCCAATTTGACTCACCAGGAGAGGTTGTGGTTTTCTCTGAAACAATTCGTAGTTTTTGCTTTAAGTCCGGTTTCAGCCAGTCCACGCTAAGCGTCTGTCCATACAACCTCAAGTTATCTTCCACTAAAACTTTTTGGGCCATTGCTGCCGCTTGGTGAGAGTTGTATTTGAGCACAGCCAGGAGTTCGCGTTTCTTGGTGGGGCTTGGGTACAAAGCGGTGTCCTCAATTCTGGAAGTCAGCTGCTGCAGTGCCATTTTCAGCTCACCCCTGCTCCAGCCCTGCTCCAGGCGGCAGGGCACACTGTCGACACACCGCTCGCACTTCTCGGTGCTCCGACACACGACAATGCGGTGGTCTTTCTGCACTTCGTAGCCGTTCAGCGCAGCAATGGCAGACTGGGCGTTTCGCCGGCTGGTGTACCTGGCGTAGGCAAAGCCCCGGTTCAGGCCGCTGAAGGTCATCATGAGGCGGAATTCATACAGTTTGCCCACGCTCTGAAAGAGGGGGATCAATTTATCTTCGTAGATGTCTTGAGACAGCTTGCCAATGAACACATCAGAGCCGGAGGGTACCTGCCCATTCAGGGGGGAGGTCCGCCATACTTCCGCTGACCGTTCACCTGCACCAGGGAGGCTCCCGTTTCCTTGACCCAGGCCATCAGCGCAGCCTTGTTTACAGGGTTTACAGCATTGATCCACAACTCACACTGCTGGTTTTCCATCTCCATGGCTTGGCTTGGCTTCGACTTTCGCTATCCTACCGCTCACGCGCCGCTTCCTGGTGGTAGGTAGGTAGTTTAGTTACTTAGGGGCATATTCTCAAGTACTCATCGCCGATTTAGCTGGCACTTTTCCGCCACGAAAGTGGCGATAGATTTATCGCCCTATTCACAAGCCTGCGCTAACAGCCGACATCGTCAGTTTACCTGCGATAGCTGCCACCAAAAACATCGCCAAGGCTGACAGCGACAACTAACGCTAATCATATGCAGAGTAGGCGTTCCCGTGCAAAAACGCACGATAACACCACTTCGCGATATTCACAACGACCAGCCAGATCGGCGATGCCTTACAAAAACAGGAGATAAGACACGTCAGCAGCAGGGAGTTAAGACCTGCTTTTTTCTGGTCTTAAGTAGGACGAAAACCTGCAGTATAAAGGGAGCCCAGCCCAGAGCCACATCTGAAGACCAACAGATGCCATGGAGCTACTAATCATGCAGCTTGGAGACCCAAGAAGGCCACAACACCCACCGCCACCACCCCCAGGACCACCCCTACCCCCAGGCCCACCCCCCCGGACTACCACCGAGGCAGCGCAGAATAAGACAGTGGACCTTCCGAAAACGCACCAGCCTTAGAGACTTAACGCCAGAGGATGTCATTGCCCACTACAGGCTCAAAACGGCAACCATCCTCTGCATCCTGACCCACATTGCCCACAGGCTGACGGTACCAACACAGCGGACAACAAAACATCCCTCCGCAGACAAAGCTGCTGGCTGTGCTGCACTTGTTGGCCTCTGGTACCTTCCAACCAACAACTGCCAGAGTCGGAGGAGTCTCACAGCCAGCCCTATCAAAGTTCCTCACACCTGTCTTGGATGCCATCATCAGCTTGATACCCCAGCACCTTCACTTCCCCCACACTGCGCAGGAACAGCTGGAGACCAAGCAAGGCTTCTATGCCATAGCTGGCTTCCCGCACGTGTTGGGAGCAATTGACTGCACACATGTCCTACTTGTGCCCCCTGCCGACACTGCATACAATTACCGCAACAGAAAGCACACGCATTCCATCAATTTGCAGGCAATAGTGGACCACCGGGGACTGTTCACCAATGTCATAGCCAACTTCCCAGGCAGTGTGCATGATTGCTACATCTTCCGACAGTCCATCATCAACCAGCGCTTTCAGGATGGCACCTATGGAAATGGACTGCTCGTTGGTAAGTACTAAGGGTGGGCGGAATTTGCGTAGTCGCGTTACACAAATCTCCGCGAAATTGCTAAAAAATTCCGCGAGCACGCGGAAATTCCGTGAAATCGCGGAATTGCTGGTCCCGTCCATTCGCGATGTGTTTTTGCGTGCTCGCGGGGAAATATATTGCTAACTTGCCCATGCGGTCGCTAACGGGCGCGGCCATCTTGTTTTCACTTGTCCCGCCCGCTCGCGATGGTATTTCCTGTTCCGGGTCGCGTATTGCATGCTCCCGCCCGCTCGCGATGCTTATTTCCAGTTCCGGGTCGCGTATTGCATGCTCCCGCCCGTTCGCGATAAGGGTTTCCTGTTCGGGAACGCGCATTACGTTTTCGCGATGCTCGGGGGGGAAATATCGCGCGAACTTGCCCATGCAGTCGCAATGGGCGCGGCCATCTTGTTTTTCACTCTATTGCTATGGTTCTGGGCCTGCTTTTCAATCCTCCCTCTATCTTTTCAATCCTTTGTTTCTGTAAACTTTTTTGGGGTGTTTTTTATTTATTATCTATCTCTCTATTTTCCTGATTCTATATTTTGAGTTTTTTTCTACTTTTTGTGTGTTTTTAACTACTTTTTACTTACTTTTTTAAATTCCTACCTTTTCTTTTCCGCCCCCCGCCTACCCATAACCATGGCAAAGGGCCACAGCCACAGGGCTCGAAGTCGGAGCCAGAGCCGCGACCGCCTTCCTTGCAGAAGGCGGCGCCAAAGAGGGGTGCAGGCACGGGCCTTATTCAATGAGGCGGAGGTGGCCGCACTTGTTTTTTTTGTTCAGCGCCACCTCCCCTTAACCATGGCAGCAGGCGGCAGGCCTGGGTCCGGGTACGGGCTCCAGGAGCGTCGGCAGCGGTGGGGCAAGGTGCGTCGGGCAGTGTTTCGCTGCTCTGGTGTCCGGCGCACCAATAATCAGCTGACGCACCGGTGGTCCGATATTCTGGACCGGGAGCAGGACCTGCTAGGAGTGGATGTCCCGGGGCTTGGTGAGTAGCTATTTAATATTACTACTTTG
This sequence comes from Calotriton arnoldi, assembly GCA_963921515.1. Classification (NCBI taxonomy): domain Eukaryota; kingdom Metazoa; phylum Chordata; class Amphibia; order Caudata; family Salamandridae; genus Calotriton; species Calotriton arnoldi. The sequence continues at coordinate 284,480 of CAWUFW010016029.1, read as the reverse complement.
TGTTCTTCTGCTCTGTGTTATATATTGCGAATATTTTTTTTTTCCGACCAGCAAGAATGTTGCTGCTTACATTGAAGGAAAATTACGTTTAAAAATCTGTGATTGTTATGACACAGGCGCTCGGCGCTACTAATCTTACTTGTTTGCAACTTTGCGCTCGCTTGACCTGATGATTATGTAAGAGTTTACTTTAGAGAACTTAAGTGACGTAATGCTAGAGAGAGTAGTCCTTCCTTTGTCCTCCTGTCACTAAGAAGGGATAGTGGTGGATTGATAGGTTTAGATACTTATTAGTTGTTAATTTGGAAGTGGTGTGCGTGACGCATCCTCTGTCACGACACGTTCTGCTGAGTGCTGCTTACCCCAGTCCTTAGCAGAACCTTTTGTAGTTTGTTTACTGAGTGTTAATAGGCTTATATCATCACTAGCAAAACATCAGCAGCAACCAGCCAACAATTTGGTGTATGCAAAAATGTATGCATGTGTCCTCCATCTATGCATTTTTGAGGACTAAAATAAATGGAAATGCAGACTTACTGAACAATTGGCCCGTCTGGATTGGAATATGTGGGCTAGGTCAGGTGGTAGTTAGGCTTGCTAGACGGTCCGTGAATCTCGCAATACTACCAGTCGATCAGATAGGTCAATTTTATTGCAATTGTTGTTACCAAAAATGTTTTTGGTGCGTATTTTAAAATATTTTATTTATTTCACACCAAACTTTAATTTTTGTCTCTTTCTTTATGAAATCTTACATGATCAGCAGCACCCAGGGGCAAGAAGACGGGGTCGCAGGCGGTGGGCCAAGAAGATCTACAAGATGCCTCCCAGGGACAGGACCGCTCCTCTATCGAGGGCTCTGCTGCTGGCCCCAGTAAGTCCTCCAGTGGTTAATATTAATAATTATATTTCCCAAACTTTTCCTGCACTTTATTTTTTCCGAACTATTATTTCGGTATCCTAATTCGAATTTTTACAAATTCTTCTTTGCTCTATACTATCCGTTTCTAAATTCTTGTTATCCCTGCCTCTAACTGCGTCTGCTATGACTCTCTGTACTACTACTATTAGTCTGTCTGTAGCTAAGCTTGCCCAGTTGCCCACTCTTTATTTAAAATATTTTAAATAAAACTCATATTCACCAATAGCTATAGCCATTGAGTCCAGTCCTTTGGGTTGTCCTCTTCTACTACTTCTAGTCTTCTTATTCTTGAGGCTTTTCAACAATTCCCACCAAGAAAATGCCCAACCACATTTTAGAATTTTTGATAGGATAGGACATACTACTACTGTTGTAGGGATTCTGCACATACAGAACTTTGCACAAGAAAATAGGATGTTGGTGATGGGAGGTTGGACCTTCCTCACACCTCAATCAGAAGCCACCACAATCCCCTGACCGACTAGTTATAGTGTCTCATTACTCCGAAACGCCCCCCCCCCAAATACCCAATGAGTAGACAACCCAGAGAACATAACACTCCCGACCTCTGTCGCGGAAGCAATGCACACCCTTTTGCTCACTCTCTTGTGTAAGTCCACACCAAATACCACAGAGTCTATGTAAGTTCAAAAGGTTTATTTTTATTTCCAACTGACAAGCTCTGTACGTTCTATAATGCAGCAGCAACAGCAAAATGCATAAGATTAAAACAATAAACATTGTTACACTTAGTTAGACTTACAAGTTACTTACAACTACAAGTCCATAGAAGCCAAAAGGCGAGATCATGATAACTGAACAGTGGTGGAAGAACCACCCTCCCCTTGGTAGGAATCTAGTTTATATAAAATTATAAATGGAGATATGAGAATTCTGGGGAGCCCTCACTTTAGAAGAACCTAGTACTGGTTACATCATAAGCTCTGCAAAGCTCTGGTTCGTAGAAGGGAATCTTCCGTCTGTAATGAGAAAAATGGTGCGCGTTAGTATAGTGCAAGCATTTCTCAGTCGTGCCAAAAAGTGCTGTTTTTTTAATGGATAAGCAATATGGACTAACACCAGAACTCCATAACAAAGTCGCTTGTTTTTCGACCTTGTACGCAGCGCTCAGACAGTAGCAGTATGAGCTCATGTGGGCTCAAAGGCGTCTTTCACAACAAGCTGCGAGGTAACTTGCACAAAAATAAAAGACAGAGCTAAAATGGTTGCATGACTCGGGGTAACTTAGCAAAGACTAGAATGACCCTAGGGACCATACAACACTACTAGTGTCTACTCTACTACCTGATTTGTAATAGTGATGTATGTTGTATATGTATTATGTATGTATTAACTTTTTTTTCATTCTTGCTAGTGAAAAATAGGGGGAGGTGTATTTGGCATCTGAAAAATGTGTAATGTTTTTTCTAGGCGTACTACGGACCACCAGTACCGGGGCCAGCGGCGAAGGTGACGCGGCCGCTGAGGGTGCAGGCGATGCGGCAGTTGGAGGAGCTGCAGGGGGTGAGCCAGCAGCAGTGGCGGGCGGTGGTAAGTTATATTCCTAATCCTTACTTATTGACATTACACTCGCTGCAAGGGTGTAATGTATACTGTACTGTTGAGACTTAAGTAAGAAGTTGTTGTGAACGGTTGAAGAAGACACCCTTTACTTAGCATTAGCAATAGCATTAGCGACGGCAGTGTACTGAGTAACCAATGGCCTCTTGGACTTTAACTCAGCTGTGAAATTTTTATGGAGATGACTAAAAGTCTGATCAGATGACCTTGATGGATGGGTTGAACGAAAAGGAAAAGAAGGGTGGAAGGAGGAAGGACGGGCGAGATTTTATATTTATGACTGGCAGAGAAGGATACGTGGGATGCATGCATAGGTGTGTGATATGAATCAGATGCATGGGTGGTGGAATGCCTAAAACTCCCACAAATGTTTGAGGCCGAAGTAGTGGGAGGATAGATACATACCACAAATGTTACGTACTGTGCTTGCTAGTGCTACTGTGCCACTATGTGTAGAATGAATTTGTCTGACTGCTTTGCTAAGAGTATATTTTACAATAGTCTTGTTTTTTCTTCTTGATATAGCTACTCCTTCCAAAGGTAAAGTCAACAGGAAGGAGTTGGCAGCCAAGGCCCGGCGCCGGAAGCTGGAGGCCATACAGGCCGAATACCAGCGGCTGGTTCTTCTAGAGGAGGAGGAGGAGGAGGAGGCGGCAGCAGCTGCAGCCTCCTCCAATGCACCGGGCCCCAGCCACCCCCCTCCAGTGTTACAGCGCCACCGCCTGGCAGCCGCCCGCCGCCACACAGCAAGAAGCACTGCTGCCCCCCCGCCCTGTGGATGCAACTGCCGCACGCTGAAGCGCCGCGTGGCCCGCCTAGAGGAGCGCATCCGTGTCCTGGAGAGGCGAGCCCGCTGAGACCCCGTTTATTTATTGCCCCTTTTTTATAGCTTATTTTGGTGGGTGGGAATCGGGCGTTGGGTTTTGGACTTTTGTTGGACTTTTTCGTTTCGGGACATGAACATTGGTTGGGGTTAGGGAGAGGGGTGGGTCAGGTGTTGTGGGATTTTTTTACATAGTTTATTTTTGTTAGGGTATTAAATTACATATTTAGACTTTATATACGATGTTGTTAATGTTTTGTGGGTGGGGTTACTGTTTTACGTCACACGGTTTCCTTGCTGGTGCAGTGCCACAGCCAGTGTTTGATTTAAATAATTGGCTGAGTTACTAAGACACAAACAGACAGATGCGGTACCCCTCACTGAGGGACTTGTCCTACTAGTACTGTCAGTCTCTCCTCCTAATCTATGCATTCTGCAACTGGACTCAAAGGGTGTGTGAAATAGAATTAATGAAAAAAATTCCGTTATTAATTATGCCTCCCCCAAACTTCTTCTCTTACCTGTCTGTGCTTGATGTTTAACTTGGGCACGGCGATGGCTGCATGGTGATGATGGTTTTCTTTCCCAACATGCCATGGTTGTGGTGGTAGTAGTAGTAGACCCTAGCAGTAGCACTTGCAAATAAAAGAAAATGAGACAGTCAGTCGCCTGAGAGAGACTGTGGGAGGAGTAGTAGAACGAAGTACAGTACGGAACTTACTGCCAAACAATAATATGCCAAAATACAAGGAAACATAATGGTTGCGGGGATAGCCTAGTACATAGAGTTACAAACTATAGCTGTGTCGAGTCACTCGACTAGGCCTACAGTACACCGTGACTCGACACAAGCGTAACCGTTAGTGCTGTTTCGGAGGATGACAACAAATCCAATCTATGCCGGCAATTAATGCTGATGGATTAGGTTCCTTTGGTAAAAAAAATCGCAAATATACTGCTCATAGGAGGGTGGGCAAGCAGAAGAAGATCCTCGCCCTGCCTTGAAAATGCATTTTTGTTGCTTTAGCCACATCCGCCCCTGCAAGCGTGTGATAAATTATTGGTGTACATTTAATTTAGTCACACCTCAATAAGTCACACAGCCCGGGGAAGAGGGTTAGGGTTTGATGAATGGTTGGGAAGGGGGTTTTGGGAAAGGTTTGACAAAGAAAAACAGTACGCATGGACAACAACAAAACACAATCTTGGCAGACAACCATATCCATAAATCAGTTAAGGGAGAAAGAGGAAATGCATGCATGATGATGATAACTTGATGGTTAATGATAGTACTTACTAACTACTACTACTAGACAATTAGACAGTACAGGGCAGCAGTATATTATGCAATTTGCCTTGCCTGTCTGCCCTCCGAGAGACCCGAATTACATACAGTTTCTGTTCTGTTGTACCGGCCCGGGCTTAAAGATAGCAAAGAAAAGTCAAAAATTGCTGTAGGGATGAATTGAATTATAAGCAGAGAGCAAACATAACAACAACAACACACAGTAGTAATGATTGAAGACAAAAAATGAATCAAATTTAAAAGATGATGAAAGTTGATACTGTTACTGTATGTTATCCTGGTCAAAATGGGGAGTTGCATCTCGGCATTCGTCTTGGTCCTCCCTTCCATGGACGCTCCGGCCATCAATCTTGGGTGATGCCACTACCTGCCTGGCAGATGTAGATTCATTGGTAAGGTAAGTGAGAGTTGTTTTTCCCAGTGTAGCACAGGGTAAGGGCCGGCCTGTAATTGCAGATGGGAAAACAAAAGGGATATTGAAAAATCAAGTAGAAAAAAATGCCTAAATTACGGTGGAGTGCAACAAGAACACTTTCAGAGGCGGCATGGATTTGGATACATCATGTCTACTCTAGTCTGTTTCCAGCATTAACCTCCAACAACAACAGGACAGAGCAGGCCCACGGCACCCGTGACACATCCTCCATTTAGCGTACCTTTTTTGACATAGGCAGACAAAGCAGATATACAGCAACATAGCATTTTACAAATTAAGTGACTAAATCAATGCCCCGCTGTCAGTCATACCACCACACTCGACTCCACCACTACACAGACATGTAGGTCTGCAGTGGTTGTTGTTGACTTGGTTACCTTTTAATGCACTCATGAAATGCACTGAGTTATTCCATCAATCATCTCGGATCGTACTGAGTGACTGCGAAGAGATAATGTCACTGTGGTCATCATCATGGTGTGTTGTCCAACTCAGTGTGCAGTAGTGTACAGATTGAGTCCCCTTTCCATATTCAAAATGCAATGGATCGGCCTGCAGTAGAAGTAGAAAATTGTTATTGAAAAACAAGAATGGAAACAAACATTGCATTGAGTTATTTTTAGTGTGTAGATTAGATAATGAATTACCTTCATGCACTACAAACAACAACAACACAAATCACTCAGTCAGCGTCCAATGCATGTCATCATTCATTACCTTTTCCTTCTCATCTTCAGTTAATGGGCAGACTGTATCGGCTCGGAAAGGAAGATAGCTATGGTAGTCATCATCATGTTCCACTTCTTTTGGAGAGACTCAACGAGGCAAGATTTTAGTTTTTCTTTGATTATGCTACATCCAATCATCATCTGGCTTGAGGGCAATAGATTTAGGTCGATTCAGGAGGATGGAGGAGCAGGACTCGGAAGAGTGGACTGAAATGCAGAGAGCTGAAACTCATATAAGGCAATAAAATACGAAGACGGTGGTGATGGATTTGTTGTGATTTGAAGTTTCCAAACAGAAAGACAGACACACAAATAGAAGTAAATAAGGGAGAACCACAGTAAGAAGTGGAAGCCTAGTTGTCAGGGAAGTATAGCTCGTCCTCAAACTCTGGCGGTTTGACCAGAAGTAGGTAATCAGCATCCAACACGCTACTTCCGTCACCTGAGCCGCTGTCCTCATCTTCCTGCGTTGATTCATGTATTGTGTAATTCGGTAGTATAAATTGCTGATTCATTTTGATCATGGTTAACCTCTCCACGTTTTTGGGTGAGAGACTGGTCCTTTTCACTGTTACAATGGAACCAGCAGCACTGAAAACACGTTCAGAAGAGACACTTGCGACAGGGCAAGCCAGATAGTTTATCGCCAGCCTGCTGAGCACTGGCCATTGGCCCCTTTTGCCATACCAATACCGCAATGGGTTTTGATCAATGTAGACCTCTGTTGGGCAGGCCTGGACCATTCGGTCAATGTTCGGGGGTGCTAAACTTAGTGCGGCCTCTTTTGTCTTTGCATCACTGGACCTAGCAAGTCCTTGCTGTAAATACCAATCCTGTGCCGTTTGTACTGGGGCTGAACCAAATGCACTGCCCACAGGCTCTGAAGCTGAACTTGACGCCGGATGCCCTGCTGCAGTACTTGACGTGGGTTTGAGGCCTTTAATTACCAGCCGTTCAGTTTCCAATGTACTGGCTGCCTCAGCTATCCAAGTTTTGTACCGGGCAACATCCACTTCTGAAAAAGGGAGTAATGTCTTACTGTGCAGTGCCGATTTGTACCGTGGATCCAGAATTGTGGCACAAATGTAATGTTGTTGTGACAGAATCTTATTTTGCACCCTTGCATTTTCACTTAAGCGACATGATAAGCTCTCCACCAACTCATATGCTTCTTTTTTTTCCTCCACACCTATGTACGCTTCACACACCGCCTTCAGCTGTTGCTCTAGCATGTGCAACAATGGGATAGCTTGGCCCATAGTACAGTCCTCCTTGCTGCTGACTTCACGTGTGAAGACCTCGAAAGGAAGAAGCATCTCTGTAAGAGATTTAACTAGGCACCATTGGTCCATCTGAAGGGTCATGCCTTTCACAGTAGCATCCGCCCTTCGCATGACATATTCATTGATTGGTCTGTACTGCTCAAACAGACGGTCAAGCATGTAATACGTTGAGTTCCAACGTGTTGCCACCTCCTGGATGAGTGCTTTGACTGTCATTCTATAGTCACGTTGAATGATCCTCAGCTGCTTCCGGGCTTTAAAAGAATGGCTGAAATGCGTGCATATTCTGCGGCAGGTGGTCAGTAAGTTGCTGACTATGGGTTCTTTTTCAGAAAGTCTTGAACTATAATGTTAATGCAGTGCGCCAAACACGGGACCCTGAAATACTCACCAAGCGTCATGGCCTTAAGTATATTACTGCCATTATCCGTGGCAACAAAACCAATGTGAAGCCCTCTGGGGCGCAGCCATTCAAAGACCTTGCTGTTAAACTCTTCCAAAATGTTTTCAGCAGTATGAGATTTCTCCATGGCGAACATGGCTACAGTTGCATGTTTCCGAGAAGCATTAAAAATTGCAGCTGTGTCAATAGCACCTACTTCAGATAGCTTTTCTCTAACCCCCACAAAAGAGACCCAGTGTGCAGTGATGCACATGTAATCAGTGGCTTGGCAACTGGTCCACATGTCTGTTGTCAGGTGGATTTTGTGAACAGCACTCTGCTGCAAAGCTTGTCCAACCAATTCCAGCACATCGTGATGTAGTGCTGGAACAGCAACTCGGGCGAAATAGGACCGGCTGGGAACCTTCCATTTAGGGCAGATGGCTGACACAAATTCAAGGAAACCCACCCCTTCCACAAATGAAAATGGGAGAAGGTCCAGCGCTAACATTTTAGCCAGCTTCGCATTGTACAACCGTGCCGTTGGGTGGTTGCGTTGGTACTGCCCCTCCGACCTAAGCATGCTGTCAATGGTAGGCTGGAATATTTTCCTTTCTTCTTGAACCAAGCTAGGCTCAACGACGCTGCACTTTTGCTCATTGCAGTGCCCGGTTGCCTTGGTGTCTCATGTTGACTCTTACTACGGTGCCACTCAGCTGTTGCTGAGGATGTGGGCGTTACCAGTACACTGCTGGGGGTAGGGCTAGAAATGTCTCCCTCTTGTTGACCTTCCACCGCGATCATATCTTTCCCTACTTCTTCATCCCCAACAACAGCAATGGGTCCAGTTTTACTTTTTTCTAAGTGAAGTAGGTGAGCCTCCCACTTGATAGTGTTGTGTTTTTTGAGATGACTTGTTTGTCCTCCGGTACCATAGTTTGTACCAAGCTTACCCCGCCTAACAGCCTGCCGACAAATTGAGCATATAGCAATGTTCTCCTCCTTACTGCTAATCGAAAAGAAGTCCCAAACTGGGGAGGAGAACTTTCTGGCGCTGCTGGAGGTGCCACTTTCAATACCAGATGAAATGGAGGGTGTGCATGGAATTTGACTCTGTGCACTTACATTACCACCACCTACTGAGGTGGTGGTTGAGCTGGATGTAGGTCCCTGCCGGGCCTTTGCAAAGGCAAATATGGAAGCTGGAGGTCGTGTTGGCGTTACCTGTGTTGGTGGTATCCGTGCTACATCCCTCGCAGCGATTTGGGATAGTCGAATAATGTTGGTCTCCATCTCCGCAGGCCCAGGAGTGATGTTCGTGATGACTGGCTCTTCATCATCATCACCCCCTCGTCTACATCTACCTCCATAACTGAAAGGCTTTCTGGAACCTTCCTTTTCACTAGCCTTGTCTTGTGGCGTGCATCACTCTCAGGCTGAGCTGGTGGCTTCCAAGTGGCATCTAGATCATCAGAAGCGGGGCTTGAAGAAGAAGTTGATGGACTAACCCTCCTTTTCCTTGCTGGGGGTATGGAAGACAATGGATCTTCTGGAACAGTGGCTTGCTCCTCTTCGTCTGCAAAAGCTCGATTTCCTGAACTGCCCCTACTTCAGGTGGAACAACTACTATTGTGGGCTGTGGTTCCGGCTGCGGCTGTGGTTGCGGCTGTGGTTCCGGTTGCGGTTCCAGCTGCGGTTCCGGCTGTGGTTGCGGCTCCGGCTGGGGTTGCGGCTGGGGTTGCCCACTTATCTGCTGAGTTTCCGCCTGCGAGTGCGTGGATTGGGTACTACTTTGCGATAATGACATTTCAACATCACTGGTCGTTAGTAGACTGGCTACCTCTGCCACAATCATGGGCTTGGGCCTAGGTTGCTGGGGTGGGCCCACTGATGCAGAGGTGCTGCTCCCAGATTGGTCCCCACTGGACACCGCTGCTGCAGGCGTAAGTTTTTTTTTACCAAAAAACACATCGGCCGGCACACCAGTCTTGGCAAGTGCCACTTCCTTCTTCTGTCCCTTCTTCTCACTGGCAACTTTCTTGGTACTGGAGGACCTTGTACCTTTCTTTGGGGCCTTCTTCTTCAGATGTCAGCAGGACGCAGGTGCACAAGTTGCAGAGATGTCTGTGGTCACACGTCGACGTGACGCGCAGCAGGACTTCTGCCTGGCAGTACAACGGGTGATGATGATGATGACACCTCCTCCTCTGTCTTTTTGTGCACCTAAAAGCAAAGAAGCCAGGAGAAGAACATCAGTGAAATGTTGCATTTGTTGTTGTGGTTCAATTACTAGTAGTACAAACACATAAAAGATATAAATTAGTGTAGCCATTTGTGAGACTGTCAACAAGGGCTTTCATGGTATACTGTGTACACTGTCAGGAAGGATAGGAAAGAAGAGGAACAACAACCAAAATACAAATGTGATAGAAGTGGACCCTGTTTGGCATTACATTATTTGCTCATCACATCATTCAGGAGCTGCAGCTGGCAAAGGGGATGGATGCAAGCAGTAAGCCAAGAGGAAAACCATGCAGGCCTAAATGGCAAAAGCAGCACACTTATAACTCCCACCAGAAATGGCCACCAGCCACATGGACACTCACAAATCACAAGCAACAAGCATGAGGCCTGGAAAACAATGTACTGAAAACAGGCCTACGATAGCCAGGCAAAGGCTGCATGGTAAACCACACTGCTTTGCCTGTAATGCAATAAAATGCAAAAACGAAAATACACAGGGCTAAACAAGGCCTGCAACACACCACACACAACTAAGGCATGTATTTAACACACCCCAAAAACTGAAATACACCCAAAAATCCACATTTTGCAATTCAATCCAATGCCATCCATGTGCCCTAAATGATGTTTAAATTCAACAGAACACACAGAAACAGTTGTTTCATGCACCCCTGACTACCTCTGGGCCCACTGGATGAAAGGCCTGTTGGCAGACTAGGCTACAAGCTTGCAGGCCTATGGCAAAAAGCACACTGCCTGGCTTAAAAATGGCCGCCAGCCTCATGGCCAGGCCCACAACAACAAGAAACTGAAGACAGACAATGCAGGCCTATGGCAAAAAGCACACTGCCAGGCTTCAAAATGGCCATCAGCCTCATGGCCAGGCCAACAACAAGAAGCCTAGGCCACAAAGGAAACACATGCAGGCCTTAGTATATGGCAAAAGCAGCACATTTGTAACTCCCACCAGAAATGGCTACCAGCCACATGGACACTCACAAATCACAAGCAACAAGCAGGAGGCCTGGAAAACAATGTACTGAAAACAGGCCTATAATAGCCAGGCAAAGGCTGCATGGTAAACCACCCTGCTTTTGCTTTGCCTGTAATGCAATAAAATGCAAAAACGAAAATACACAGGGCTAAACAAGGCCTGCAGCACACCACACACAACTAAGGCATGTATTTAACACACAGCCCAAAAAACTGAAATACACCCAAAAAAAAACACATTTTCAAATTAAATCCAATGCCATCCATGCCCCCTAAATGATGTTTGAAATTAATAAATACATCACACAGCAATCCATGACTAGCTCTGGACCTACTGGCTACCCACAACGATTTATTTTTAAAAATGATGAAAAGTACCAAAAATGAAGTTGCAGCAACTGCAATGCCCCAATCAAACAACACCAACTTACTTGTAAAATCTCAAATCCCAAAATCCTCAAATCCAATGATAATGATGCAGCAGACACAAAGAGTGATCCTTCCAGCTCAAATCCAAGTGAAAAATGAACAGGAGATGGACAAAGCACTGGGAGGAGCCTGCTGGACAGGAACAGGAAGTAGGAGACTCTGTGGCACTTCCTCCCTCTCCCCCCCAAAAATTTGACCAAAAAGGACAGCCAAATATCAATCTGAGTTTTTTTTTTCATCCAAATCATCAATTTATAGAAGGTTTTATGCTGCTTGCGATGTTATTGTTCTCCAGATTGAAAATTTTGCGTGTTCGGGATTGCGAGCTGTACAAAAATATCGCCGGATGTCCGATGGCGCGCCCGAATGACGTGTTCGCGGTCGCAATATCTCTCGCGGTGCACGATGGCGCGGCGAATGACGTGTTCGCGATCGCACACTCTCGTGTTGTCCGATGGCGCGGCGAATGACGTGTTCGCGATCGCAAACTCTCGCGGGATAACGCGGCCGGCTACCGAAATCTCGTGGCTCACGCGAACGGATAGGAAAACTTGTCGGCAAACGCAGGAATCCCGGTAAGTCGCTATCGCGCGCGCTAGAACGCATTTTTAAAGCGCGACAAAATAATTCCGCTACGCCGCGGATCGCGGAATTGTTGGCAATTTCGCGTTCTCCGCAGAACGCGAAATTGCCTAAATTCCGCGAGCGGAGCGGAATTGGATGCCCAGGGTTAGTAAGTACCAACGGAACACACCACACACCTCAACTCCACAATCATACAACTCACAACTGTTGGAATGCACACGTAACAAAATCACATACAACATGCCAACCAACATGCCCACCTACCAGACATGACAAAACAAGTAACTGTGGTAACAGGGGCTAGACATGGAGACAAACCATCCACAAAGGCATAGCCCCTCTGCCACACAATTGCAGAATGTGGGGAGAGGTGGGAACTAAGAATGTGCGAAGGAGGCAAGTGACCCATGAATAAGAATGTACACAATGCCAAGTGTGGCGGTGATGTGCTGGACAGTCTTGAGTATGCAGAGCACAGACATGTCCATGTGGACATATACTGCTGGTGTTTGTAGTGTTGTGGACAGTGGACGCAACCATGTAGCCTCGGGCAGTGGGGAAGACCTTGGACATGTAGCCATTTCGCCCCCCCTGTAAGGGTAAGCGTAGTGGGCTGGGTCGGCGTACGCTAGTCCAGCGTAGGAGTGTGAATAAATAGCCCGGGGCTCTGGGCATGGTTCACTTCCGGGATGGCCACCAAAGTAACTACTGCGTGTGTCTCTGTGTCCGCCACATCCTGACCATAGGCCTACACACACGTGGCCGACCACCTTCAACGGGCAAATTTACACCGGCGACGAGGTGGCTACATCACATGCCACCCGGCGCACATCTCGTCATTGCCTTCAGGGGCGTGTCTGCCAGGGTGGCGCCCCTCACCCTGCCACGAGGCCGCCACCGTGACCGGTGGTGCCTGCGCCTGCTGCACCCCAGCCCGCTGGTCCCCAGACCCGTCCGGCGCCCAGCGGTGATTGCCCGCCCTTGCGCACCCAGGCCTCACTGCTCACCTGCCGCCACCGGCGTGTCTCCAAGAGGGCCCACAACGTGCTTGTGCAATCTTCAAGCCGGAGGCCCGCGAGCTTGGCAGCCTACTCAGCCGATCGCTGCCTTCTGCGCAACAGGCCCCAAGCGCACCCTGCGGCACCGCACCGCGGAGTTCTGTGTGTGCTGACTGCTCCCTCCGGCCTACACTGCGGTCCAGCAGGTCTCACACAAATCAAATCCAGTCCGGACATCCAGGCCTACTGCATCATCGCTGGCTGCACACACGCTCAGCTCTTCAGGTGAGCCTACCTCAGTGCACCGCAAGTCATCGCCACGTGGCGGTAGGCCCGTGCCGGACGCAGTGCCTAAGGTGCCACTACCTCTGTGCACCACAAGTCACCGTCCAGCCTCCAGGCCTACTGCATCATCGCAGCCTGCACACCCGCCCAGCTCTTCAGGTGGGCCTACCTCAGTGCACCACAAGTCATCGTCCCGTGGGGCTACCCCACAAGTCCGCCTCCAGCAGCCAACAGCATGTCCTCGGTAACGCCACTGGAGCCCTTCACAGTCACGGGGCCACCACCGTCCCAGGCAGGCCGCTGGAAAGCCTGGGTGGAACGTCTGGAGACGTACTCCGAAGCGCACGACATCCCAGCGCCGCGGCGCACGTGTAGGCGTGTGAGGAGTGTGAAGAAATGGCCTGGGGATCTGGGCGTGGTTCAGTTCTGGGCTCTGGGCGTGGTTCAGTTCCGGGCTGGCCACAAATGTAACTATGGCGTGTGTCTCTGTTGTAGTGTCGGCGCCACCCGGCCCTTAATCGACAATGTTGCAATGTAGCATGCACCTTGAGGGCGGGCTCGCCCGAATGGATAAATAAAGGAGTGCAAGACCGCTCGGGGTCTTGGCTCATACATGCCAACTGGTGTGTGTGTATCTTCATTGCCGCAGCATAAGCCAAAGGCCTAGCCTCAATCGCAGCGCGAGTTCAGCCAGGCATGAACTCTTCATCTGTGTCCGCCCTATCCTTACCATAGGCCTACACACACGTGGCCGCCCACGTTCAACGGACAACATTACAGTGTTGTTGTCAGGCTTGTGGACATGCGCAGACAGGCATGACAATGGTGTGCCCTAGGAGTGCAAGTGATGCAACCGCGCAGCGCACACAAGTAAATAGGCTCGGGGGAGCAGCTGTGAGGCAACGTAACACACAGTGATGCCGCTCATTTACCACATGCAAGACATGTCAAACATGAATCCCAAAGTCGCACACATCCCACCACACCCCCAACAAGCCACATCACATTCCCTGAATGCAAGCAGATGACAAACTAACATTAGGGATGAAAGCTCCATTGTCTGAACTATCAGGGGGAAGCACATCTGCACCTCCGACCTCGGAATTGCATGTGCCCGGCACCCCCTGACAGATACTATAGCAGCAGATGACGACTCCCACACTGCACACTGCCCGACGAAAGACCAACGTATACACACCCCACACACAGAAGTCCTTGCTCGAAGTTATCTTGCATGGAATGGCCTTCACACTTACTCCCACACCATCCCAGGCGTACAACCGTTGCACACTAAAACAACTCATTGATCCGAGCTGTGGCATTTCATCCACAGAACTGGCGCAGGTCAGAACAGTGCCGCTTCAACCAGAGCCACTAACGCAATGGCAGAACATCCCGGACACATGCACAACCCCTGTCACGTGGAACTGTACCATGCACGTATGCTGCATTTACTGGGGGCACTGCCATTGGCAGTGCTGCGGATCAGTTACCGGCTAAGCTTCCGCCATGCCAAGATCACCTGCGTTCAGCCTGTGTTGCATTGTCGATCGTGCATATTCGAGTGGCCCATGGATGTCTGCCTATCCAACAGGACGGTAGCTGAACTGGATTTTGACATATGTGTGCGCCCCCTGTTGGCCCACGACCAGGAGTGTCACCGTGATACCCGTTTATGGGATGCCTTGATACTTGGCATACATGCCGGCAGCTGAACCTGGGAGATTGCACAACTCCTCGTGTGCAGTGACCACATTGAACTGCTCCCCTTTTGGGCTGGAGTGCTAATTGGTGAAAGGGGGTGGACGCAGCACATCTGTCCGGACCTGCTAATGGATTGCCTCGCCGTCCTGTTTGATGAAGTCGACAACGACCTCACGTTGGAAATGACAGCCTACGAAGCTGCAATCGCTTTCAGCTTCGTAGGACACATGTCCCAACACCTTGTTTCATCTTGGAGATCTGGTCACATATCCCACGACAACAGTGGACATGGCTGCATTCGCCTGGACTCCGAATACATGAGCGGACAACAACGCGGGTTAACACACACCTGTGAAAGGTGAGGCACTCCCCCGGAGTGGACAGCGGCGCTTGGCAACGTCTGACATACTGCTGCATTGGTCTGCATGTTGTTGCACTTATCTTGCCCATACTGACACGCATATGCTAATAAAGTCTACGCACCTTCACTTGTATTCAACTGTGATGAGTGTTGATTTGAATGACAATGTGTGTCTAACTGCCTATCTGGGTCACGGCCATACATGCGCATTGATAGCATTACCCAGGGAGTACCTTTTTGTGGAATCACTGTCCCTACATTCATCCATACTTGATTGATCATGGCCATGACACATCTGTGTGAATTAGAATGTTTTATTCGCATTCAGTGGAGTGTTGAAGCTGGACCAGTACAGGGCCATGCACACCCCACTTTACATTGTTGCCCCGTGGAGGGCCAGCCAGAGTCCTTTAGGGATTGACAAGTTCATCGGAAGAGGAAGACTTCAGTCCGCAGTGTGATTGCTGTGTCAATGGTAACCAAACAAAATATGGCAGTCCATGTCGAGGTCCAAGGTGAGTGTCGCTGAGTGTATCGGGGGACAATGGAAGGTGTTATTCCAGGGCATGATGCAGAGGGCAGAACCAAGCTGAAACAGGCCATATGGCGGAGATGAATGCTACCACTTCATTCTTACCACAAAGCCAGATTCATCATCATCTTCGTCCTCTGATATGTCAGGTGCCTCTCATGTGGGTGGTGGTGTTTAGTCTGCATCACTGTGTGGCACTGACATCAGGGGCCGGAGGTGGAATGTCTGCTGCACTGTGTGGCACTGACACTTCAGGGGGCGGAGATGTGGATGGAGTAGTAGCAGCAGCATTCATCCGCGCCAGGCCTTGTGGCGGCAATGCCATGACGATGATCTGCAGGGCATGGAAGATCACAGCTACATCTCGCTGGTGTGCAGCTGTGGCAAACATTCTTTCCGCCTGCATCCGCTCCAAGCTCTCCATCATTCTCCTTATGTGTCCCAACTCCCGGCTGACATCGCTGGAGCCACTCTGACTAGACAGTTGTTCTTGGCTCAGAGTCATGACTCCAGCGATGTCAGCCATGGATTGTTGGAGAGCATGGAGCGGACAGTGGGTGTCCGTTAGGGACTGTAAGTCGTCCCTGATGGGACTTAGACACCCACGTATGGCATCTAGTTTGGCTGCCATGAGGTCGAACCCCACCCGCAGCTGATCAGCCATCTTCTCCTGGCACCCTAACACACGGCGTTGGAATGCCATGTGTTGGTCGTGGGGTCCTGGGAGACAGCTGTGGTGGTGGGTGCTTCCTGCTGTGTGGTCTGTGCAGGGGGGGGTCTCCTCGATGCAGCTGGGCTGCCCTGCTCCTGGAGGTGGGGTGCTGAAGCTGTCCATGAGCTGTTGGAGGGCGTTGGTGTCGATGTTGGGGAGGTCCTCTTCATCATCAGTGCTGAGTTGTTGGGTCTGCTCTGCAGGAGGTGTTGATTCTCCCTCTGCAATGTGAAGGGGAGATGCAGATTGACATTGTGTTCACATGTATGTTCACACATTGTACAAGTTTACTAACAGACTGCATGACAATGTACATTGTGACTGTTTGTGAGGAGATGCCTATTTGATGCGGGACAGTTGACATTTCTACACCATCAGGGATGTGAGGTTGAACTTGTACATTATCATCTCACAGTTTCCTGCTATGCCAAATGTGAATGGCCATTTTCTACACACAAGCGGCAGCAGTTGTGTCCTCTGTTCTGTTGTGAAAGTGTTGCAGTTTGTACCACATTGTTGTCAATGTTGAGGTGCTCTGATTCTTATGTGTGTGTGCTGCATTGTGGGTGTGTTGCCCCTTCAGCTCTGATTTGGCTGGCCCTTATCCCTTTCAGGCGGTGTGCCTTTCACTTCTGTGCTTATACAGTGCTGAGATATTGCAGACTTGGGTAAATTGGGCTCTTGGTCGGAGTTGTGACTCTTGGGCATGGTTTGTCCACAGATGTGCTATACTTGATTGTGCATGTGTGCCATTGTGCTCATCTCCCCCCGTCCCCACAGTCCCTGGTCGTTACTCACCCTGTTGCTGTTGGCTCAGGTCATGCTGTGCAGTGTCCGGTCCCCCAACTCCTGCCACCGTCTCCCCAATGATGACTCGGGTCACCATTTCCTCCATCTCATCCAGCTCCTGGTGTGTCGCTGTACTCCCACCTCCAGTCTGCATTGCTGCTTTCAGGTTGGCTGCGAGTTTCAGCTTGGTTTTGCGCTTCACATCAGTCCAGCACTTCTTGCAGTCGTCCACTTCCCTTCTCTTCACTACGACTGCATTCACCTTGGCCAAGATGGACTGCCATATTGTATTTTTAGTTGCCAATGACACAGTGGAGGTGATAAACAGTTGGTGGTGGTGTTCTATCACCTCCGTAATGAGGATCTGGTTTTCCTGCGTACTGAAACGCGGGTTCCTCTTCTTCTCCTTGCCCTTCCCTGACCCTGAGGTCCCAGGCTGGTCCTCCGTGGGGCTTGTGGGGTTCTGGTTGTCCTCTGTACTTGCTCCGGCTACCTCCATGGTGCTTTGCAGTTGTTTGTGTTTTTTGTTGCCGCTTTTATAGTGGTTTTTCCCGCCTGACTTGTGGGACTTGCAGGCCTGGCGCTGCTTATCGCTGAATCGCAGTTGGGCCCATCGCAACTTTTTTCACGTTCGGGTTTAGATTTTTATCGCCGTCCCGGTAATTTTATCGCGGACATTTGACGCGTTATCGGGAAACTATTGCATGTTACCGCCGTGTTGAGAATACGACGTTAACACAGAGTTATTTTCCCGCGATAGACGGCGATATGAAAAATTGCGTTAACCTATTTTGCCGATGATTATCCCACGTTCTTGAGAATATCCCCCTTAATATGTAATTACTACACCATTCAAATGCACGCATCTCAACCACAGAAGAACATGTAATTAAGGCAAGGCTTTCGAGGTTTTTTCCACGGACCCCTCTAGACTTACAGATGCCTATAGTGCACACAGTTATGAGTTATTTTACCAGGAAATGAATATGTGCACCTGCAGTTTACACACTGATCCCCGGGACAATTAACTGCATTTTTGGAATGGACACCCGTAAGTTGCACGGAATGACCTGTAATGTAACTTGTGCTCGTGTAAAGCTGTTGCTTTTTCTATATAATAAACCTGCCACTTCGGAGCAGTCTGGCTTTTTTGGCCTCCAAAAGTATTTTAATTATACTGTACATAACTGCTTTGTGCACTAAGAGCTGCACAGGTTGGAGCGGTTTTGTATTTATGGTTATTAATGTAGGCATTGCTTTCATGTTCCAAAGCATCGCGAACATTTTCAAACAAGGATTTTTAAATTATAGTGACCTCTCCCCAGCCCACCTCAAGTTTAATTTCTTTTTGGGTTCGCTTCAGTGTTACATTCAAGCTGGCTAAACAGCGCCCCAACGCATTGTGCACTTTCAAACTTTACAATTTAAGACTTTGCAGTTTGGAGCGTGTAAGGTTGCAAGCTTTTCGGTGTTCATACTTAGTACCGGAACACCTCTTTACTGTGTGGATGTAAATATTTCACAAATAAATACCCGCAGGTTTGGTTAATTCCACTCCAGACTACTACTGAGGGGTGACCTCTCCCTATTAATTCCACTGCAGATTACTACTGAAGGGTGACCTCTCCCCAACTCAGCTAACATATTTAAACTATGGATCCCCAACAATCGTATTATACTAAAAGCTTCCTTCCCTCACCTTGGCCTATAGATTGTTACAAGTGCACACCATAAGTGTATTTGATAATGTGCAGGTCTAAGGCAAGGTGACCTCTCCCCAGCCCATTTAATATTTTCCAAAGCTTTAATATACAGCAATCTGCAAAAGAGTACAAGCTTCCTCCCCTGGCCCTCTCCCCCACTAGTTAAAAGCACACACAATCCCTCACCTTCTCCTACACCAGCACAGCACCACCTCAGCACCAACGCACCACCTCAGCACACTTCAGCACCAACGCAGCACCACATCAGCATTACCTCACCACAACAACTCAGCATCACTCTACTACACAAGCACCAAGACAGCACCACCACCTCATCATCGCTCAGCACCACTTTAGTATCACTAAGTACCACCTCAGCACCAGTGCAGAACCAACTCAGCACCACCTCATCATCATCAGCACACACCACTTAAGCAGCACCATCTCCGCATCAGCACAGCACTACCTCCTCATCTCTTCACCACCACCAGTGCACCAACTGCACCACCAAATCAGCATCGGCGCAGTACCACCTCAGCACCACCTGAGCATCAACAGAGCCCCACCTCAGCACCAGCGCAGCCATAATGCAGCACCAGCGCAGACATAATGCAGCACCAGCACAACCCTACCTCAAAAGCAATTCAGCACCAACGCAGCACCACTTCAGCATCAGTGCAGCATCACTTCAGCAAAACAACTCAGCATCACTGCACACTCCACTACACCTAAGCCCCAATACAGCACCACCACCTCAGTATCACTAAGCATCATAGCTTAAAAACATTGCCAAAGCCAATAGCTCTGGCTAAACACTTATAAAGGTCACAAAGGCGAGACCTATTGGCTATGCCAATGCTTGTTCTTTTGAGTATTTGCATCCTGCAAGCCATATCTCTGCTCATGAGAACAACGAGACTTATTAGCAGAAAAACGATGACTCAAAACATGCAACATGGGGCTTTCTTTTTGTAAAAAATGATAGTAGACCACAAACAGACTTTCCAGATGGCAGGAACGTTCTGTTGCACTCCATTTCTTTCTTGTCCTTCATTTGCAGAAGAGATAGCAGGCAATATATATTTTTCTTAGTTTCATGTATTTCAAACTCGCACATGTTTTGTTTGCATGTGAAGTCACTGAAGGCTGTGTAGATTGCTCACCTATAAAATTGTTTTTGTTTTCTAATGTGACAGAGCTAATGATGTTGTCAGTTCCGTTACTCATTAGTATTAGGCCGCATATTGCAGCTTTCCCATGTTTGTGCTCAGAAAAGGCAAATTTCTGGGACATGGGCTGCTTTGGAAAGTAGCAATTTGCATTCCCAGGCATGAGCAGGCCGAGCCGGGGAGAAGGGATACTAAACCATTGAATCTTGGTAGGTGTACATTTTCTTTACATCATTATCGGCCTCAGAACTCTTTTATTTCACCTGGAAATAGGGAAGGACTGCTTCAAGTGTAATTTAAAGCGTAACGTCTTCATTCCAAAATCATCCATTTCCTATCAGGCTGATTAGAAAAGTTGGAATAGCACCTCTGAGATTCGGATATTTGGCGAGGCCGTCCCTGCCACTGTGAGGTGCAACTGGTGGTCCCTTGCAGAAGCTGTTCGTCAGGAATATTCCAGCAGGAGACGCAATGGGTAGAGCAGCTTGAAGTAAAAGAGGGTGCAGGAAAAAGTTGTTGGATGTAATGAAGCTGGAGAGAGGGGGAGCTGCAAAAGAGGTCAGAGGATATAAGGATAGCTGGAGAGCGAGCAGTGACTGAGAGAGCTGCAAATAAGGTGAAAGGAAAGTGAGTTATATTTGGAGAGGAAGGCAGGTAAAGGCAGAGGTGTTCAGAAAACACCTCTGCCATGTCATCGTGAGATCATGACAGGAAGAGGGTCCCTGAATGTGTGGCATGGGATCTGAGCTACCTAAGAGCTGACACTCATTCCAGCCATGCCTTTCAAATTTGTTTGGGGAATTGATAAAAAAACATTTAATTTTGCATTCTCCAGCCGAAATCGTTTCCTTAGAATATAAGTTGATGGGAGGATTACATGTTTAGATATATATTTCTTGCCATGTATAAGCTTCAGACACTGAGAGACAAGAGATGCTTCTTTATGAGGTCGCAATGAAATGAACATGGGACTGCGTTTTCATACACATTATGTGGTTTTCTGACCACTCTACTAGTATCTGTTCTCCATTGATGATGAGTGTATCTGAGAGTGCGAGTCTCTGTGGATGTAACTTGATTTTGGATGAATGAGTTAGTGGCTGTCGGGGTTGGATGGAGTCAGCAGGTGCAAGGGTGTGGGGATATTGATGTGGTAGGATTGCACTGGGACAAAAAAAAAATAGTTCAAGGCACCAAATAAAAGTGCCCCCTTTAGTGAACCAGATAGCTCAAAACATTTCCACATTTGACAATCGCACCAGTTTTGAATTTGCAGACATATTATATGTGTATTTTCCAGGGTATGGGGACTGCATGCCATTGTATTTGCAGCAGGAAATACTTGTGGTAATATCAGGGATTCAACACTAAGCACCAGCCCACCAGGCCATAAAGCAGGTCCACAAACACCTACAAAAACGGCCCACACACTGACCTGTCAGACCTAGCTTATTTCCCTCGAGGCTAGTTTGACCCTGGTGAGGTTTTGCTATCTGAAGCCGAGTTTTACAGTCTGAAGTTGATATCTTGATAAACAGGTTGTTTTGAACTGGTTACGGTCTTGCACACTGTTGATCTCCTCATGCAGGGCTTGCCTGCCTGTGCCTGGTATGTCGTTTGTGTGTGATTTAGGTGGTACTGTCACTATGAGGGAACCAGGTGGCCTGTGGATATCTGGGGAAGCTGTGAATATGTCTGGAGCTTTGGGAGAGGCCTTGGGAGTTGTTAGAGCCTCTTGTCACTTTGAGGTTGTATGGGTGCATTACTAGGGTTTTTGGAATTGGTATTGTGTTGTATTGTATTAAGTTTTGTTGAGTGGGCATTCGGATGAGAATAGAAGTTGTCTGGAGCCTGGAGGGTATATAGGCACATCATAAAGAGTGCTTGATGGAAATTGAGAGGGTCTCTGTACTACTGGGTGGTGTGTTGGCACACTGTGAATGTTTCCGAGTGAACTATGAGCATGTTTGTGGTTTGGTGCAGGTGTACCTGGGGCATTGCTGGCAAACAATCATATCTGCCAACTACTGAGAAACAATAAGCGATTATTAGAAACATGGCACACTTAATTTTCCTATTACATAATATTGAAATTGAGCAAATTCTAAGCTGGAGACAGGTTATATAAAATGGGGAATCTGGCTTGTAAATCAGGGTTAGTGTAAGTGCCTGAAAGCATCTGCTGTAGGCACATTGTTATGTTATACAGGGTAGTCGTATTCGACTGGGAATTATGAGGACTTCTGTCAACGAGTTGAGGGCATCTTGAGGTTGTATTTGCATTGTGAAGGTCACTAGGGGAGCTGCAAGGTTGTCAGGGTTTTGTGAGAGGGTTGAGAGTATGCCCTATAGACTAGTAACATGTTTATTGAGAGCTCTGAGGGTGTATGTTTTTTGTGGCTCAACATGTACATTGTGGGGTTATATTTATGACTTTATACAGATGCCTTTTGTGTTACCAGTGTGTATGGTGGAATTGTGAGGTTGTCTGAGGTGGTGGGGATGAGCATGCCTTACTGAAATTTCGATTGTGTGTAATTGTAACAAAATGGTGCCTGGGTGGCACTGTGATGGTTTTAAGTTTAAGTTACAAGGGCTTGTGGTGGTTTATAATGTTGTCTACTTTTTTAAGGGTTTGTGTGACAATTCTGAGAGAGCCACGGTGGCATTCTGAACATGTCCAAGTGGGATGTAATTCCATCTGGAGCTAGTGTCTGGGTGAATGAGAATGTGTTGATGCTGACTGAGGGTGATTTTGAAGGCATGCGGATGGTTCTTTGTTTGCATTCTGGAATTGGTTAAGGAGTGGGGAAGAAGTCTTAAAAGTGTTTATTTTAGGATCTGTTAAGCTGGGGTTTTGATGGTATATCCAGGGGTTCTCTGGAGTTGTGTTTATACTGGGAGGGTGTATGTGATGGAGAAGTTGTCCCGGTCCTCAAAAACAAATAGGTTAATCATGGGAGTGTATGGGGGCATTATGAGGGTGTGTCTAGGATGATGCAGTGCCCAAGGAAGCTACGAATGAGTTTGATTGAGTTTTTGGCATGCTTGTGGTAAGTTGTAGGAGTGTATGGGGCATTTCCAAAATAGCGTATATGTCCCAAGCCGTTGGATGATAGGATATGTTTGCAGGGTACTCATAGGCAAATTTTATACAATGAAAGGTCTGCAGACAGTTCTGTGGCAGCGATGGCTGAAAAGGCCTGTACTACCACTATAATTCATTCCTACAACCACTGTCAGTTCTTAATCCCTAGTGAGCTAATGGTAACCAATAATCATGTTATGAAAAGGAGGATGGACATTCTTAGGGTTGTGATCAATATCACAGGCAACCCTCAGCTCATAAAGATGATTGTTGTATGTGTTTGTGGTGAGTGGGGCTTAGAACATGGATTTTGAGTGTCTTAGATCTTGGAGATTGAGTTCGATATTGTATAGTGTATTTTATTCTTCAGGGCAAGTGTTGGATCTCTGAGACTGCATTCCACTAGGTCTCTGTGCTAAATGTCCAAAGAGTAACTCATTTGGGGGTAATTAAGTAGAGCCTAGGAGAGTGACGAGGGAGGAAGCAGTTAGCAACTCAGTCAGAAATTCTGGAAATACTCCCTTATATTGTTGCTTTTCTAAACCTCCTGCTTCTCTCATTTAGACCTAGAAATGAGGTGATACTTGAGTGGGGCTGTAGGAGGTGTAGCTTGGTACGAGCAAAAAAATGTGAGTGGGTAGAGGAACTGCTGCAACAAGAATAGTGACAGAGCTGTAAATGAGATAAAATAAAAGAGCATGGATACAAAGTCAGCTAACGAAGAGGTGAAAGGCCGAAAAGAAATGCACTGGTGCAGCAAGTGCAGTGGCCCCCGGCCCAGTGTAACCTGACAATGCTGATTTTATTACCCCCTTCCCCCAACAGTAGTCAGAGGGGCCATTTCCTTGCTAGTACCAGGGCCCATGGCATCCTTGCTACGCTAACACAGGACAATCAAGAATTTTTTTTTAGAAGGGTTAGACACTTTAAAGTGCTGGAAGAGTACACATGACTGAGTTGTGGGAGAGGTTAGAAGGTGTAGATAGGAGCAGGAAAAGGAGAATCGAGGAGATGAAGGAGATTGTACAAAGAGCTGCATGAGAGGTGAAATTGTAGAGTGAGAGTACAAAAAGACAAGGTGGAGCTGCAGGAGAGGTGAAGTGGAGGTGAAAGCAAATATTGGTGTGTGCTAGAAGAGACTGGTTTGAAGGTGGAGTTACAAGTGGAGAGTAGGTTGGTGAAGGGAAACTTCGTTGAACAAGATCAAATGGCAGAGTGGGATCTGGTGGAGTAGAAAGTCAATCCATGCTCTGAGTTAGTGCACTTAGCTTAACCTGACCTAAATAAAAACGATCCTGGCACAAGTACTTTTTGAGCTCTAATCTGGAGCCTTCAGAAGATGTGGAAAACCTGAAGCAATTGTGAAAAGATTTTTTGTGTTGTGTTAGGAATGCTTGAAAGGTATATTTGGGGACACTGTTGCTATCTTTGCTTGATTCGTACCTGGACACGGCTGGCAATGTTTTTACAACTAGGCTTCACGTGCCATGGGGACAGGTGTTATAGTAATGACATAGGGATTGTGTTGTACAAACTGCAATGGCCTTCCTTCACAGAGAAAAACTATTCCTGTCTATGCCTCTCAAGGTTGCCTCAGGCAATAAGGCCACCTGTGAACTCTTATGTACCTGAAGCAAACTACTGTACCAATCAAGCCCAGGGTGATGTTGAATCTGTCTGTGGAAGGTTTTTGTGGGAATTGTTACATGTTGCCTGGCTGGGGTGCTTTATTATATTATACCTGGGAAGAGTTGCATAACTGACTGCTATATTGGTTGATATTAACCAAATAAGGGGGAGGCCTGAATAACCTGTCTAAAGTCTGGGCATTTAACAGTACTGCAAAGAAATGGTTCTCTGTAGGGATAAATCAAGCAATTTATTTGTCAACAATAATCGACATGTATGCATGTCTAAAGCAGTGGGATCTATGGATGTCTGTGCACATTGGTGTTTGATTGTAGGCATTGACCTTATTAGTGGACTGCTTCCTTCCCTGCACAGCTCCACCCGGTAGCTGCTGCCCCAGTTGCTGATGACCCTCTGGTCAGGAGTTCCAGGCCCTCCTCGACCCACAGGCTCCCGCCTGCACCTCATCCCTGGTGGTCTAGTGATAGAGCGTCTCTGCTCTGCTGCTGGGTTGCCCTCAGTCTCTCTTTTTCTGCCTTTTCTGATCCCTCTTGCACTTTTCTCCTTTGCTTTGACGCTCTTGTCCCTGCCGCTGTGATGCCTCGCGGCCCACCCTCCTCCAGGGACACTTATACGCATTTCCCGCCTCCCAGATGTCCTGCCCCCTCCCCCGCACACTACTTAATGGCGACCGCTGTGTGGTCACGCAGCAGGCGCGAAGATGATCACACCATAGGCAAGCCTGTCTGCGCCTGGAGTCTGGACCGCGCTCAGTGCCATGGACCCTGGCTATCGTACCTTCCACGATAAGAAGCCAGCACCCTCCTTGCCCTCAACACAGGACGCCAAGCCACCTGCCACTTCGCATAACCAAAGGACACCCAAGGACCCTTCTCCTGCCGAAACTGCAGTTACACCCTCTTCCACCTCCACATTCCAGCTCCTCCTGCCGTCCAGCCGACCAACAGCGCACCTGACTGGCTCCGTTGCATCCTCAATACGTGCTCCCTCCACAAACATGCCACAGAAATCTGGGACCTCCTCGACTCTGTCTCTCCCGACATAGCCTTCCTCACGGAAACCTGGACTAACCCCAGCTTTGGCCCGGACATAGTCACCGCCACCCCGTCGTCTACAAAATCACCAGCAAGGACAGCGCGGACTGACTAGAAGGAGACATCACCATTGTCAACACAAGAAAACCCTCTGCCTGACCACCCACTCAGACGACTTAAAGACAACCATGGAACACCTCCAATTACAGATCAACCCCAACATCAACCTCCGCAGCACCCTCGTCTACAGGCCTACTAGACACCCCTGCCCTTCACCGAAGCCATAGTCGACTTAATCGCACCCCAGGCTCTCATATCCACCGATTACATCCTACTCGGTGACCTTTACTTACACCGCATCGCTTCTGGAGAACCTCGCCAACGTCAGACTCAAGCAGCTAATCACCGGTCTGACCCATGCAGCAGGACACACGCTCAACCAAGTCTTCTATGCCAGCGGAAAAATCACCTACAGCCACACCACCGAACTACTCTGGACAGACCACCACTGCGTGCACTTCGTCTTCACCACACCCACCGTACACCACTGCCCCCATCGTAGCTGGAACAAGGTCACTGAAGAATATATTACCACCTTTCTCAGCAGTACCACACTGCCGACATCAGCAAGCGCTAGCACCTCAGCACGCAACCTCCACCGATGGATCTCCAACTGCGCCAACAGTCTGACATCCCTCAAGAAGGCAAGCAACACTCCAAGAAAGCCAGCTGGTTCACTCCCGCCCTCCAAGAGTCCAGACACACCTGTAGACGACTTGAGAAGAGACGGAGGAACAACAAATCTCCGGAAACCCACGCAACCTTCAAAATCGCAGTCACCGCACACCGCCTTCTCCTCAAACCACAAAGAAAACGGACCTCCAAGACAGAATCAAAGCCAACATACACAACACTAAAGAACTTTTCGAAATCGTCAAGGAGTTTTTCCAGGCCCAGCAGCAAAACCACAGACGTCCCACCCTCCCAATACCTCTGCAACAAACTCTGCACCTTCTTCCGCCAAAATATCAGGAAAATCTATGAAAGTTTCGGCACCCAAGACCCTCCTACTACGCCTGACACCACTGCAGCCAACCATAGCATAACCCAACAGATCCTGCTCAACTGGACTCAACTCAACATAGATGACATACTTAAGACCATGAAGAGCATCCACTCCACAGCCCCTCGGACTCTTGCCCGTACCACATCTTCCATAGAGCAGCCACCTCCATCGCCCCCAAGCTTTGACGCACCATCAACAGCTCCATCAAGACCGCAACCTTTCCCGACTGGAAACATGCCCAGATAAACCCCCTGCTAAAAAAGCCATCTGCCGACCCGAGAGACCTCAAGAACTTCAGACCCATCTCTCTGCTCCTATTCCCAGCCAAGGTAATCAAGAAGGCTATCAACATTGAACTCTCCAAGTTCATTGAAGCAAACCACGTTCTGGACATCTCCCAATTTGGCTTACGAAGCAACCACAGCACTCCTCGCCACCACTGACGACATCCGCTCCCTCCTCTACCCGGGGCGAAACTGCAGCCCTTATCATGCTGGACCTCTCGGCCACTTTCGATGCCGTCTCCCACCGCAACCTAATCACAAGACTCCACAATGACAGCATCCGTGACAAAGCCCTGGACTGGATCCGCTACATCACAGGCCAAACACAGTGAGTCAGGCTATCTCCGTTTCTCTCAGAACCCACAGACATCAGCTGCCGAGTGCCCCAGAGCTCCTCCCTGAGACCCACCCTCTTCAATATCTACATGGCCCCCCTCGCTGCCAAAGTCAGGAACCACAGACTCAACATCCTCTCATATGCTGACACCCAGCTGATCCTCTCCCTCACCAATGAACACACAGCCGCCAGAATCAACGTCCACAGCAGGCTGAAGGCCGTTTCCACCTGGATTAAAGATAGCTGCTTCAAACTCAACTCAGACAAGACCGAAGCACTCATCTTGGGACCCACCCCCTCCGCTTGGAATGACTCCTGTTGGCCCTCCACGTTGGGAACACCTCCCCACCCACCCCCACAACCTCGACATCATACATCATGCTGACAATGAACACACAGATCAACGGCGTATCCTCATCATGCTTCCACACGCTCCACCTGCTTCGAAAGTCATTCAGATTATCCCCACCGAATCCAGAAAGACTGTCACCCACACACTCATCACCAGCAGACTCTACTACGGCAACGCACTCTACGCCGGCTTCACCCAGAAAATCCTCAGGAAACTACAGAACGTTCAACATGCTGCAGCCAGACTGGTCATCACCATCCCCTGTCGCAGTCACATCACCCAACAACTTTGAGAACACTTGCTCCCAGTCAACAAAAGAATCACCTTCAAGCTACTCACACATGCCTACAGCCCTCCACGAAACAGGACCAGCATATCTGAACCACTGCCTCCAATTCAACGTACCCGCTAGACACCTTCACTCTGCCTAACTTGCCCTGGCCACCGTCCCACACATCCACAAGACCAGAGCCGGAGGAAGATTCTTCTCCTACCTCGCCGCCAAGACCTGGAACACCCTGTCTCTCCACCTCAGGCAGTACCCACTGCTGACCAATTCGGGAAGGATCTCAAGACCTGGCTTTTCGACTGAACCCCTGTGTCAGGCGGATGAGCAGCCCCCCTCCAGCACCTTGAGACCCTTACGGGTGAGTAGCCACACTATAGAAACCCCTGATTGATTGATTGGCATAGCTGAATGGCACAATGAAAAGCTGTCATCCTCAATCACACTGTCAATTTTGGAGGGTTGGGAAAGTCCTAGAAAAATTAAAGATCCCTTAAAGTTCTGTGTTTAACTTGTCACATTTGCAGGTGCTTCTAAGAGAGATCAGATGTCTGGCTATGTCGTCTGACAAATTGCTGCAGGATTGGTGTTTACTTTTCTTTCTCTGCATGCAAAATGAGAGGAGTTTTTAAAGTGAATCACTTGAAAAGGTGTAGGAAGCTGGCTCTATATATGATATTGCCTCTAGATGGTAATACCGTGCACTGAGTCCAAGCGTTCCACAAAAGTGTACAGGGTACAACCATGATCAATAATGGACACAGACTAAAAAAGGAGATCCACACCAATTTTAGAAAAATATACTTTGTTTGTATTTTATTTTAATACAAGATCTTTACAATCAGGTAAGTACGTTTTTGAATGTAAATACTTTTCACTTTGAAAGGTCAACACTTATTTTCAGAACAGTTCAATGTTATCCTATGGGGAAAGCAATATGGCAGCTAAACAGGTAAGTACCACACTTACAGATCCGGTCTTCAGACCAAAGGTCAGCAACGGAAAAGGGTCAGGTGAGCACTAAAACTGCACCACCACCAGCAGCAGAGGGGCAGCTGGGTGCAGAGGTCAAAGTCAGAGTTCGCTTTTCAATGGAGACTGGGGGTGCCTGGAGTCACACTGCTTGCAGATTAATAGATCGGTTGTAGGGGCCAAGCTTGGGGGGTTAGGACAAACGGGAGGGGGGGTGGGAAACACCACAAAGCAGCACCAAACATACACCATCAGCGGCACAGGGGTGGCCGAGTTTAGAGTGCCAATTCAGCGTCGGGCGCCCAATGCTTTTAAATGGAGTTTTTTTTTTGACAAACAGGCTTCATGTGTCGCACAGGAGATTGCAGGAGGGAGACCAACGACAAAAACAAAAAAGGTTTAAAATTATGTATTTAGGGGTCAAAGGTCACAGTTTTTTGACCTCTTTTTAAATTTGAGTAGTTGACCTGTGAGATCAGACAATGACATTGCCAATGATACCTCACTTTACAAAAACATATTTCACTGTAGCAAAGATACATCGTTTGCACACTTCCAGGGGCTAACATTTAGGGTCAAAGGTAAAGGACTGACCTTCAAAAGATTATGCATGAAATCATATGCCACCTATTCACAGAATATGAATCAATACTGTGCATTAAAGTCAGAAAATACATCAGTGATGTCACTGACCATGTCATGAGTGATGTTATGTGAGACAAAATCAGCAGTGCATTGCAGCGGCGCGAGCTAAAGTTAGCCCAGCTAACTATAACGGCTGAATTTCTCTGGTTTTGTGCGGGTGAAATGTCAGCCTAACTAGAAATTCCCTGTAACCTTTGGTTTTTTCAGAGAATTTCTAAGGTTTTTTAAAAAGTTTAATTTACTAAAAGATGCTTGTAACTATTTTTTGTTTTTTTTTGTAAGATTTTCTATGTATTTTTAAAAACTTTAAAAAAAATTATATTCACTTTAATATATATTGCAGCACATTAGGGCCATAGTTAATAATGATACGTCCTACCCTGTGGCGAGACATTTCAAGAATACACATGATAATGAGTTAAGTTGCCTTACGTATTTTGTGATTAATGCGATTCCACCCCTTAGAAGAGGAGGCAATAGAGAAAAGCTTTTAAGACAACTTGAAACTCGTACCATTCTTGAGTTAGATAGCAAGACTCCATTTGGATTAAATACAACGGAAGATATGCACAATTTTTTGTAATTAATAAGCTGAATGCTCCTCTGTGTTCGCTATAAATACGGTTTCAGATCAATATGTGCTTTGCATATTAACTAGGGGTTGTTGACAGAATAGAGAGAGAGATTAAAAACTTTATTGTCAAATACAACCCATTTTTATGCATTTTACCACTTTCTCATATATATTAAAAATCACTTTTATCCACTTTTTCAAGGGTTTTTAAATGGGATTTTTTAGCCGCAATTCACTTTTGATATTTATGTATCAATGGGATTTTTTAGGGTGGTGCTTTTTAATCATTTAGAATTTTAGTGTATTTTTATTAGCATTAGCACTTTACATTTTGCACTTTTAGGCACTTGAAGCACTTTACATGTTGACCATAGTTTGTAAGTAAGCAAATGCCAAAATTCTCTTGGACATTAAAACCTTTGAGGGGAAACCTTTTTTTTAAGCAAGGCATTAGATGCATGCAATAGTCAAAGGTAAGCCACGTTGTGAAACTCCGCAGTATAGCACACATATTCAGCATTTAGGCTGACATAGCAAGGTCTGAATAGATATACATTGGGGCAATTGCGTGACATCAGTAATTATGTGATTGAGAAATGAAATGAAATTTTAAGGGTTTTTTAACGACAAATCAAGATGAGTTGTGACTGACCATAGTAACAATATTTACAATGATAAATAAGCTGTATTTAACTGAATATGTATACGCATATAAAGTTTTTTTTGTTTTTTTTTTTTATTTTTTTTTATTGTGTAGATATTTCATACGTTATAGTTGGTGTATATTTTAAACATATTTATACTTATATACATTTGAAATATGGGTCTATTTATATGTCTCATAGTGAAAAGTTGGAATTGATGTCGTTTTTTTAAACCCGATTTATTTATTCATTTTTCAAGATAGAAAAGAATTTAGTGACACTGCTAAGTTTTATTTAACTGGAATGGCTGTAATCCTCAGGTTATAAGCAGGAAGGATATACATTTTTTAACCAGCAAACAAAGAGAAAACAATGTTAAGAGTATTCATGAATGTTTCTTCTATATCTATGGTCATGTGACATGGGAAGGTGCACACCCAGCAGTTTAAAAATGTCATGGCGGAATGGTTCTTGGTGTGTGAACAAGGGCACGGCTGTGCTCGAAACGCGTCACTAAGTGAGGAAATAAATCTTACCTGCCATAGCTATTTGGGTCTGTTTCCCTCTGTTCGCCGCTGCTGTTGCTGCCAGCGCTGCTGTGGAAGTGCGGAGAGTTTTTCGACGGTATATATATATATATATATATAACATAGCTGATTAAAGATTTAGCGTCATTTATTTGAATGAATTTTTAGTAAATTCAAATATTGCTCTAATGTTTATAATTTTATAGAGTATGTTATTATATGACAGAATTATGAATAGAAAAAGAAAATTTGTATTTAATATTTTGGGGTAATTTTTTTTTTCTAAATTAAGTTTTGTATGATTACTTTTAATAGTATAAAACATGTATTGTTGTGTCATGATAAAAATCTTCTTTATATATAAATATTTTGTTTTAAAAAAGGGTCGCGAACCTACACGTATCTGTTATATGAATGAACTGTAAAATACATAATTAGAACGAAATATATATTTTTCAGGAAGAGGTTTATTACCAAGTGTAAAAAATTTGTATAACAGAAGTTATAAATTTATTTTGAAATGTTTTACACAGATGTTTATGGACGCGACGGTATCGTGCACCGGTCGCAGATCTACGCATCCGGTGCACGAATTTAAGTGTAAAATTCATATTTACACTGAAATAATATATATTTTTAACAAAGAGGTTTATTACTGTATATAAAAAAATAGTATTAGTGTAGTTGTAAAATATTTTTAAGACATTTAGAACACATTTTTATGTACGCGGCACCATCATGCACCGGTCGCGTAGGAGTCACAGGGTGGATTGCGTAGAGGTCGCAACTCCGGCGTAATTTTAAAAAGTATGAAATATCACTGTGAAAAGTTTAAATACCAAATATCTGTTTTGCTTAAAGACTTTCCACTAAAATAGTTTAAAACACAATTTACAAATAGCAATTTATACTTTTTAATTTTCAGCACATTTTGCGGCGGTGCCCGACATACGCAATGGGTGCGCGACCCTTACGAGACTCCATGTGACATGGAAAGAAAGCTTTTCATTGGTTAAAAAGGTTTTCACTCTCCTAGAAGGAGGATCCAACACCTGTTTCTTTCTTCTTGTTTTGGGTGTGTCTGCCTCTGTGGGCATCTTTTTTGCAGGCTCTTGGCAAATCTTTATATTTTTGGTGTTTTGACCTTCCACCTCTAAAAAATGGCATCTTCTCATCCAAAGGAAGAACAGCTGGATAATGTTGAAGTGAAAAGCCCATCAAGAAGCGGAAGGAAAGTAGAGTTTGGGCGTTTTTCACAGTTCCAGAAGGTGAGAAAAAGTAAATGCACGGAAAGTCACATGCTCTCTGCCAGAAAGTTCTTTCTAGAGGGTCAGAAATAAATATTCTTGTGCGACATCGTCCATGAAGAGACAACTGGAGACGATGCACCGGACTCGTCTTGCCAGAGAAGTGATGGCTCGGGAGAAGAGGGAGCAAGCTGCACAAGGTGACTCAAATTAGCTATCAACATCTGCTGGAGCTGTTCTCACCACACCTCAACCCCAGATCTTCCCCAAATTGGCAGATGCTGGAATACACTACAGGAAGTGTCAAACTATTCTGTGTGTTCGAGAACAATCTATTGTTGCTATCATCAACCTTCTGAAAAACCACAAGTGTAAATTTTTTGTTGGTTTTGGAAACTTGAGTTTCTTTGTTCTTTAGAAACATTGAAGTTGGACTATACAAGTTTTTTTTCTCTTCAAAAATTTCAAAAACACCAAAACAAATTACAAATTGTTAGAAAATACAAAAAACACTCAAAATAGTTAAAATTAAAATAAGAAAAAAGTTCTTACGGAACCACGTATACTGTTTAAAAATAGAAAAATTGTATGTAGTGAAACTGATTGCTTGCATAAATGTGTGTGGATGAATGTATGGATAGTGCCTGGAAGATTGAACGAGTGCATGGGTAGTACCTCAGTGAATGCACGAGTGTAGGGATAATGGTTGAGTGCAGGGGTAGTACCTGTGTCATTGGATGAGTGAATTGGTAGTGCCTATGTGATGAATGAGTGCAAGAGTAGTGCCTAGGTGATTCTGTGAGTGCATGGATCGTGATTGGAAGAATGTATGAATAGTGCCTGGGTGATTGGATGAGTGCATGGTTAGTGCCTGGGCGAATGGATTAGTGCTAGACTAGTGTCTTGGTGACTGTATGAGGGCATGGATAGTCCCTGAGTGAATGAATTAGTGCAAGGGCAGTGCCTGGCTCATTGGATGAGTGCATGGGTATTGTGTGTGATTGAAGGACTGTATGGGTAGTGCCTCGATGATTGCATTACTGCATGGGCACTGCCTGAGTGAATGGATGAGTGCATGGTTAGTGCCTGGATAAATAAGTGAGTGCAAGAGCAGTGCCTGGGTGATTCTGTGAGTGCATAGATAGTACCTGGTTGAATGAAAGAGTATACGAGTAGTGCCTGGGTGATTGGATGAGTGCATGCATAGTGCCTGGCTGGTTGCATGAGTAGTCCGTGGGTGATTCCATGAGTGCATAGATAGTGGCTGGGTGAATAGAGGAGTGCATGGGTACTGCCTGGGTGATTGGAACAGTGCATGGGTAGTGTCTCAGTGATTGAAGGAGTGCATGAGTAGTATCCAGGTGATCGAATGAGTGTATGTATAATGCCTGAGTGATTTCTGAAGGCATGAATGCCTGTGTCTGTGCCTTTTGCTAGTGACATGAGACATAAAAAGAAACATACAAATAGTAGAATGAATACCTGTGTGTTTCAGAACGCATGCTCTCTAAATTTGTTTAGAAGGTGTATGTATTCCTTTATGCTCATACTACAGGGCACATGGGTATTAAACAGCCTATTTGAGAGGCTCCATAACACCTACATAGGTAAGACATGGCTGACTGTGCGACCGAATGACAGAGCAGAACTTAGAAGATCTGTCCACCTGTAGGAGAAGCTACCAGGTTTTTAAGCTAGCATCTTCGGATGCATAATACGTGCAAGAATGCATGTACAAGACCTCGTGGGTTAGGGCAGAGGAACGGGCCATGCTCAAAGAAGATAAAATCACAAAGCGGCGGCAGCCGCTAGCAGCACCATGGGCAGAAATAGCAAGCTCATGGGACACGAGACACATGCCTGAACAGGCCTCGCACGAGCCCTCTGTTGTCTCGGGGGGTTCGGAGGGAGAACAAGCACATGCGCTTTAGTACTTGCCTGACTGCTATGGAGAGGATGGCTTTCTTCTTCGGGGGGCAGAGGCGAGGGCGGAGGAATTCGGGGGTTGCCCTCCCTCTCCCCGATCTGTTTCCTATCCCCCCCCCCCGGGACGCCCCCCGGTCCCCTAGACAGCATAGATCTTATAGACACAAGCTGAATACACAAGTTATGGCCCACTGGTAGTTTATTATTTGTTGTAGTTTGGGGCTTTGTTTTTTCCTTTTCCTTCTTCTTACCTGGATACAGAACCAATGCTCTGAGACTATTTTCGGTTACTCGTTTGAATTCCTTGTTATATGGCCTTTATTTTTAGTTAACTTTAGAATGGAACGATATGTTAAATGACAACAACAAGAGTTTTAAAACAAAAAAAAACGTAGACCCATACGAAAGACAATGTTGCCAACTGCCGGATCACTCCGTAAGGACTGCGAGGGCATGGTGAAAAGTTACCTCTGGTTGGATTACATCAGCTGGGAGTACAAATATGAGACGTAACTTATAGATAATAAGATGTATTTTTTCTCTTTTTAAAGGAAGTGACACTTTAGGAGATGAAAGTGGGAATGGGGCTCGGAGGGGGCCCCATGTACTTGTAACACGCCATGCAATGTCTACATCATGATTCTGTAACAGTGTTGAATATGTTATTATTTTACATAAAAGCCAATAAAAAAGATATTTAAAAAAAAAAAAGAATGCATGTACAAGTAGACACATACCTCAGTCACAAGAGCACGGAGACCTTTAAACTTGGCAGACTGCACTTCCCATTTCAAGCAGACACCTACATTTATACAACCTACTTCAAGTGTACCTTTCCGGAGACTCATACGAACTAGCCTAATCACTTATCCCTCTGCCAACATGTTTTAAACCTCACTATTCTCTTGCAGCTTCACTATTCACCAACTGCTCAGTGTTGTAAGTCTCACCATGTTTCTGAAGGCATGAATGCACGTGTCTGTGCCTTTTGCTAGTGACATGATACATAAAACAAAAACATACAAATAGTTGAACACCTGTGTTTCAGACCGCGTGTCCTCTAAATTTGTGTAGAAGAAAATGTATATATTCCTTTCTGCCGTAATACAGGGCACATGGGTACAGTGTTATATATACCTGGATACAGTTTAATACATTTGCCAACATGTTTTAAACATCAGTTTCCTCTAATACTTTCTTTAGAGACTCAGGAAGCACACATTAGTATGCACAACCTATTTCAATCTTCATTTCAGTACAATAAAACAAACTATAATACACATTCCTACATTTGGTAACATTTCAAAATCACATTTCTCTAATGCTTTGCAAGCTTTATAAATAAAACATTACAAACTTAAAAATATCATTACAAACACTGAAGCACTCCTATACGATACATAACACACCTTACACATTTGTAACTCGCCTCTGAAATACAATTGCAGAATATGAAAATGTCAGAAACTCCTAAAAGATTTTCTTTCCAACACAATAAATGTGATGCACCACTCTCAACAAGGTAAAAAAAGTAATGGCAAACTTTCTTTCTCTTTTTGCACAATGAATGCAAGTAACAAATCAAAATGCTCCCTTCATTTTTACAAAAATTCTAAAACCCATTTCTATTGGATACACATATTTACCCTTTATTACTCTCTTTTAAAATTACCCGATCTGATTCTGTAACTTACAGGAGTCGTGACTCCACCGCGGTGCCGCAGTGTAGCTTCGCATAGGAGTCGGAAACCCTGACGCGAGTTCAAAAACCTATTTCCAACAATACTAGTATTATTTTTTTAAGAACACACCACTTCTAAACATAGTACTGATTTGGGAAAACATACTTTAAAAGAATATCACATATATAACTTACCATTTCATATTTTAAAACCACACTTAACTTGCAACCCTTCCCCCACTCTGCTTAATCCTAGTTTCCATAGAAACAGTTTCTGCAACATTTAACTATTCACCATATTTTCAAATTCATCACACTAGCTTACAAATGCAAATAGCAGGTGTGGTTGACTTTTGGAAAATATTAGCTTATCCTGCCTACTGTACCTTTCACACGTTTTCTAAAACTAATCAGAGAGATGCTTGTTCTGCAAAATAACATGCATCCTATTTTTGAGTACACAATGTTGATGAACAGCCAATGAGTTACCTGCTTTTTCTAAAACAGAATCTTCACCATTTTAGATACCTCTCGTTTTACCAACTGACTTACTCGGCAACAGTCGTCTTTTGATTCCTTTCACACATCCCTTCAAAATGGCTACAGTATGGATTGTAGGACACAGCTATGTTTTCTGGGGTAAAAGGTATGCTGAACACAGAGGTATTGACAAAGACCAAGGTTTGCAAAATGTGGATATTAAATGGTTTGCACAGAGAGGATTAAAGTGGCACCAATTGCTGCCTTTGGTTAAAACCTTTTTGCATCTCCAACCCCCTGACCTCATGATTGTGCACTGTGGTGGCAATGACCTAGGCACATTGACTGGGGTAGGTCTGGAAATGCTAATGAAAGATAAGATACCTTTGCACAATTGATGTTGCTTTTGCCTCAAACTGTCTTTTGTATACTCTAATATATGCCAAAGACAGAAATGGAAGTGGTCAAATCAATTCTGTCCAAAGATTGACAAGGCTAGGAAGCATGTCAATAAAGCTGTTTCTGCTTACCTCAGAGACCATAACATGGGCTCTATCTATAACAATCCACGTTTTGACATGCATAACATCTACAGAACTGATGGAGTTCACTTCACAGATGAAGGGAACAGAGTATTTCTCAACAACCTTAACCCCTTCGATGCGCCCGTCGGCCAACGGCCGTCGCGAGCACAACCTCCGTAGTGCTGTGCACGTCCGTTGGCTGACGCGGCCCCGCCCACTGATGAAAACCGCCGCACCGCGGCGGAATTCGCGCCGCGGTTAAGATGTGCATCCGGACTTACATGTAGCATTAACAAAGTCATAATAAACACAATGGCTCTTCTTAAAGCCACTTTATTATCCAACAGTGAAAGTTATATATTTTTTAACATATATGCTATTTTTAAATATTTTCTGGATTCGCTATCCCATCGCAAATCCGCAAAACAAAAGCACAAATTCAATGTACTTCAACACATTTCACTTTTCAACGTTACCTTTTAATTTATATTTTAAATATTATATCAAACTCTGTCAATTTCAATGTGATTATGAAGCATTCAAGAAAAATCTTAAAACGTATCTTTTCGTCTGCTAGTCTCCTGCTCCCCTTAAGACATCGCGCCGGGACACTCATGAGTAGCCGTGCGCGTTATAAATGCAAATAACATAACATAACAAGTTCAATCTCACTACCTCTATAACAAAAGTTCACAACTGAAACACTACCTTCTAGTATTTCATTATTTAAGATGGATCCGCGATTCCACCACGAGTTACACTGGGGGGGCACGCTGAGAGTCGCCATAGGGTTGCGACTCCTATCACGAGAGAAAAAAATAAATAGTTAATGCACCCCCCCCCCACTTCCATAGGCCCATTTTGGCCCCGGGACCTCTTCCCCCGGGGCTAGGCCTTTGCTTATTTTAATTTATTTAAAGGGGAGGGGGGCCACACTTGAAAGGGAGAGGGATTTAGTGGCCCCCCTCCAGGTCCATTTTTGACCCCGGGGACCCCATCCCCTGGGCATTGCCATCTCTAGGTCGACCCGGGGGGGGCTGAGCCTTAAGGCCCCAGTGGTCCCGGCTGGCTCCTGCCTCCTGCCCAGGGAGCTGATAACATGCAGCTCCCTGGGGGTAAAAAGCAAAGTGTACTCACTTGTTCAAAGCGAGTATACTGTTTGCAATGGGATGGCGGGAGCAGTGCTCCCGCCATCCCATAGCAAACTGTTATGTCCCAGGGGTGGGCACCCTGACATATTGCTGGAGCTGGCCCTGGGGGGGTGGCGGTCTCCAGGGCCGTGGAGGGCTCCACAAGGTGGGCCATGGAGGGCTCCACGAGGGGGGCCGCGCAGCATGTTTAATGCCCAGGGGAGGTGGTGGTCCCCAGGGCTGGGGGGCCGCAACTGACCCCACATTTAATTTATGTATGCCCCAGGGAGGTGGGGGCCCCCGGCAGTATGGGGGGGGCTCGAGCCCCCCCACACTTCATTTTTAAAACATAGCCTCAGCGAGGTGGTGGTCCCCTGGGCTGCGGTGGGGGGGCGCATGCCCCCAGCATTTAATTACCATAGCCCCGGGGCAGTGGCAGTCCCCGGAGCTGCGTGGGGAGCAGGAGCCCCCCACGCATTATACACACAAAGTCCCAGGGAGGTGGCGGTCCCGGAGCTATGTGACCGCCCCATTAGCTTTGAAAATGTTGTGAAGATTTTTCAAATGATGCCAAAGAAATTGGCAAATCAAAAAACGCTTTGGCTATGGAAACTTTGGTCCTAACTATAACTACCTACTGGCGAATATATATATATATATATATATATATATATATATATATATAGATATATTCACTGAAAAACCCAAGGTTACAGGGTCATTATGAGAAGTGAGTTGACTAAATGGTGGGAGATGAAATCCCTTCAAAAATATTGTGAGGCTGGGGGAATTCCGAGAGGTTTGCTCATATGTTAGCGCCAAGCTTCAAGAATCCGAACCCGCTCATGCTGAAGGAATGGGCGGAGAGTAATTTAAATGCCTCTATGAGACTTGTGTCTGCTTATCAAGTATGCTGAAATTGATTGAGGTACCAATTTAATTGAAATTGAACGCATTAATAAAGAATTTGAAAAATCTGAACATCAAGAACAAAAAGACCTTACTGAGAAGAGCGAAGTGAAATTAAACAAAAGGCTTGAAAAGCAAGAAGAGATTATTAAAAGCAGAAAAGCATACAAGTTTGCGTGTGATAGAAATGACTACGAGTCTGGCCAAATCTTCACGTTTGCTCGCAAATTTGATTCCATTCATTGACAAAGGGGTGCGAAAATAATGTTGGACAATCAGAATATTGAAGTGGCGACCAGCACAGCAGATACTACATCGTCTTCTGATGTGAGCACCCTACCAAGTGAATCTGATTCGGACGATGGGGGAACAGCCTTGAATGGCCAAAGGGAAGATTTGAGTAACCTCACCCTGGCCGAAAAGTTGTATTTTTTACGGAAAGAAAGAAAGCAAACTTTGAGACCCAGGAATTTAAACGCCTTTCAAAACAAAGAAGGAACTACAGATGGCGCCAAAGGAGAAAATGCAACAAACACAAAAAGCAAGAGGCAGCAGAACTACAGGTGGAAAGAACGCTAAAAACTAATGACAAGACTGATATTCAACTCAACCAGGCCGAAACACAATTACTGGCGCTTGGACTCACCTATTGTCCAGAAAGCAACTTTAACTATTGTCAAACAAGGATAGATGTTTTCAAGTTCATATGAAAACTCAAATTAACAAAATACTACAAGATTAAAGTCTACAACTCGGAGCACCATGGAATTTCCAAAGCCTAACACTGGATTTAACATACTTCAAGTGGCTGATGTTCCACTATTACGAGCTTTACATGAACTTTCTGATAATGAGCATGGAACCATGAATTTACCAGTGTCAACACAAACACTCATACGGGAGGAAGGCATGAATCCAATGGCACCTATCAAAAGTCCTTTCAAACCACCCTCCACTTTTGTACCCATGATGCCACGGGATGCGGTGGACATCTTCCACGACCGTGTGATTGATGAGGTTAAAAAGCTCAACCGTCCTATGAAACTCAACCTAAAAAATATAATTATCGCGACAAGCAATACTTTAGCCTAATGACTAAATTAAGAACCAAATCGACAGGGGTCATCAATAAGTCTGACAAGGGGGGCAATGTAGTCCTGTGGCATAAGGATGAATATAAACAGGAGGCCCATTAGACATCTAAATGATATTGCGTGCTACAGTAAATCCAATATGTCGCAAGTTAAGATCATGACTAAGGCTTTTAAGGAAGAATTGGTGGTCTGGAAAAGGGATGGTTTAATATCAAGGGATACATTTGCATTTTCACACAATGACTTTCCAGTCATGCCTATCATATAATTAATTCTGAAAATCCACAAGGGTGTGTCACCAGTTCCAGGTCAGCCCATCATTTCAGCCAGAAAGAGCCTATTCGAAAATACATCTTGCTACGTGGACTACTACTTACAAGAATTCGTTGTGGGCCTTCCCTCATATAGTCGCGATACTACTGACTTTTTGAATAAGCTTTCCAATCAATCGTGGTCTAATGAATACATGTTAATGACTATGGATAACACTGCGCTTTATACCAGCATAGAGCACAGTAATGGATTTAGGGCAGTTGAGCATTATTTAAACAACAGACCTCTGGAATTGTTTAGTCGTAACAAAATGCTTCTGGGGATGATCCACTGGTGTTTGCATAACAATTACTTCACATTTGACAATGGAATTTTTCAGAAGCTCAGGCGTGTGGCCATGGGGGCTTGCTTCTCCCCCAGTTACGCATGTTTACATGTGGGCTGGTGGGAGGAGCAAGTCCTCAGGGAGGAGCACCATTCTGATTGGGCCAACCATGTGGTGAAATGGTGGCGCTATATAGATGATGTATTTGTTATTTGGAGAGGGACGCAAACACAAGCAGATGAATTTGTTGCCAAATTAATGTGAATGTGTTAAATCTCGAATTCACTGTTCATATTGACAAAGTTGCCACCAATTTTTTAGATGTGCATATTTTTGTCGACCAGGGAAAAATGGAGTCATGTCTTTTTCGCAAACCTACAGCTGGTAACTCTATTTTGCACGCGTCTAGCTTTCATCCGAGACACCTTATTAACAGCATTCCTTATGAGGAACTTTTAATGATCCCTAGTTTGCAGTTCTGACAAACATCTATGCAAGTACCAGCAGGAAGCCAAACAAAGATTCCTTCTTAGAGGATATAACAATAACATTTTAGAACAGGCCAGGATCAAAGCGAATTGTAGGGACAGAAAAGAACTGCTTAATCTATTTGATAATGGAGGCTCTCTTGATGCTGCAATCAACATAAAAGATGACAGCGATGCCTCAGCCAGAATCATAACAACGTATAGTAAACAGGCTAAAAACATCAGAGCTATTATCAACCAGCAATGGCCCATAGTCCTTACAGATGCAACACTTAGGCAAACCCTGCTTGACAAGCCCACATTCACTTTTCGCAGAGCACCATCTATGCACAGTGAACTGGTTAAAAACAGTCCTGAAATTGATATCAAAACCAGCAGGCCGTCACCTAAGCATGGCTTTTTCAAATGCAGCACATGCCGTGCCTGCAAATTTGGGATAAACACTTCTTACTGTATGGCTTTTTGCACTAAGCCTATTGATCTTAAAGGATATTACACATGGAGAACTGACTATGCGGTATATGTTCTTCAATGCACCTGCGGCCTGCGGTATGTAGGCAGCACTAAACATCAGGTGCATGTCAGAATATTACAACATTTGAGAGCTATCGTTAATTCTGACTCTTCGTATCCAGTGGCGAGACATTTTAAATCCACACACAATAACAATATGAACTGTATTCAGTATTTTGTTAAAGAGGCAGTGAAGGCACGCAAAAGAGGTGGCAAATGAGAAAAAACCTTACGTCAATTGGAATCCAAATATATTTTGGGACTCGATACCAAAACACATATGGGTTTGAACACTAGTGATGACTTACACAATTTTTCTGTAATCACTACAACAATGTGGCCCCGTTTTGTGACGTTCCTGCCAAGCAATGAATTGGTATATTGCCCTATACTTGTATTATAATAACTCCCGAGCAGCTTCTTTCTCTAGTTGTATCAACTTATTTTTTCAAAACTTAGCACTTTATAATCAGGCACTTTTGACACCTAAGCTCTTTACTTAGTACATCACTACAGCACTTTATTGAGCATTTTTAGCGCAATGCCAGTCCTGATAATATTGATCTACAGTACATATATTGTTGTACTCGGGGGACCTTTTTTGCACGTTGGCTTAGATTATGCTTGACATGCTTACATTAACAATGATTTGACATGTGCATCAGACTATATTAGTGTGTATTTTTGGAGGTGTTTCTACGCTATTAAAGCATTTGAGCATGTGGCGTATACAAAATGTTATTGCAAGCTTGCACTTTAGAATGTTTATGCTGCTGTAAGTCCCATAGTATGATTAATGTTGCAATTGTTTGCGATCCTGAACTGCTTTCAACTTGCACTGCTCATTCTGTATTAGTACAGTTAAATCTTTGATTCTGCAAAGTAGCATATCAAGTAATGACAAATGTCACAGGACATATAAAAGATAATATCTAATCAGAAAATTATGAATTTTTGACATAGTCAAGTGTAACCTGCCATAATATTTTCTGATACAGTGTAAATACGATCGTACATGCAGCAAGAATTTGATGCTGGTGATATATCTATTTAAACATTCGTTTTTTAGCCAAAGTTTATGTATTTATACATGCCTATTTTAACAATTTATGGCCGTTTATTCACGTGTATATTAACATTGGAATATCAAATACAAAAAGTTACGCGACTGAATTTAGTGTGTTATATGTCAGGCATTTGTGCTTTGTATAACTGAGACATGTAGTCTTTTGTCTGTCTTTTAAATGGGAATAAGTCACATGGTGTTGTATCACTTTAAACGCACATGTCACGTAGTGCGATTATGTGATTGAGGCCACTGGACGTGGCCGAAATGCGTCATGGGCAGCACGCTGTAATTAATAAAGGAAACAACTCTGCACTGCATATTCAACGGAGTCTGTGCCCGTTTGTATCTATAGATGCACTGAAGGGAGTGTTTATATATATATTTTCACTGAAAAACTCAAGGTTACAGGGCCATTATAATTCGGATATAGAATATTAAAAAAACTTCGAAATTCACTGAGAAAACCTAAAGGTTACAGGGTAGTTCTAGTTCAGCTTACATTTCACTTGTACAAAATATTACAAATTCAGTAGTTATAGTTACATGCGCTAACTATAATTTACGCCCCTAAAATACAGTACTTCTGACCTCACATATTATATCACTCATGACGTGGTCAGTGACATCATTAATGACATCAAGTGCGTGCAAGTGTTTTTAAGAGTTTATGGGTGTTGAACATATATACTAACCTACTACAAAAGTTACATTAGTACTAATTAGTAATACTATGTCCAATGTGTAATCTGAGTGGGTGTGTGACTATCAGTGTGTGAGTGGCTGTATGTGTGTGTGAGTGCATGAATGAGTGATTGTATGGGTGTGTTTTTCGGACTAAGGGCCATATGTATCAAAATAGCTTTTTGCGATTCTCAAAATGCGATTTTTAGCGAATCGCATTTTGAGAATCACAAAACCCGATGTATATAAAAGATCGCAAAATTTTAGCGATTCTCAGAAATTCACAGAAAAGCGAATACCTATTTTGCGAATCCTTAATTGCGAATTTCGCAAATAAGGAATCGCAAAATAGAGAATCGGCAATTCAGGTGCAGCCTGATGACATCACAACCAGGAAGTGTGACTGCCCATGCTGCACCTGATTGCCAGAAGCTGAGTGAGAGGCTGGGAGGAGAGTAAGAGAATTGTGCACTGCAAGTGAGAGAAGGAGAAATGGATCCCCAAGAGAAGCAGCAGGAGGAGAATGTAAGAAAAAGGAAGCAAAAATTTAGTTAGAGGGAGCAGGAGGTGCTCAT
Organism: Calotriton arnoldi; assembly: GCA_963921515.1. NCBI lineage: Eukaryota > Metazoa > Chordata > Amphibia > Caudata > Salamandridae > Calotriton > Calotriton arnoldi. The sequence goes on along the minus strand of CAWUFW010016029.1, from coordinate 240,141 downwards.
CCAGGAAATGGTAGTCAGCCATGAGCTACTGTTTGGAAAGAAATCCCTACGTGTGCCAGAGGCACGTAAAAGGAGAATTTGGCATGAAATCCAAGAAAAGGTGAATGCCATCGGCGTGACCCACCGCACTGTTGAAGACCTATGCAAAAGGTGGTACGACATGCGCCAAAGATCAAATGAAAAGGTTGCGACAAGGCTGGCGGAGGCAAAGAAGACCGGTGGGGGGACATCCACAGCAACTGAGTCCACGCCCCTTGAGGAGTTGGTGGAGGGCACCCTGCAGCCCGAGAGTGCCAGTGGCGTGGCTGACCTGGACAGCTCCGACACCCCGAACACCAGACAAGGTAAGATGCATGCCCTAACTCTCCTGATACATCCCCACCTCACTCACACACTCAGGAAACCCCCAGACACCAAGCATGAATGCAAATCCTGTACATGTTAACAAGCACACCCAGCAATGCATTTTGGGAGATGTAGTGCACATGCACCAAACAGTGGAGCTGTGAGACACAGCAAGGTAGAATAAGGATGAGTAAATCATGAAAGGCTCAAAACAGACAGTACACATGTAATTCAATAACTGAGCACTGTATTGCATTACCAATGCGAGGCAGGAGACACAATTAATGTGTGCATTTACATTCACAGCACCACCAGAAACACAGGAATTAATTGCAGAGGGTGAGGATGCATCCACCAATGAATAACAGGCAGGGCAGGAGCAGCAGGATGTAGGCAGACCAGCAATCCCTGTGCCATGCAGACGGCGCCTCATAGTGCCACCTCTCCCACTGCTGGAAGCAGGACCGCAGGACACAAGCGGCGAAGCCCAGCCAGTCCAGAGCCAGCGTGCAGGACAGACACAGCACAGTCCCCTGTCCATCCTAGTGAAGGGAGTGGGTCCAGACGCAGGGCACGGCCGTCCACCTGCGCTGCTGCTGTAGGTGAAGACACTGTGTTTTCCGGGCTTGAAGGCACCATGGTCAGAGTCCAGCGCCTGCAAGCTAAAACATTAAGATCAATCCAGCGCCAGTTTGCCACACACAATCACAACATGACCGAGATGAGGGATGGCTTCATGGCCATGACAGGTGCTCTAGAAGGACTGTGTACAGAGATGAGGAGAAACCGGGCAGACAGGCGCAGGGAGAGACAACGTCTCCACAGCCGGCTGGACATGCACACAAAAGCTGTGAACCGCCTGTCGACTGCCACGTCCCTGCTGGCACGTCGGTGTGTTAGCATGCAGCATGAAATGGCTCACAGCTGCCAGGATGTTGCTAGGGGCCTGGTGCAGGCACACATGCCGTGGACCAGCTGCGGGCAGCTGCCACAGGACCCCTGAGCTCATTGGAGAGTGAGGATCAGTCCAGCAGGAGCAGCATCACTCCACCAATTCCCCAGGACAGACGGCGGAGTGCGTGGCAGGGGAGAACAGCCGAAGACTCAAGGGAGGACAGTGGGCACCCTGAGCGAGGGGCAACAGGCCGTCCCCGCAGGAGATGAAGTGTGATCAGTGGCACATGGCAATGTGTGAGGCAACACATTGCCTATTGACTCATGTATGAAGGACATCCTTGCACTTTGACTCTAACATGTGCATGCAAATGCGTGTAAGTCAGGCTGATGACTCGGAATCAGTGAGCTCCACTGGGGTGCCTTTCTAGGTTGCGATGTTGTGTAGCATGGCACATGTGGCGACGATTTTACAGCATGTCTCGGGGCTTTACTGTAGCACTCCTCCACTCTTATGAAGGCAGCGGAAACGGCTCTTAAGGATTCCAAAGGTCCTCTCAATGGCACAGCGTGTGGCTCTGTGGGCGCTGTTATACCTCCGCTCCCCTGCAGTGGCTGGATTCAGGTACGGAGTCAGGATGTAGTCACGTACAGCATACGCACTGTCACCTGCAGGGTGACAAGAATTAGGTTAAACACTGACCATACACTTCAGGCCTTTACTCACATGCATTTACCAAGCAGGTAGCCCTCCCCAAATTCGCCATCTGTGAGTCGGCAGTGTATTCCACTGTGGCGAAAGATGAATGAGTCGTGTGTGCTGCCAGGGTATTTCGCAACAATATCAGTGATTACATGTTTTGCATTGCACACTACCTGTATGTTCAGGGAATGATAGGACTTGCGGTTCCTGAACACATACTCATTCTGTGAGGGGGGGAAGAGTGCGACATGGGTCCCATCTATGCAGCCAATTACGTGGGGGAATTGGGCGATCTGGTAGAAATCATGCTTGGTCTGATCTAGTGCCTGTTGTGTGCTGGGGAATTGGATGTGGTGATGCAGCCTCTGTACCATTGCATCAAGGAAAGCGTGGAAGAAGCGCGAAAGTGCACTCTGCGAGACCCGTCCTGCTGTGGCTATCACCCCCTGAAAACTCCCTGATGCCAGCAAGTGCAGTGAGCACAGGACCTGTATATGGGTGGGAATGGTGTGTGCCCTGCGTGTGGGGTGTTCTAGTATGGGTTTGAGCTCCTCTATGAGGTCCAGGATGCTGTCTGCGTCCAGCCTGTAGTTCACATGGATCTCCTCCTCGGTCTGCTGGAACAGGGTGATGTGCGCTCTGAAGATCCTTTCCTGGCGTCTCCTTCTCTGTGCAGCCGCTCTGATTCGCAGCCTCCTGGCTATCACATAAAGCCCAGCCATTGTGAAACCCCCTGTAGCATTGTGGGCCAGTTTATATTGGTTGCACCTGGTTACCACCTGCTTAGAGTTGGTGGTAATTGCGATGTGCAAAATTGCAAATTTCGCAAATTCGCAATTTGCGAATTTTACCTGCATCTCGTTTTGCGATTTCGCAATTTGCGAGCTGGTTATTAGCGATTATCGCAAATAACGTGTCGCAGATTGCGAGTTCGCAAGTTTATTCGCAGATTCACTGTCTCGCAAAATTGCAAATCGCAAATTTTGCGATTAGCAATTTTGCGCACAGGATGCCCTTCTTACATTGGAACACTCTGTTTTGCGATCGCAAACACTGTTTTTTTGCGATTCGCAGTGTTTGCGATTGCAAAACAGCTTCATACATATGGCCCTAGGTCTGTAGGTGTGTGAGTGGTTGTATGGATGTGTGAGTCGAATAAGTTTATTCATGCTTGATTAATTAAAATCATTTCATATTAGAACCATTTCATAAAATAACGATAAAATCATTTATGTTTCAGCCTGGGCAATGTTATACATTTTTTTTAGAAAACAGTGCAAATTATTTATTTCAGGGGTATTTAAAAAAAAGTAAAACTTGGCAAAAGTACTGGTCAAATAAAATTGAACACTAAAAACTTTAGAATAAACATGTCCAAAGTTGCAAGAATGAGATTAAAGAGCAGTGTGCCTAGTGCAAGCTTCTTTTCCTTCTGCTATTTGGGCACCAACTGCACATGACTGGGCACCAAAGGATGCCACTGTGTTTAAAGTAACAGTGACCAAGGTTACAGGGATGAAGATGTAGAGTGTAGTGTGCCTGATGCAAACTTTGTAATCCTCCTGGTGTTTGGGCACCAGCTGCACACGACTGGGCACCATGAGATATTTGGAGGTTAGCTGGCAAGATTTCCCTGCACTCAGTGTTTGAACGTTTCCTTAGTTGAGTGATGGTTCCAAGTTGGTAATTGTCAAATCCTGGGCCACGTAACCATGTAATACTCTTCACACGACCCACAGGGTTATCAGTTCTGGATTGACAGATCTACTATGCGCTGTTTGCAGAGTGCAACACCTATATTGTATGGACAGTCACCACTTCAGCTAGTGAGTAGCAAATAAGGCTTGTGAATTTCCAAAATCTAGCTAGTCTTGGGAGTGATTATGGTAAAGCACAGATCCGATGCCTCCCTGCAACACCTAACGTCTTTAAGCCGAAACAGGGGAATGAGCATGCGGTGCCGTTCCTTGGCCAGTTTGGGGCAACAGCACAATAAATGGAACCAAGAATCTTTGCGATGTTTACATAGCCTGCATGGGATTGCTTCCTCTTGACTGACCCAGCCAGGGTTGAAATCTGCAATTGGTAGGGCAATTAGCCTCATGTAGAGAATTTTATTGCAGACTTGGGCAGAGAGTGCAAGATGAAACTATGGCTGTGCCTTCCCTAGTTTATAAGATGCATCCAGTGCCTCTGTCAGTCTTATGCTGAAGACTCTCAGTGTCTTGGTCAAAAGAAGTTAAAAAAAACTTGTCTATTTAAAACTTTTTTCCATTGCTGAAAATGGGATGTCTTGCGTATGCAGTCTTTCTGTCCTGATCTTCAGGGAGCTTGTTGCTGTTGCAAGCTGTAATTGCCACTGGGAACCTGCTTCGTCCAAGATTGCTCTCAGGCCCGCAGTATGAGATAATACTTTATAGGTCCCCCTGTCCAGCGAGGTCAGGCCTCCCAAGGCCCAATTCCAGCCTCGATCTTTTGCCCTGCCAAGAAGTAAGTAGAGTTTTCTTATAGGCCTTAATCTGGGAGTTAATTAAAAACATATTGAGGGCACCAGGAAAGGCCATATGGTCATAATTGAGGGCAGAGATCAGTTTTTCACTCAATACAGTCAGCATGGGCTCAGCCGTTGGGCTTTGTAGACCATTGCTGGGACGCGTTAGCAGGTAAAGTACTGTAGAACCCTTTGTTTTGAGATGCCTTAGATGGACAGCTGAATTGGCCCTTTCCAATAGCCACACTCAGAGATAGTTAAAGGATGGGGCTGTCGTTATTTGTAGGTCACCCAGCTGCCAGAGGGGTTGTTTTTTGTGCAGGTTTTTGCCAAATACAATAACTGGTTTTGTTCTGGTTCACATGCAGGTTATTCACTAAGTTTTAGTGATGGAGTGCATTGAGGGCTCTCTGTAGACCTACCGTAGTGTGATCCATGATGGCAATGTCATCCGCATACTGCAAAATAGAGATATGCAGCCTTGGTGTGACTAAACTGCCTCCTTCCAGGGCTGCTGCCATGTCTGCAGTGTAAAGACTGAAAAGAAGGGGGGCCAGCTCACACCGTTGTTAGTGGGCACTCTGGCTCTCATGCTGTGATGACAGCCTTGGAGCAGCGTCTCTGGATTGGTCAAAGTTGGGCCTAGGCAGACTGCAAGGGCAGCGCAAGGGTGTAGAAGGCTCAGTTTGTGGCATTGCGCATTAATGACCAATCACTGTATGGCTTTATAGTGAAACCATGCAGTCACTGGCCATTCTGACCTTGCTTCTCAGCCTCTCTCTCCCTCCCTCTTCGTGCGCCTCCTAGTAACAGCAGTTTCACACTAGGGAGTGTTTCACAGTTTGTTGCGGAGAGAGCCGGGCCGCTTAGAGAAGTGCCTGACTTACTTCCGGCTGGCCGCCATCTTTGAGGAGGTGACGGTCTAGTCTTCCTACTGCTCATATCCATTTAAAATGGGCGAAACCCGGGCGCGCAGCGGACCCACTAAGTAAGCTCTGCGCCGCTTGGGTCAGCCTCTGATTTATTGCTTGGGAAAGGAATCAATTTTAAGGATCTCACTACGCTTGTGCCTAATTTGTATTTTAAATAATTTTAACTGTTCTTACATCTCCTTGCTATTTCTCACTTTAGGCAGCTTTATGGTACTCACATAGCTATTGGTTAACACAGGCCATTTGGTGTAGGTTGGCTCTCCGGTCCACCGCCGGTTTCACCGTTTGTTGCAGAGAGAGCCGGGCCGCTTAGAGAAGTGCCTGACTTACTTCCGGCTGGCCGCCATCTTTGAGGAGGTGACGGTCTAGTCTTCCTGCTGCTCATATCTATTTAAAATGGGCGAAACCCGGGTGCGCTGCTGGCGCGCCAAAGGCAAGCCCGTCTGCGCCCGTCCGCCCCCGTAATGCACTCGGCGCCGGTCACGCTGCCGGTTTTGGCCCAGCTATATCTGATATAAGGCCTAGACTCCTTTATGACAGAAACCCTCTAACCAGTATACACCAGGCTGGTAAAATATGCCCCGAAGCATCCATCAACCTTAACGTGGTTCAAGGTGGGTTTCAGTGTTCGCCTGTGGGCTAAGTATTCAAAATATTCCACTAGTCACACAGACCCACACTACAACTAAGACGCAACTCAGGGGCATATCCTGCGCTCTTATAAATTTGAGGTCATTAATCAAGAATGCTGTTGCATTTTGAGACTTTATGGAAGGCAACATGATATTAGACAGGGAGGGGAAGAAAGGCGGGGGCATTGCTCTTATCCTCAAAACTAGCTTCAAGTCCTATATCCAAGTTAATACAGACATCAAGGAATGTGAAGCCTTTGTTTTTAAAATAGAGTTGCAAGGTCAACTTTCATTTAATGGAATTTTATTTTATCGTCCACCTAAATCCAAGGCTATTTTCTTAGATAACCTAGGTAGTTATTTAGCGTGCAAAGCCAACCATCCCATCTTTATAGTGTTAGGGGATTTTAATTTCCATTTGGAAATACCCACCAACCCAGATACAAAAGCTCCTTTAGATAAAATGGATAGTGTAGAGCTCAGACAACTTGTATTGGACTCAACCCATACAGCAGGACACTGCCTAGATGGAATTTTTACAGAAAACCCCCTTCTAATCTGGAAAGGGACTTTGCCTTTGGTCAGATCATAAGGCTGTTCTATTTAACATCCAACTGCCGTATAAAACGTTTAAGACACCTAGAGATTATTATACTAGTCGCCCTTGGGAGAAAGTTGAGGCCAATTCCTTAAATCCAACTTTGTTAAAAACACTACCAAATTTGTCCACTAATTCTGACCTTGCCACCGCTCAACTCCATGCCTGGCTGGACTCTGCTTTGACACAACTAGCCCCTCCCAAACAGGGTCAACGTGCCAGAAGAACACCATCAGAACCCTGGTTTAATGATATCCTGAGAGCCCAGAAACAAACGTGTCGCAAACTAGAGAGGAAATGGCGACTCCAAGAAAACCTAAATACTAGAACAGACTACAAGTTGTCCCTTCTAACTTACAAAAAACTTATACTCAGGGAGAAGGCTCAATATTGCTAAAGGGAAATTACAGCGGCTAACAGATGTCCCAAAACTCTGCTCGCTACTGTAAAAAAAACTGGCAAAATTGCCAGCTGCACCTGAAACCAATAAGAGCCAAGACTTCTGCAATGCATTAGCTGAATCTTTCCAGAATAAAGTCAAGTCCGTCTTTAACTTATTTGAACAGCAGGATAACCACTCAGTTCAAACATTGGCAGAGCTTAAAAAATCCCCTGTGACCCCTCCAGGTACTATGCAGGGTCCCTCTTCTTTAACACCCCAGTCCCTTTCTTCTTTCACCACCTTAACAGTGGAACCAACCACTAAACTCATTGCAGCTACGAAATCTGGTTCCCCCTCTGACCCATGTCCTCCAAAAATCCTTCATATTTCCCCACAAATTATAGCTATTCCTTTGACAAGGATTTTTAATTCAATGTTCACCTCAGGGTATTTTCCTTTAGAGTGGAAAAAGGCATCTATACTTCCTCTGTTAAAGAAACATAACTTAGACATTAAGGAACCCCTTAACTATAGACTAATCTCAAGTCTTCCTTTTCCTGCAAAAGTAATTGAAAGAGAGATAAATACGGAACTCTCAGCATTTATTAAGGTCAATAATATCCTAGATTCCTCTCAATTTGGATTCCGTGCTCAACACAGTACAGAGCTGGCTCTTATCACCGCTACGGAGGAACTCAGACAGACTCTAGACAGCAGGGGGAACGCAGCCCTGATCCTCCTGGACCTGTCAGCAGCCTTTGATAAGGTTGATCATGGACTGCTGCGGTATTGGTTAAGTTCCATCGGTATCAAGGGCAAGTCGCTATCCCTGCTAGGCTCCTTTTTGTCTGAGCGATCTCAGGAAGTCTCTGTGTGGAACATGGTATCCCCCCGTTCACACTACCTTGCGGGGTTCCCCAGGGCTCTTCATTGAGTCCAACGTTATTCAACCTTTACGTTACTCATCTTGCTAGCCTAGTAAGAAGTTATGGCTTTGCCATTGTGTCTTACGCGGACGATACTCAGATCATCGTCTCGGTGAGCAGCTCCATCAGTCAGACAGCATCAAGGTTCTGTGACTGCATGAGCCACATAGCAAAATGGATGACTGACAACTGTCTGAAATTAAATTTCTCAAAGACCGAAGTCCTGTTGCTGGGGAATAATCCATCATTTTGGACAGATAAATGGTGGCTGGCTTAACTTGGCCCCTTACTTAACCCAGTGCATAAGGCCAAAAACCTTGGCGTCATTTTTGACACCATGTTGTCTTTTGAAGCACAAATTAATTCGGTCACTTCTGCCTGCTTTTTTATCATGAAAATACTAAGGAAAATTCTCCCAGCTATACCCCTGGTACTAAGGAAGACGGTAGTGTCAGTGTTGAATTCCTCAAGACTGGACTATTGTAACACCCTTTTCTCTAGCGCATCAAGGCGCAGTATAAACAAACTTCAAATGGTCCAGAATGCAGCAGTGAGAATGTTGCTGGGCATTTCTAAATGGGACTCAATCTCCACTGCCCTGGCTGAACTACACTGGCTACCGGTGGCCAAGAGGATACAACTTAAATCACTGTGTATTGCATTTAATTCCTTTAACAATATGGGACCTATACAGCTGAAGAAATTTCTAAAGCCATACAGTCCAACTAGAGCCCTTAGATCTGCTGAATTGGGAAACTGAATTGTCCCTAGAGTCAACAAGGATAGATGGGGAGGAAAGAGTTTCGCAGCCACAACTACCAGCTTATGAAACTCCCTGCCTACCTCTCTGAAGAGAGAACCTAATGTTCTGAAATTTAGAAAAGGCCTAAAAACATGGCTGTTTATAGCATAAATCCTTCTTGTTTCCTTCCGCTCAATATTTATCAAGGGCAGCGCCTAGACACCCCAGGGTATTTGCCGTGCTTTACAAATTTCAAATCAAATCAAACGAGACATCGACTAGAGACCTGAGAACAGTAGCGGAGCCCTCACTCCTCCTTCCATTCAAAGTATTCAGGATGTTCAGGTAAGTCCAATAAGTCATCGAAGAAGCATAGGCGTTCTTTAACTTCGCTACGTCCATCGTCCGACACAGAGCTTTGTCACTCTAGGCGTCCGTCCCCGAAGCCTCTTTCCAAGACAACTCCATGCCTCTCCACTTTTCTGGAAGCCGGAGCGTCTCCTGCCCAATTGCAACAGTTTTATGAGGCCTTGCACCTCATCTTTTAGCAGTCCGGCACCGTTATTGGATCCATATTGACATTGGTCGTTCCACCACAATCTTCCTTAACGTCGATCCCAGCGGCGAAGCTCCAGATACCGATCGTGTCCTAGGTCGGCGTCTACCTCATCCTCGTCCCCGACTCGGAGCTAGACCAGCATCGATCGACATCGGTTCTGACACTGGAGGGGATTTGTGTCCCGACGTTCGTCCCCGGTGTTGATTTCGTACCGGGTGGTGGGGCAGCTGGACCCTATAACGGACCAGCTTGAAGACCCAATGGACTGGCAGATGAGCCTGGGTGAGGCCAGTGGGTTGGACTCTTCCCCCGATACTGGCTTGCTTTTTCCCCCTACCGCGGCTATGGGGAATGGGGCATCCTACGCAATGGTGGTGAGGAGGGCAGCCTAAGTACTTGGCCTCAAGCTCCCTTCGGTGGCAATCCGGACTAACCTCCGAACAGAGGTGCTTGAGCCTGCGTCTTCTACCTCCAAACCTCTTTTGCCATTTAATGTAGTCCTCACTGATGTCCTTCTGGCACTTGGTCCAGGCCCAGCACAGAGGCTCCTGAGGACAGGACAATAACCCGCCACAATCGCCCTGCTTTGGGCAATCCAGCGTTCCTTACGCAACATCCTTCCCGAGGGCTTGGCTGTCCAAGCCTCATCTTCTAAAGGCGCATTCCCTTGTGCCCCCCCCCCACCCCCCCTTCCACCGATAGGAAACCTTGCCAAAGTAGCCATTCGCTTTACAAGTCATCATAACATAACATCCCTGATGGGATCAGCCAGGCAGAAGATCCCACCCCAGGCAGTGAGGCACTGTTCGTCGACGGATCTTCTGTGACAGACCAAGAAACAGGGGTGGGACATACAAGGGCGGCGGTAGCAATGGTTTATAGCCACATGCCTTCGGAAGTTAGAAGGTTATCATGCAGCTGGTGCTTCTCCCACATCTCTCAGCACAGGAGGCAGTTAACATTTTAATTGAAGCCCTCCTGTGCTGAGAGATGTGGGAGAAGCACCAGCTGCATGATAACCTTCTAACTTCCGAAGGCATGTGGCTATAAACCATTGCTACCGCCGCCCTTGTATGTCCCACCCCTGTTTCTTGGTCTGTCACAGAAGATCCGTCGACGAACAGTGCCTCACTGCCTGGGGTGGGATCTTCTGCCTGGCTGATCCCATCAGGGATGTTATGTTATGATGACTTGGGAAGACTGGAACAATGTACTCAGATTCAGCCTATGTTACCACCACAGTGCATTCCAGTAGAGAGGTGGAGAAGGCGAGGCTTCCTGAAATCAGAAGGTACAACCGGTATGCACAAGGACCTCCTCGAGTTACTAATTGATGCATGAAACTGCCTGAGCGCGTGGCTGTGGTGAAATGCGCCACGCATATCAGGGGCAAGGACTTTGTCTCAAGGGGAAATGTGCTACCCAATAAGTCTGCAAAGAGGGCAGCTTACGGAGCAATTAGGGAGACATACATGTTCCCCTGTTCAGCAAGCATCAGAGACAAAATCCGCTCAGGGCGAGCCCTACACACCAACAGGAAAATATAGCTGAGGGGGCTGCAAGAAATGGCATTAGCCCATGAGAAAGAGCTTTGGTAGACAGGAGCTGCACACAGTCCACACACAAACTCATATCAGCATACCCCAATGGGAAAACTAGTCATGCCCCAAAGCCTAATCAACATAGCACTGACCCCAAATGCCCCTCCCAACACACATGGAAAAAGAAAACATACTGGCAGAACTACAGAACAACTGGTTCATCCTTAACACTATAGATACGTTATCCGGTCAGACAATGGGAAACATTTTGTCAACTCTATGTTTGACATCTGTACCCTGCTAAGAATAACACAAATTAGCATCAGTATACCACCCCCAAAGCAACGGCATTGTAGAAAGACTCAAAGACCTGCTAAAAAACAAAATATGTAAAACTTGCACCAGCCTCAAAAAAGAGTTTGTGGACTTCAAGTAATTCAGCAGACTACACTATTGCACAATTTTCTATCACCTATTAAATGTTAATGGACATAAACTTTGAGCACATGTTGGAAACACCATATCTTTCAAGTCCCTCACATTTGCTGGATATTACCTTGGTATTTACCCATGTAACAAACAAAATGCCTCCATAGATTTTTAATGGTGTCAATCCCTTTTTACAACCTTCAACACCCTCCAAAAACATTTGTTCTCAATTCACTTTAATAGGATCACTCTAAAAACTTTACATGACCCATATATTTACGTCTAGAGATTGAAATGTATGCATTTGCTACTGATAGGACACCTTCTACCAGGTGACTAACCTATGCAGTTTGTTGAAATACACAATACATATTCCTGCGATGAGCACACCGACATGCAAATTTACAGCCATGCTTACAGCCCCATAGTGAGTTAAAACACCTTCATATGGGTCACCCCTCCATTGTCCATTATTCAGCAATTGGCATAGCCTCAAAATGGTCAGCGGTATAAACAACCTTGTAACATAGAATTTGTCTATAGCAGTGTTGCATACTTGCTTCACAATGGCGACAGGAATAACACAGAAAGCAATAGAGCAAGATTTCCTCTAGATACGATTAAGCATAACGCATACAACAGAGGAGGAACAATCCCTTGCACATGGAAAATGTACAGTAAGAAAGCAGAAGGGGAACACACAAAATAATAATACCTGTACACATATGCCCAGGAAAGTCCTAATACGGAGGTACTGATCACTAAACATAAAGCAGTGCACACCGTAAATAACTGCTTAACAGTACGGACCACAGTATATGAATTCCATCCATCTCGTAGAGGAATGGCACAGTCACACTATTTATAATAAAGCAGCTCACACAAACGTAATAGCAATGAACTACCACCATTAACCACAGTAACGCTGGGACAAGGCAGAGAAGATTTGCAGCCACACATTCTGCTGTCCTCTTTTGCAACTTATCAGTTCACTGCCTAATTAATAACTCCTCTTAAATCTAAACAGTGCCAAATAATTTGGAACACATCACAGAGAAAAAGCAGTCTCGCTAATAAAATAAAATTAAGGCTTTGAACTCCTGCTAAAGCTCATCAGTTCCCTTGCAGCTTGGATAGAAAAACACAAGGAAAACTGTCTCTTTCTCCGTTACTTTACTTTCAGTGTTTTTATATGTTCATTTTCCTATTATCACCAAAATACTAAAAGGTTAATCATTAGGTTAATTTGTTAATACAAATAGCCCTATTACAATATACAACTCTCCGTGGGTATTTTAATTTTGCAAGTACAAAATGACACAGCTTTAATCATTACATGTAACACAAAAGCTCAAAGCATTTGTTCATATTTGATTGTTTGTTATGCTTTCACTTTTATAAAATGCTCCATTTATAATAAAAACCTAACTCCTTTTTCACACTTTGTGTGAAACAACACAAGTACAAGATACTGAAATATTACAATCTATGGACATCAGTAATAAAATATTAATTGACTGGTTTAATCTTAGTCCATTACTAGAAGACTTGGAAAACGAATTAATGGACCATTTACCAGTAACCTGAGAAAAAATATACAGCAATGGATGCATCCAAAAAATTCTAAAGGAATTACCAAAAGTATAATAAAAAAAGTATTCTAACCAAATAATAAATATTTAGTACAATAAGTATTTACCATAAATATGTGTGCAGAATAAATAAAAACACAAAAATATAATCTTGTCTATTATTATACTACACACCACTATACTCTATACAACACCATTCTATACTAACACTGACTGCTGTTTATTACTATTTACACACTAAACTTCACTATACGGCAAGACCTATTGGCATTGCCAATGCTTGTTTTTCAAGGGGGTCACCTGTATTTTTGGTCCCGGGTTCAGTGGCCATTTAGGTAGTCCTACCAAACACAGACATTTCTCAAAACTAGAGACCTAGGGAGTCCAAGGCGCTGCAGCTTGCGTGGATCTCCAAACATTTACCTACCCAGAATTTCCTGCAAACTTCAAATTTAGCTAATAAAATCACATTTTCTTCACTTTTCTGTGTGGGAAAGATTTGCAGTAACCGGGACGCCACAAATTTCTTACCATCCAGCATTCCCCCAGGTCTCCCGATAAAAATGGTACCTCACTCGTGTGAGTAGACCTAGTGCCCGCAACAGGAAACACCCAAAACCTACTGTGGAGGCTGCTAAATTATCGATTGCAAAACTACCTGGATTTGCGAGGGAGTCACCTGCGTTTTTGGTCCTGGGCTCAGCGGCCATTCTAGGGAAATCTACCAAACCCTCACATTTCTGAAAACTAGACGCTGAGGGGAGTCCAGGGAGGTGTGGCTTGCATGGATCCGCTACATTTTCCTACCCTACCATGTTAAATTGCCTTACGTACAGTACAGTCTGGGCATTAGTAAACTCTATGGGACCGATTCACAAAAGTAATCTGAACCAAAAGTCTAACTTTACGACTTTTGGTTTCACAGAAGTCACTTACGACTCGTATCTTTACGTCCGCACTTGGGCCGGAATTTGCACACCCGGGCCGGATGATCATTTTCTTCAATGCTAAACACCTGAGCAAGCACCTACCATCCCCCACCATGCTCCAGCTGAAACACTGCAGCCAAACAGCCAATCCCAGCCCTGCAGCACATATCAAATCAGAGCTGACACAAATCTTCCAACATTTCACTGAATGTGTTTGTTGCTCTGCCCCTTGTCATGCGGCAAGAAGACTGGAGGAGGAGTAGAGAGGATATTCAGACAAAGGATCAACCTATTTGGTATGTCCAGCAAAGATGTCAGGGCCAGGTACAGTTTCCCTCCAGAAGTCATCTTGGAGATGGTATGTGAGTGGGAGCAGGAACTTGACTCTGACCTCCTGCTCCCATGCCATTCCAGCATATCTCAAGATACTTTCTGCTCTCCATTTCTTTGCGTCGGGGTCGTTCCAAAGGGTCTCAAGTGACCTTGTGGGCATCTCTCAGGCAAGCCACTCGCGGTGCTTGCATCAGGTACTGAGCTGCATCAATTCAAGAGCCCACCTCCACCTACGAATGCCCCATACACTGGACAGGAGACAAAGGGCAGCTAGGGATTTCTATCTCATTTTCGGCTTCCCACGTATGCTGGGTGTAATTGATTGTACCCATGTGGCTCTTCAGCCACCCCGCCGCATTGCACACATCTTCTGCAATAGACACCGATGGCATTCCATCAATGTGCAGGCTGACTGTGATGCCAGTGGGAGATTCATAGATGTGCATGCAGTATTTCCAGGCAGTACCCATGACAGCTTTGTATTCCGCATGTCATCTCTTGCCCAGCAGATGCCTGTGGGAGAATTTGGCAACATGTGGCTACTGGGTAAGTACCAAGCACTAAAAATGAGGGATATGTGGAAATGAAATGTATGAATGCCACCTTACATTATCAATCATTGTACAATAAGAATCATCAAGCCACATACATGGCCTCAACAGACACTGCATGTACCAAAGTATAGATCATGTTCTGTTGAAATGTAAGAGGGAAATGTAAGCTAATAAACCCTGGGCGTAGTTCGCGTAGTCGCGCTACGCGAAGACGTTAAAGCGCTACGCAAGCGTGCGTAGTTGCTTGTCGCGCCCGTTCGCGATGCGTTTTTCTTATTCGGGAACGCGTTGTGCATGTTCGGGACGCTGTTTGCGTGCTCGAAGATAGTATCTCGCGAACTTACCCATGCGGTCGCCTATGGGCGCGGCCATCTTGTTTTTCACTTGTCCCGCCCGTTCGCGATGCCTTATTTCCTGTTCCGGGTCGCGTATAGTGTGCTCGCGATGCGCATTTCATGTTCGGGTACGAGTCGTACGTGTTCGCGATGCTTTTTGCGTGCTCGGGGAGAAATATCGCACAAACTTACCCACACGGTCGCGATGGGCGCGGCCATCTTGTTTTTCACTCTATGCTATGGTTCTGGGCCTGCTTTTCTATCCTCCCTCAATCTTTGCAATCCTTAGTTTTTTACACTGTTTTTCAATTTTTTTAAATTTATTATCTATCTCTCTCTGTGCCTAAGTCTATATTTTGCATTTATTTCTACTTTTTACTGTTTTTTTTACTTCTCAACTGTTTTATATTACTTTCTTCTTTAAGCTCCTACTTCTTCCCCTAACTTTATTTTTCCCTTCTAACTTTTCTTTTCCGCCTCCTCCCACACACCCCAGAACCATGGCAAAGGGTAGCAGCACCAATAACGGCTCCAAGGGCAAGGCGCGTGCGCCCAAGAGCCGCCTGCCTTGCGGCAGACTGCGCCCTGCAGGGGTGCAAGCCCGGCAGCTTTTTAGCGAGGCGGAGGTGGCCGCCCTTGTTTTTTTTGTGCAGCGCCACCTCCCCTTGACCTTGGCAGCAGGCCAGGCATCGGGTACCCTACCCAGGAGCGTCACCGCCGGTGGGCGAAGGTGCGGCGGGCAGTGTTTCGCTGCTCAGGGGTCCGGCGCACCCATAACCAGCTGGCCCACCGGTGGTCAGACATCCTGGACCGGGAGCAGGACCTGTTGGACCTGCTAGGTGTCGAGGTTGTGGGGCTTGGTGAGTAGCTAATATATATAGTAGTATAAGTAGTGTGTATCATTTTTTTTACGAATAACAAGAATACTGCTGCTTACATTGCAGGGTAAATTACGTTTCAAAATCTTCTGTGATTGTAGGACACAGGTGCTCGGCGCTACTCTTACTTGTTTGCAACTTTGCGCTCGCTTGTCCTTATTATTATGTAAGAGTTTACTTTAGAGAACTTAAGTTAGGTAATGCTATTGCTAGAGAGACTCTAGTCCTTCCTTTGTCCTCCTGTCAAATAGTGGTGGATGGATTGATACTAGGTTTAGTTAGTATTAGTTGATAATTTTTAGCGGTCTGCGTGACGCATCCTCTGTCACTGAGTGCTGCTTACCCCAGTCCTTAGTAGAACCTTTTGTAGTTTGTTTAGTGAGTGGTAGGCTTAGCAGTGTCAGTCAGTAGCAGAACATCAGACTCAACCAACCAACAATTTGGGGTATGCACAAATTTATGCATGTGTCCTCCATCTCATCTATGCATTTTTGAGGGCTAAAAAAAATGGAAATGCAGACTTAGTGAACAATTGGCCCGTCTGGAATAGGTGGGCTAGGTCAGGTGGTACTTAGGCTTAGTTAGTGTTCTGGATTCGAATCAATCAGAATGGAACACTGGATTAGTGTTCATAAATAAGTAGACGGTCCGTGAATCCCGCAAGCCAGTAGTCGATCGGATTAGATAGGTCAATTTTATTGCAATTATTGTTTCCTAAAACGTTTTTGAGCGTTTTTTTAGATAATGTATTTGTTTCACAGCAATCATTAATGTTTGTCTCTTTCTTTATTATATCTTACATGATCACTGATCTGCAGCACCCAGGGGCAAGAAGACGGGGTCCGAGTCAGCGGGACAACCACCAGAGAACCGCTCCTCTACCGAGGGCCCTGCTGCTGGCCCCAGTAAGTCCTCCAGTGGTTAATATTAACAATTATATTTCCCTAACTTTTACTGCACCTTATTTTTTCCGAACTATTAATTCTGGTTCCACTTCCTAATTCTATTTTTTACAAAAGCTTCTTTGATCTTGACTTGACTATCTGTTTCTAAATTGTGGTTATCCCTGCCTTTAAGTTCTAACTGCCTCTGCTATGACTGTCTGTACTACTACTATTAGTCTGTCTGTAGCTAAGCTTGCCCAGTTTCCCACTCTTTATTTTACGGTTTTGAATAAAACTCAGATTGACCAATAGCTCTAGCCACCGAGTCCAGTCCTTTGGGTTGTCCTCTTCTAGTCTTCTTAATCTTGAGGCTTTCACAATTACCACAAACAAAATGCCCAACCAGATATTTGACTATTTTTGATAGGATATAATACATACTACTACTGATGTGGGGATTCTGCACAGCCACATACAGAACTAGGCACAAGAAAATAGGATGTTGGTGATGGGAGGTTGGACCTTCCTCACACCTTAGTCAGAAGTGAACCCACAATCCCCTGAACGACTAGCTATAGTGTCTCATTAGGTCCCCGAACCCCCACCCGAAGATACCCATGATTACACAACCCAGAACAGATAACACCCTTTCGCTCACTCACTCGTGTAAGTCCACCACCACCACACCAAATACCACAGAGTCTATGTGTAAGTTCAAAAGGTTTATTTTCAACTAACAAGCTCTGTATGTTGTTCTATAAAATTCAGTGTACTACAGCCAGCTCCAACAGCAAAATGCATAAGATTAAAACAATAAACATTGAAGACAAAAGATCTGTGCGAATTCTGGGAGACCCCTCACCGTAGAACGTAGAAGTACTGGTTACATGCATCATTCATAAGCTCTGCAAATCTCTGGTTCGTAGAAAGGAATCTTCTGCCTGTTATGAGAAAAATGGTGCGCGTTAGATAATATAATGCAAGCATTTCTCAGTCATGCCAAAAAGTGTAACATGTTACTTATGGCTAAGCAATACGGACTAACCGAACTCCATAACAAAGTGGCTTGTTTTTCGACCTCTTGTACGCAACGCTCAGACAGTAGCTGTATGAGCTCATGGGGGCTCAAAAAGGCGTCTTACTGTTATTGCACAACAAGCTGCGAGGTAACATGCGCAAAAGACATGAAGCGAAAAATGGTTGCATGGCTCAGGCTAACTTTGCAAAGAGTAGAGTATACTATAATAATGACCCTAGAGACCATAACACTACTAGTGTCTACTGACTCTACTCTAGTTCCCGATTTGGACTAGTGATGTATGTTGTATATGTATGTATTAACTTTTTTTTCAATCTTGCTAGTGAAAACGAATAAATAGGGGAGGTGTACAGGCATCTAAAAATGTGTCATGTTTTTTTCTAGGCGTACTAGCGACCACCAGTGCCGGCGGGGCCAGCGGCGATGCAACCATTCCGGAGGGGGCAGGAGATGCGGCACCTGCAGGAGCTACAGGGGTGAGCCAGCAGCAGTGGCGGGCGGTGGTAAGTTATATTCATTACTTATTGACATTGCACTAGCTGGAAGGGTGTTCACTTCACTCACTGTACTGTTGTTGAGACTTATTAGGTATGAAGTTGTAGTGAACATTATACAACGGTTGAAGAAGACACCCTTTACTTAGCATTAGCAATAGCATTAGCAGCGTGAGTTGATTAACCAATGGCCTCTTCCATCTGACTCCAACTCAGCTGTGAAAGTTTTATGGAGAAGACTAAAAGTCAGATCAGATGACCTTGATGGATGTGTTGAACAAAAAGGGAAAGAAGGGTGGAAGGAGGAAGGACGGGCGAGATTTAATATGACTGGCAGAGAAGGATACGTTGGAAGCATATGCGGATAGGTGGCTGATAGGAATCAGATGCATGTGTTGTTGAAGGATGGGTGGAAGGTGAAAGAAGAATGGAGGCCTGCCTGGGTGGGCGACACAGTATGGGTGGATACTGTGGATAGCAAGAATCATCAGCGGTATTTGGGTGAAACTCAAAGCCAAGCAAGGAAGGAGTGGACGCATGGGTGGTTGTTGGTGAAACAAAGTAAGGTTTGTGGAGAGATTAAGAAGAACGATAGACATTTACTTAGAATGGATGGATGCCTGTATGTATTCATCATAGACAGCATAGGTGGAGACTGTCACGGGATGCAGAGTCTTAGTTTGAAGGGAATGTAAAAGAAACCGCGCCAATTGGCCATAATCCATAGTTTACTACCCCCACCCTGCCCCTCCCCACGTCAACGCCCAGCAGGACTCCCACCACTGACCGCTACTGACCTTATGTCGTCGTCCCATATATAGCGATACCAAAGGGGGATGATGGACGGAGTGCTAGAGCAAATCAAACACTCACCCCCAGTCAACTGATCTGGGTTTAATCCATCATCATTCTTTAGCTCACTCCACCACCCCAGTTCAGACACCGTCCCATATATAAGCAATGATCATTGGATCAGATATATAATCTGCCTTTTTGTAGTAGCCAGGGCACTGTGAAAGTGAAATTGAGCAATTGCCCTTCATGTAACAGAGAGTATGGCCAGTGCCACCCGCAGACAGTAGTAAATAAAACTAACGTGAGTCTGCGTCATGACTCGTATGTTTGTCTTGGGTGCTAGCATAGCTGACTGAGCTGGCATGCCGGGTACAACCAGGTTATGTAATTTCGCTAAACTAGAGATAAGAAGAAGACTGGTGTACTGTGTACTGGAGTCCATAGTGCTAGTATAATGCCTGAAACTCCCACAAATGTTAGAGGCCGAGGAAGTGGGAGGATAGATAGATTATTACCACAAATGTTATGTACTGTGCTTCCTGCTAGTGCTACTGTGCCACTATGTGTTGAATTAATTTTGTGTTACTGTTTTGCTAAGAGTATTGGTTACAACAATATTCTTTTTCTTTCTTGATATAGATACTCCTTCCCAAGAAAAACCATCCCGGAAGGAGTTGGCAGCCAGGGCCCGGCGCCGGAAACTGGAGGCCAACTGTGAAGAGTACCGGCGTCTGGTGGCTCAGGCGGAGGAGGAGGAGGAGGCGGCGGCAGCAGCTGCAGCCTCCTCCGATGCCTCCAGTGGTACGGCGCCGCGGTCTGGCAGCCGCCCGCCGCCGCAATTCTTTATCAGCCAGCACTGCTGTCCCCCACCCTGGATGCCACTGCAGGGCATTTCGCCGCCAGATGCTCCTCCGGATTTCACGCCTAGAGGAGCAATTAGAGGAGCGTGTCAAGATCCTGGTGGACAAACACTTGAAACCCCCCTGAATATAAGAACTATAGGACCCTGTTGGATTGCCCCTTTTTTATTCCTTTTGTTGGTGGGTGGGAATTGGGCATTGGGGTTTCTGGACATTGGACTTTTTTCGTTTTGGACATTCGTTGGGGTTAGGGAGAGGGGTGGGTCAGGTGTGGGATAGTTTATTTTTGTTAGGGTAATAAATTATATTTATACTTAAACATACAATGTTAATGTTTTGTGGGGGGGTTACTGTTTTACGAATTTACGTCACATGGTTTCCTTGCTGCTGCAGGGCCGCAGCCAGTGTTTGATTTAAATAATCTGCCGATGATGTAACACAAACAGATAGATGCGGTACCCCTCACTGAGTTATTTGTCCTACTAGTACTGTCAGTCTCTCCTCTTAGTCCATTATACCTCCCACCAAACTTATCTTACCTGTGATTGATGATGATTAAGTTCGGCACAGCGATGGCTGCATGGTTTCCCAAGAGAATGGAGAAGATGCCATGGTTGTGGTGGTAGTAGTAGACACTGGCAGTAGCATTTGCAAAAAAATAAAAAAGAGACAGTCACTTGCCTGAGAGCGACTGTGGGAGGAGTAGTAGAACGAAGTAAAGTACAGTACAGAAGAAGACTGCCAAACAAACAATATTGCAACTGCTAAAGTAAAATAAAACATAACAGTGGCGGGGACAGCCTAGTACAAAAAGTTACAAACTGTAGTTGTGTCGAGTGAGTCACTTAACTTAACACAATCGTAATTCGTAACCTTTACTGCTGTGTGGTAGGATGTTGATGATGAATCCAATCAATGCCGGCAATTAACTATGATGTATTAGGTGACGGTCCCTTAGGAAAAAAAATTGGCTTGCACATAGACTGAGCATGGGTGGGCAAGCAGAAGATCATCCTCGCCCTGCCTTGAAATTGAATTAGTGTTGCTTTCACCACATCTGCCCCAGCAAGCGTGTGATCAATTGGTGTACATTTAATGTAGTCACATCACACCTCAATATAAATCACAGCCCGGGGGAAGAGGGTTAGGGTTTTATGAATGGATGGGAAGGGGGTTTGGGGAAAGGTTTGACAAAGAAAAACAGTACGCATGGACACAACAAAAGCAAAGCGCAATCTTGGCAGACGACCATGATCTTATCCAATAAATCTATAAAGGGAGAAAAAGGAAATGCATGCATGATGATGAAGATAACTTGATGGTTAAGGAGTAGTACTTACTAACTACTACTAGACAATTAGACAGTACAGGGCAGCAGTATAATCTATGCAATTTGCCTTGCCTGTAATATGCCCTCAGAGACCCAAATTCCATGTTGTACCGGGCTTACTTTTAAAGATAGCAAAGAAAATTAAAAAATAGTTGTAGGGATCAATTAGCAAACAAACAACAACACAACACACAGTCGTAATGATTGAAGAGAAAAAAGGAATCAAATTAATTAAAAGACGAATGATACTAAAGTTACTGTATTATCCTGGTCAAAATGTTGAGTTGAATCTCGTCCTTCCTCTTGGTCCTATCTTCCATGGACGCTCCGCACATCAATCTTGGGTGCCACTGCCTGCCTGATGCGGATTGGTAAGGTAAGTGTGAGTTGTGTCTCCCAGTATAGCACAGGGTAAAGGCCGGCCTGTAAGTGTAGATGGAAAAACAAAAGGGGTATTGAAAAATCAATGAATAAAAAAAAGCATCAAATACGGTGGAGTCCGAGAAGAGAGAACACTTTCAGACTGAGGCGGCTTGGATATATCGTGTATATTCTGTTTACAGCATTAAGCTACAACAACATCAGAACTGAACAGGCCCACCACAGCACCAGCCCGTGACCCAACCTCCATTTACCTTAAATTTTGACAGAGCCAGACAAAAGGCATATACAGCAACCTAGCATTTTCAAAATTAAGTGACTAAATCAATGCGCCGCTGTCAGTCATATGACTACACTCGACTCCACCACTACATGGACATGTAGGTCTGCTGTGTTTACTTTCTTGTTGAATTGTTGTGTTTATGTTTACCTTTTATGCCACGTCATGAAACGCAGTTATTCCTTCAATCATCTCCGATCCAACTGACTGACTGCGTGCAAAGATAGTATGGTCATCATCATGGTGTGGTACGTGTTGTCCAACTCCAACTCAGTCTGTAGTGACTCCGATTAAGTCCATATTCCATATTAAAATATTGCAACAGATATTGGCCTGCACCTGCAGTAGTAGGAGTACAATTTGGTTATTAAACAACAAGAAGGGAAACATTGACTGTCACTTGAGTCACTTTCACTTTGTAAATTAACTAGTAGAGTTCGACTTCATGCACAACATCAACACAACAAACAACACCAATCGCTCAGAGTCAGCAAGCATCCAATGCATGCCATCATTACCAGTCTTGCTCTTCTCTTTGGCTGTCAGATCATCAGATGCCTAGTTCTGACAGGTGTGTGTTTTTTTTTAACGGGGCATTAACTCCACATTTATTTTGAGTGTTAGTCGCTGTTTCGGTTTTCGTCTTATTCATCTGTGGCACTTTGTCACAGTTTAAGTTGCTTCACATGGTCAGCGCTATGATGGGCCGCGGCCTGGGTAGCGGTCATTGCTGGTTAATTGAGTTTGCACAAATGTCAGCAAATTTCTGCGGAGTCTTGTCTTTCTCTGCCAAGTACCTTCTGTCCTGACAGAGATCAGCTTTGGATGCCTGCCGAGGCTGTAGCCTTCGGACAGTGATGAGTTTACTTTTGGATGCCTGCCCAAGTTCTGACAGTGAAGAGTTGTTGATGCCTGCAAAGGCGGTAGCCTTCGGACACTGATGAGTTTCGGCTCGGAAACAAAACGGAGGATAGCTTTAGTCACGTTTCACTTCTTATGGAGGGACTGTTAAAGGCAACATTTCTTGTACTCCAATGTCTGGCTTGATGGAAATGTAATTAGGGCGAGTCAGGAAGATGAAGCAGGACTCTGAAGAGTGGACAGTTAAATGCACAGACGTGCAACTCCAATAGGGAAATAAAAAGAGAAGACGGTGGTGATGGATTTGTTGTGATTTGATTTGAACCAGAAAGACAGATACACAGACAAATAAAGGAAGGAAGTAACAATTTGAAAGCCTAGTTGTCAGGGAAGAGGAGCTCGTCCTCAAACTCTAGTGGTTCGGACAGAAGTAGGTCCTGTAACCCACTACTTACGTCATCCAAGTCGCTCTCCTCTTCCTGCTGTGATGCACGTATTTTGTAATCCGGTGGTATAAAGTGCTGATTCATTTTGATCATGGTTAACCTCTCCACGCTTTTGGGCGAGAGACTGGTCCTTTTCAAAGTTACAATGGCACCAGCAGCACTGAAAACACGCTCAGAAGAGACACTTGCGACAGGGGAAGCCAGATACTTTATCGCCAGCCTGCTGAGCACTGTCCATTGGCTTCTTTTCCCATACCAATACACCAATGGGTTTCGATCCATGAAGATCTCTGTTGGGTCATCCAAATAGGCCTGGACCGTCCGCTCAATGTTCAGGGGTGCTCCGATGTGCTCGGCCTGTTTTGCCTTTGCATCAGCACTGGACTTACCATACCCCTGCCGTAGAAACCAATCAGTTGCCAATTGTACTGTGGATGATCCTGTTTTTGCTGTTGTTGATGTTATTGGTAGTGTTGGTGTCGGTGACTGCTGGGAGGCAAACGCACTGCCCTCAGGCTTTGAAGTAGAACTTGACTCTGGATGCCCTGTAGTACTTGTTATGGCCTGGGGTGGGGGGCCTGTAATTACCAGCCGTTCGTTTTCGAAGTTAGTGGCTTCCTCAGCTATCAAAGTTTTGTAGTTGGCAACATCCACTTCCGAAAAAGGAATTACTGCCTTACTGTTCAGAAATACTTTGCACCGTGGATCCAAAATTGTGGCACTAATGTAATGTTGTTGTGACACAATGTTATATTTAATCCTTGTATTTTGAGATAAGCGAGCGGCTAAGGACTCTGCCAAATGATATGCGTCTTGTTTGTCATCCACACCTGCGTACGTTTCAGACACCTCCTTCAGCTGTTGCTCTAGCATGTGCAACAATGGGATAGCTTGGCCCATAGTACAGTCCTCCCTGCTGACTTCACGTGTGAAGATCTCAAAAGGAAGTAGCATCTCAGTCAGGCATTTAATGAGGTCCCATTGACCCATCTCAACGGTCATGCCTCTCACAGTAGGTTCCCCTAATCTTTGCATGACATAAGCATTGAGTGGTATGTACAGATCAAACAGACGATCAAGCATGTAACAAGTTGAGTTCCAACGTGTTGGCACCTCCTGGATGAGTGCTTTGACTGGCATTTTATGCTCACGTTGAATGACCCTCAGCTGCTTCCGGGCTTTAAAAGAATGGCTGAAATGTGTGCATATTCTTCTGCAGGTGGCCAGTAAGTTGCTGACTTTGGATTCATTTTTCAAAAAGTCTTGAACAACAATGTTAATGCAGTGTGCCAAACACGGGACCCTGAAATAGCCACCATCGCCCATGGCCTTAACTACATTACTGCCATTGTCCGTGGCAACAAAACCAATCTTAAGCCCTCTTAGGCGCAGCCACTCAAAGACCTTGGTGTTAAACTCTTCCAAAATGTTTGCAGCAGTATGAGATTTCTCCATGGCAAACATGGCTACAGTTGCATGTTTGCGAGTGGCATGAAAAATCTCAGCAGCGTCAACACCAGCAGATATCTGTTCTCTAACCCCCGCAAAAGAGATCCAGTGTGCAGTGATGCACATGTAATCTGTGGCTTGGCAACTGGTCCACATGTCTGTTGTCAGGTGGCTACTGTGAACAGCACTCTGCTTCAAGGCTTTTCCAAGCAATTCCAGCACGTCGTGATGTAGTGCTGGAACAGCAACTCTGGCAAAACAGTAGCGGCTGGGAACATGCCATTTTGGGCAGATGGTTGTCACAAATTCCAGAAAACCCACCCCTTCAATAAAAGAAAAAGGGAGAAGGTCCAGTGCTAACATTTTAGCCAGCTTCGCATTGTACAAACGTGCTATTGGGTGGTTGCGTTCATACTGCCCCTCCCCCCCAAACATGCTGATAATGGTAGGCTGCATGGTTTTCCTTTCTCTTAGGCTCAACAACGCACTTTTTTTCATTGCGGTATTCCTTGGTGTATCAGGATGACTCTTACTCTTGTGCCACTGAGATGTTGCTGAAGATGTGGGCGACGTTAACACTGCACTGCTGGGGACAGGGAGACTTTGTGTACCACTACCAGAAAGAATGTCTCCCTGTCCTTCCTCTTCCACCGTGATCGGATCTTCTACTCCTTTATCCCCACCAACACCAATGGTTGCAGTTTTTATGCCGCGAAGGTGGTCCTCCCAGCTGATCAAGTGGTGTTTTTTCAGATGGGTTATTTGGCCTCCGGTACCATAGTTTGTACCAAGCTTACCACGACTAACAGAGGTATTACAAATGGAGCATATAGCAATGTTCTCCTCCTTTTCGCTAACCGTAAAGAAGTCCCAAACGGGGGAGCTTAACTTTTGCCTCCTGCTGGAGGTGCCACTTCCAATGCCGGATGAACTGGAGGGTGTGTGTTGAATTTGACTACCTACTTCTACTGAGGTGGTGGTTGTGCTGGATGTAGGTCGCTGCTGGGCCTTTGCTAATGCAAATATGGAAGCTGTAGGTTGTGTTGGTGTTACCTGTGGAGGTATGCGTGCTACATTCCTCGCAGCGATTTTGGATAGGGTAATAATGTTGGTCTCCATCTCCTCGGGGCCGGGAGTGATGTTCGTGATGACTGGCTCATCATCATCATCCTGCTGTTCTACATCGACCGCCATAAGTGTAAGGCTTTCTGGAACCTTCCTTTTCCCTAGCTTGGACTTGGGACGTGTCTCCCTCTCAGACTCAGTTTGTGGCTTCCAAGTGGCATCTAGTTCATCAGAAGGGGGGCTTGGCGAAGAACTTGATGGACTACCCCTCCTTTTCCTTGCTGGAGATTTGGAAGACAATGGATCTTCTGAATGAGTGGCTTCTTCTTCTACCTCTGCATGAGGCTCAATTTCCTGAACTGCCCCTACTTCGGGAGAAACAACAACTACTATTGCGGGCGGTGGTTGCGGCTGTTGTTGTTGACCACTTATCTGCTGTGTTTCCTCCTGCGTTGATTGGGTACTACTTTGAGATAGCGATAAGTTTATCTCAGGCTCAGCATCACTGCTTTCCACCATTAGGCTGGCTGCGTCTTCCACACTCATGTGCTTGGGTCTGGGTTGGTGGGTTGGGCCCACTGATGCGGAGGTGCTGCCCCCAGCTTGCCCCCCGGACACCGCTGCTGCAGGTGTAATCTTTTTTTTCCCAAAAAAGGTATTGGGCGGCACACCAAACTTAAGTGTCACTTCCTTCTTCTGTTCCTTCTCAATAGCAACTTTCTTGGTACTGGAGGACCTGGTACCTGCTTTCTTTGGGCCCATCTTCTTCAGATGTCAGCAGCACTCAGTTGCAGAGATGTCTGGTCAGGTCACACGTCACGTTGTGTACAGCAGCAGGATGTCTGTCTAGCAGTGCAACGGGCAATGACACACCTCCTCCTCAGTCTTTTGTGCACCTAAAAGCAAAAAAGCCAGAAGAACATCAGCCAAACGATAGCACAAATCAAACTAATATAATATATAACTTAGTGTGTGGTTGTCTCAATTATTAAATTTTAGAAACTCAGTGAACAACAGTGTAGGCATTTATGAGACTTTGACAACAAGGCCAGGGCTTTCCTGGTGTACTGTGTAGTGTGTACACTCAGGAAGAATAAGAATAGCAAAGAACAAAAACTAAAATGTAGTGGAGCATTTTTGGCCTAAATTTGTGCATCACGTGGGATGGATGCAGCATCAGGGAGCTGCAGCTGGCAATGGGGATGGATTTGGAAGCAGTAAGACAAGAGGAACAATGGAAAGACACGCAGGCCTATGTGGCAAAAACAGCACACTACTAACTACCACCACAAAATGGCCCCCAGCAACATGGTCACTCACAGGCACAAGGCACGGCAAACAATGAACTCAAGCAGGCCTATATATGGCCAGACAAAGGATGCCTGATAAAACACACACAGCTTTAATGCAAAAACTAAAATCCACATGGCTAAAAACAGTTTGGAAAGTTAGACAACAACCACAACAACAACACATACACACGCAAAAAAGGCACAGGCCTATGGCAAAAGCACAATGCCTGGCTTTACTAAATGGCCGCCACCCACATGGCCAGGCCACCCACAATAACAAGAAAGTGAAGACAAAGGACAGGACCAGGAAGTTGGAGACTCTGGGCAACTTCCTTCCTCTTGAAAAAAATAGTAAAAAAAATAAAGTGACTCCTTGCTCACAAAACTACATCAAAATGACAACCAGAGGAGTTTTTTGGGCAAAATGAACTAAATCATCATTTTCGAGAAGGTTTTATGCTGCTCGAGAGATATTCTTCGCCAGATCGTAAATTCTGCGTGTTCGGCATCGCGATCGTCACAAAAAGTCGTTATCGCGTGCGCGAAAACGTATAGAGTGCGCGAAGAAGATAAAAAGTGTAAGTCCGCGTTGTCGCGCAGTGCGGAGTTGCCCAAAGTCCGCGAGCTGAACGCCCAGGGTTATCTACTGGCTGAAAAGGCCTATTTATTTAACACACACCAAAAAAATGAAATACCACCCCAAAACCCACATTTTGCAATTCAATCCAATGCCATCCATGCCCTAAATGATGTTAAAATTCAACAGACAACACAGAAACAGTTTTTATGCACCCATGATGACTACCTCTGGGCCTACTGGCAGACTAGGCCGCAAGCTTGGAGGCCTATGGCAAAAGCACAGTGGCTGGTCCCACAAAATGGCCGCCACCACATGGCCAGGCCACCCACAACAACAAGCATAAGCCAAGGGGAACAAAGAAAAGACATGCAGGCCTATATGGAAAAAGCAGCACACTACTAAACTACCACCACAAAATGGCCCCAAGCCACGTGGTCACTCACAGTCACAACAGGCCATGGAAAACAATGAACTCAAGCAGGCCTATAATATGACCAGACAAAGGAGGCCTGCTAAACAACACAGCTTTAATACAAAAATGCAAAAACGAAAATCCACAGGGCTACGAAAGGTTGGAAAGTTACACAACAAGCACACACATCCAACAAAGGTATATATTTATTAACACACCCAAAAAGTGAAATACACCCCAAAAACCACATTTACCAATTCAATCCAATGCCATCCATCCTACATGATGTTTAAATTCAACAGACACCACAGAAACATGCACCCATGGGTACCTCTGGCTCTGGGCCTACTGGCTGAAATTCCAATCAAAGAAAAACAACTAGGCCCCTACTGAAACTACAGGCCACAACAATAAATTTTATAAACGATGAAAATCCCAAAAAAATGTAGGTACAAACAAGCCCCAATCAAACAAACAAGTACACCAATTCTCCAACTTACTTGTAAAATCTCAAATCCAAAAGTCCTCAAATCCAATCCAATGATATGATGCAGCAGTCAGACACAAAAAGTGATCCTTCCAGCTCCAAATCCAAATGAAAGTGAACAGCACATGGACAAAGCACTGGGAGGAGCCTGCTGGACAGGAACAGGAAGTTTGAGACTCAGGGGCACTTCCTTCCTCTTGGAAAAAAAAGAAGAAAGGACTCCTTGCACAAAAAACTACAGCCAAATCACAATCTGAGGAGTTTTTTGGAGCAAAATCATCATTTTCGAGAAGGTTTTATGATGCTCGAGAGATATTCTTCGCCAGATTGTAGTTTCTTCGTGCTCGGGATCGCGATCTTACCAACACTGCCGCCGGAAGTCAGATCGCGCGTCCAAATGACGTGTTCGCACACTCTCGCGGGATCGTGCAGCCGGATTCCAAATCTCGTGGCGCCCGCGAACGGATAGGAAATCGCGTCGGCGAATGCAGAATCACGGTAGGTCGTTACCGCGCGCGCAAGAACGCATATTGAGCGCGCGAAGAAGAAAAACAGCTACACTACGCCGCAAATTGCGTAGTGTTCGGCAACTTCGCGCTCTACGCGAATCGCGAAGTTACCGAAACTCCGCGAGCGTACCGTAGTTCACCGCTCAGGGTTAAAGCTAATGCCCTATCTTCCCTCTTCAGGCAATGCTGAGTATGGACTCTCCCCTCAACTCCTCACACCTTACAGATGTCCAACCACTGTACCGCAGCGTAGGTACAATAGAGCAGATATACAAACTCGATCCATCATAGAGCGCACTTTTGGTCTTTTGAAGTCGCGATTCAGGTGTCTTGACCGTACAGAAGGTGTGCTGATGTACTTTCCTTAAGTCGTGTGGAAGATCATATTAGCCTGTTGTATTTTGCACAACATATCTTCAAGTCATGGCTTGCACATACCTCTTGTACCTCAGCTATCTCAGAATCCGGGCCATTGCACATAACAGAGGTCAGGGTATGCAAGTCCGTGATCAGCTGGTTGCCACTTTTTTCACATGAGCAACCTGTTGTGTTTTGAACCAAATGTGGTTTGCAGTCTATTGTCAATGATGAAAGTTGGATAATTACGACTCTGTCCAAAAATTCCATCCTGAGACTACTTTGCAAGCCACACTAACTGTATGTAAACCCCAGCTATTGACAGGAGTCAAAAGATTGACCGCGCATCAGGTCATGTGCCGATGTCAGCAATCAGTGTCGTTGATGTCCCTAAAGAATCCATTGACTCAGAGGATTAGATGTGTATGTTCTGAGAGACTTTCCCAGACCTTTTGAGGATGGGTGTCTGAATCACAAAAGGACCTAACTATTGCATTGGTGAGTTTTTGCCCCCAACAGATTTGACTCCCCACAAATGATGTGCCCCCAACGTGAGTGATGTTCTGGGTGAATCTGGCACTATGTTTCGGGGATACACAGCACTGATTCCCCCGAATTTACTTCAACACAACAGACAACTCGTGTTGAGCACAAAATATGGACTACACGTACCATAATGCTAAGGAGGAGCAAACTCTCCAGGGATGTGATGTTGTGCCAGCACCCCCCCCCTCCCAGCCCAAATCTAATTTAATGGTCTGTTCTAGCTTTTGTTTCACATTTATGATTTTCTCTTAAACTGTCATCTCAGGTTTCTCTGCTACAGAACAATAGGATGGCAGAGGATATGATCTGTGATGGAGTATGACTCAGAATGAACACAAAATGGCTGTCAACAACTTCCTGTGGTGTATTTCCTGTCTACCACTTCCTGTATGTCATTTCCTGTATGAAAGAATGGGTTTCGGTCCATTTTCGCAAGTTCCAGCCTAAATGTGTGCTCTCCGTCTGCGGAGCGTACACCTCGTATGCAGACCAGACGCGCCGCTTTTGGAACCTACGCTCCGCAAACGGAGTACGCATTCGGGCCGGAAGCTCCGAAAACGGACCGGAACCCATTCTTTCATACAGGAAACAACACACAGGAAGTGGTAGACAGGAAATACATCACAGGAAGTTGTTAACAGCCATTTTGTGTTCATTCTGAGTCATCCTCTGTCACAGATCAGATCCTCTGCCTGCTGGGGGGTCAGAGGACCAGCTGAGTAATGCAGCACGGGCCAGACTAAGGGCCACCATTGGGGAGTGCTGCAGTGCAGTGGGCGTGTCTACCCGGAAGCCCAGGGCATGCCGCAAGCACTTGGAGGACCTAAAACCCTGGGCCCGCCACAAGGCCGAGGAGCTATTGGGCCAGTCCTCCCAACACCATGTGCATCGTCCCCGCCTCTCGCCACTGT
This sequence comes from Calotriton arnoldi, assembly GCA_963921515.1. Lineage (NCBI taxonomy): Eukaryota > Metazoa > Chordata > Amphibia > Caudata > Salamandridae > Calotriton > Calotriton arnoldi. Next base: position 209,368 of record CAWUFW010016029.1, on the reverse strand, counting down.
ACAGGAGAGTCCTGCGTGCAGCTTGGCTGACCCTCCATGCTCAGCTGGAGGAGCATGAGCAGCAGAGACCTGGTAAGTGCATTACATGCAATGTGTCTGAAAGTATGATGTGAGTGAAGACAGAGCTGTAGCATCATGTGTCCCATGCCTCCATTTACCTATTCAGTGTCTATGCAGCAGTCATCATGAAGCAAAAGGCTCACTGTAGCACAAAGAATGTACAGAGCAGAGTGCATTCTGGGAGTGGTAGTTTTATTATGACAACTGGGGAATGGAGCCACACACGGGCATTTGTACAGAACTTTGCACTGCCAGCACCACTAACAGTGAACCAAGGGCATCATAACTGATGTGTGCATTGGATGAGGAATGGTGCAGACACTGTCCAGTGTGTGTATGAGAGGCCTATGGGATTTGGATGCGTGTGACTTGCATTGCAGATCATCATGTGCCATGGAGTTAAGAAAGAATTTGAGATCCTTGCCTCACTCTTAAGTGTGTCCAAATTCGCCAAGTGGGTCCACAGACACACTTTTTACCATCAGTGGCTTGTACGTCATTTTTCAAGTCCAGGTAGCTGTAACAACTAGCCACTACTGTTCATCAGTGTACAGCACTGCCTGATCAGTCTTCAAAGCCAATATGTGGCACTGGATTGACAGCTTTTGTGAGGGATTATCATAAGTTTAGACTCACAACTTAGCAAACCTAATAGCCCAGACCCTATATGGATGTGTGACCCCCAATCACCATTTGTGTTGTCTCATACAATGCTGCACAGCAGATAACATTTGTACGGAAGTAAACATACAGAGACTCCATATCACAGGCCCATTCCAATACCATCTGAACTCTCTCTGATCTCCTTTTGTAGACTGGGTTTGGAAGCTGCCTATGTAGCAGTGACAGGAAACACAGATCAAAAGAATGCCAACGCTGAGGGTTGGTCAGTACAGAAGTGTAAGCCACCAAAATTGAAGTGAGATGTCCATGTCCGAGTCAAATCAGGAGATGACAGTGAACATACACGTAATTTAAGCTCCTAATCACTGACATCTGTATAGTGTGATCAGAGGAGAACAAAGTCTGCCCTTGGCTCGTCTAGTTATGTGTCTTGTTCGGGCGTGTACAACCACTACATCATCATTTGTCTTACATTTCAGTGGGCTTAGCTGGCCAAGAGGACCAACAGCAGGACACGGTTCGGAGCAGGACAACTTTGGAGCACCGGCGGCCCAGATCTCTCAACAAGTGAGGAAGAAGAGAATGAGGCGGGATCTTCGACATTAGGAGGCAGGGAATTGCGCCCACCTGGACTGAGCAGGAAGACACCTCTGGTGCTACGGACCGGGTGGAGGCTGAGGACATTGAAGGGGGAGGAGGTGGAAGAACTGGACACCTCTGGCTAGATGGGGGATTGGAGGGGAGGAGATCTACTCTCCCCCGGACCATGCACAACTTTCTTTTGGCGAGGTGTCCCGGGGCAGGCCACACCACAACTTGGGCCTGCCATTAGCCCCACCCTAACTCTAGAGGCCCCCATTCCATTGGGGCCTCCAGCTGCATCCCCTGCAACTAGTCCCCCTTATAGTGGCTGCCATGAAGACACCAACATCGGCTCAGAACCCGAGACACCACACCCCTCATGTTCCACCCAAACCCCTCCCTGTGTTGTAACTCCTGTGGCTGCACCACAGGAAATGATGTGGGCATGTGAGGGTCAGCCAGACATGCCCTATCGCATCATGCTGCAGATCTGTACAGAGCTGTGTCTGATGCAAGAGGAAAATGCACGAGCCATGGCCACCCTCACTGCCAGTGTCACTTCCTTGGGTGCAGCCATGTTGTCTGCCCTATCCCAATGTCCCTCCCACACCACCCTCAATGTCTCTCCCTGTCCGTTGCCCCACACTGATTCCCCCCGTACTCCTCGTGTGTCCCAACCCCATGTGGGGCCTGGTCCTGCACCGGGCAGCCAGGAGCCTGCTTCAGACTCAGAGGATCTGGACATTGTGGAAATTGAGGATGACCAGAAGGACACAACCTGTTGGACTGAAATGTTTTGGGGAGAATTATTTACTTTGCCTTTTGTATATAGACTGTTCCGCCAGACGCTCCCTAACGTGTTATATTTAACTTGCCCCACCCCACTCCACTCCAATTCCCCTTCTCCTTCTGTATTAAGAACATCATTTGTTTTGCTTTCTCCCTTCTAAACGGACTGTTGCATTTCTTCTCCCAAACCTTTTCTGCATAAAATGATGAATCATACTTTCTCTTGTTTAACTTCATTGTGAATGTCTTGTATAAAATATGGACATACATTTTGGGACTTATTTGCTGTGCACATGAGAGCTTGTTGCAATGATGAGGTTACACTTTTACATGTGTCACGCACACACATTCATCCTCACATCTCTAGGCCACCACAATGGTAAACATTTGCCTATCAGGACATAATATGCAACAGTCTTGACTTGTGATGAGATGTACTTTTTATTCACACATAATCACACCAGGCGAAATATCTGAGATGTGATCAATAGGGATCGTGCTTGCAACTTCGCAAAGTTGGAGGGGAGGATCGCTGTGAGTGATTAAGTCTGGCTTGTCGCCGAGGTGCAGGTTGGTGTGGTGCATCTGCCTGTACAGGGGGAAATTCATGTACAGGGGCTGATGGTGTCTATACAGTTGGTGTTTGTGCATGGTCAAGGGGTGGGTGTGCAGGTGGTGGTAGTGCCTGCTCAGGGGGTGATGGTGGATGTGCAGGTGGTGGTAGTGCCTGTTCAGGGGTTGGTGGTGGTGGTGCATGTGCAGGTGGGGGGAGTGCCTGTTCAGGGGTGGTGGTGGTGGTGGATGTATAGGTGGGGGGAGTGCCTGGATAGGGGGCAGTGGTGGTGGTGGATGTATAGGTGGGGGGAGTGCCTGGATAGGGGGCAGTGGTGGGTGTGTACTCTTGCTGTGGTCCTGTGCAGTTTGTTATACAGGTGTGTGGGAGTGATGTGCTGTAGGCAGATGTGATGGCTCCCCTCCCTGCGTTGACCATGAAGGGAGACTATTCTGTATTTTTTTGGTGTTTTTTTCTTTAACATCAAGACCAAATGGCTTCTTCAAATACTGATCAACAGCTTCGTGCAGAAGAAGAAGATTTACAAGACCCTGTTAAAAAAAGGTATGAGAGCATCTTATGGGTCTTTTTTTCCATCCCTGAAGTTGAGAAGGTCAACGCGCGAAAGGTGACGTGCACCATCTGTAAGAACGTCCTCTCACGCAGATCGGACAAAAAATATTCGTGTGGAACATCTTCGATACTCAAGCACCTTCAAACCATCCATCCACGGGCCCTTGCACGGGAACAACATCGCCGTGATCTTGAAAAATAGGCTTCCCAAGATGACCAACTTGCAGGGCCTAGTACGTCATCAGGTTCTTCCACCAGTATGACTACTAATATAAAACCGGAGTGTGCGAGACTCGAACAACATTGCATTAAATGCAAGAAAGTTCTCTGGCATAGACAGCAATCAGTGGATACCATCGTGGTTGCTGTCAAAAACAACTTTTGTTAAAAAAAAAATTATTTTTCCAATGAGTTCTTAATTGCAAAATGTTGCCAAAGTTTTCACAGTTCATTCTGTTGATTTTTTTTTTTAAACACTCCAAAAATTCAAAAAAGTTAGAAACACACAAAAAAAATATAACACAAAAAGAAAAAAAACGGTTCTTGTTAGAACCACCTATTCTGTTAAAAAAAGAGAAATTTGCATGTGTTGTATGAAGAAGTGTATGGATAATAGCTGCATGATTACATGGGTGCATGAGTACTGCCTGGATGACTGGAGAACTGCAAGGATAGTGCCTGAGTGATTGGAAGAGTGCATGGGAAGTGCCTCGGTGATTTCATGAGTGTATGGGTAGTGGCGGAGTGTTTGGATGAGTGATTGGGTACTGACTGGGTGATTGGAGGATTGCATGGGTAGTGCCTGGGTAATTTTATATATTTTTAACAACTCTATCAATTGTAATCTTGTCATTAACTTCAATCACAGTACCTTTTTAAAACAACTTCACAAATACAACACTACCAACTGCATTATATACTACTTAATTATTTATTTAAGGTGGATTCACGAAGCCAACGCAACGTTACATGGAGGGGCCGCGCTGAGAGCCGCGTTAGAGTCGCAACTGTAAACTCGAAACCAAAAAAAAACAATCCCCTTTAATTATTTCTTTAATAAAAAAAGAAGGGGGACCGCGTGGCCCCCCTCCTCAGGCTAATAGTGGCCCCGGGGACCCTATCCCCCCGGGGCCTAGCCTCTTCTAAAAAAAAAAAATTAGAGGAGGGGGTCCGTGAGCCCCCCTCCCGGGCCACTTCTGGCCCCGGATACCCCATCCCCCGGGCTGGACCTTAGCATTGGGGACCGTGGGGGGAGCCCCAATGGCCCCACTGTCCCGCCGGCTCCCCGCCTCCTGCGGGAGCCGGCATTGCTTTTGAGCAAGGGGAGCTGCTGACATGCAGCTCCCCTTGCTCAAAAGCAATCCTGCTTTGCTTCGTTGAAGCGAGAGCAGGTTTTCCTGCTCTCCCTTCAACGAAGCAAAGCAGAGTTTGCTATGACAGGTAGCAAACAGATAGCAAACAGCAATGTCCCGGGGGTGGCACCCCGGGACATTGCAGAAGCCGGCCCTGGGGGGTGGCGGTCCCCAGGGCCATCAAGAGCTCCAGGAGGGGGGCCGCGCGGCCCCTCTCCCTAAATTTGCATAGCCCCGGGGAGGTGGTGGTCCCAGGGCAGCTTGGGGGGTTACAACCCCCCACGCATTTAATAAACAAGCCCCGGGGAGGTGGTGGTCCCCGGGACTGCGGGGAGACCGCGTGCCCCCCCGCATTCAAATAACTAAGCCCCAGGGAGGTGGCGGTCCCCGGGGCTGCAGGGAGACCGTGCTTCGTTTTTTTTTCTTTTCTCGTCCGGATTCGCGCACCCAGAGCGACTTCGGGCAATTTAAAAAAAAAAAAAATGCTTTTTTTGGTCTTGGGGGCCAGGCCTAGGGGGTCAGGGTCTTTCTACCCTGCCCCCTTTTCTTATTTGTCAACCTTTCTTCCACTGTTTTCTTGTGACTCAGTTACCAACACTTCCTGGTTTGGAGTGTTGGCAGCCAATCAGAAGTCAGCTCATGCTCGGGAGGAGTCGTGACTCCTCCTTGGTGCTCAGATATCAATATTTTTCTTTTTGGAATTTCTCAGCAACTACTGAACGGATTTACACCATTTAAACAGAAGAGTGCTTTCTGGACCAAAAGCTACCTTTTTGCCAAATTGGCTGTAATTCCGTTCAGCAGTTCGGGCTGTAGACGTGTTTAAAGTTTCCTATGGAAATTAACGTTGGGAAAACGCGTTTTGGGACCCCCCTTTTTTCTTGGCCCCCGCTTGACGAATCACCCCGAAACGTTCGAGACAGGAGCTGACCTGAGTTAACAATTAGTTTTGAAAATTTCGTGAAGATTCGTCAAACGGCGCCAAAGATATTGGCAAAAGAAAAAACGTTTTTTTGAATAGAAACGAGGTCCTAGCTATAACTACCTACTGGCAACCGCCAGTAGGTAATATATATATATATTAAAAAATAATCAGTAAGGATAATGAAGCATCGTTTTTTTAACAGGCTGCTGCAGGGCTGTATGTAGTTGGGGCTGCCACAAACCAAGGATGTCTAATCTTGATTCCACCTCATGCCTCTTTCTTTCTCCACCCTGCACTTCCGTTCTCTTTATTTCATTTTTCTAGTTTCTTTTTCGCTTCTTTCTCTCTTTGTTACCGTTTTCATATTTAATCTCCCTCCTTTTTCTCTTTTCTGACTTTCTTTTGCGTGTGCTGACTCAAAGCCTGAGGATGAAAATTAAGCCCCAGTCCCCAAAAAAGAGAACACGTGCCCACCGCCGGCACAAATTAAGCACCGATTAGCAGCAAGCCATGCCTCAGACACATTTATTCAAGGGATACACCTGCAGAACTGCCTCCCCGTTCCTTCGTGTGAACAGCTACCTAGGAGACCTGACCTCACTCAGGGTCAGTGAGGGAAGCGACCGATAGGAACCCATCTCCATGTCGTAGTAGGTGGAGATGCCGAAGGCCCTAAGTTGTAGAGTCGCAGTTATCTACGTTCTTTAGAGCCATCATTTTGCAACCCTCCCTCTAAGCCAGCAGGCTGTGGGGCTGCAGCATGAAGCGCCTAGCCACAATATGCTATTTAAATGTTGCAATGCTTCCATGCAGTAAAATGGCCGTGTAAAACTGCTACGCTAGTAACGCTTCAGAAAACAAGCAATGCTGCCATGAATAGTTAATGCGATCAGCGCTGTGTGTAAAGCAACTAAGTACCCAGGGCAATAAAACCAGCCATACTAGTAAGCACTTCTGGCGATGATGGATCTACCACTGAGGGTGAGAGTGACTCCGCACACAGCAAATTGCCAAGGCATTTCAAAGGAAATGAATGGAAAATCGCTGGCACAGAAAGCGCGCGCAACAACCCTGCTGTTCTGCACTTAAATCCCAAAGATGTATAAATCTTTCAAACACTGGCGCAGAGATTGCAGTTAACATCGGAAGTTCTTCTTTGTTAATTGGAAAGTTACCCGAAGTGCCTTGTGCCGAGTTTGTATCTTTACAGTTTAAAACATTTCTGATAGTTTCGTATTTTGTCTCTTTTTCCTTGTGTAATATCTCACCAGCATTCTAAAAACAAACATTTGCAATGCAACAGGACTCGCATTCACGCGAGACCTATTGCATTGCAAACGGGAGTGCAAGCGGGCGGGGTGGCGAGAAGGCATGGGTAACGTGAGTGCAGGCGGGAGGGGGCGAGAAGGCATGGACAAAGGGAGTGCGGGCGGGAGGGGGCCGAGAAGGCAAGGACAACAGGAGTGAAGGCAGGGGAGGGGGAAAAATAGTGCTCTAAATAACACTTACCGTACAGTGTAACACTCGAAGTAAAGGGGCCAATAGTCATGGGAGGGTACAAATGACGACATGGCCATAATAAGGTGGGACTAACAAGCCTCATAATCAATCAGAAGACAGAATTTACGAAGGACAAAGACAGAAGCCAATGAAAAATATGGGTGGAAAGTGAGGGCAGCTTGTCTCCCATACTCTACTACTGCATGCCTCGCAGAGCCAGCAGCGCATGCGCGCTGCCGCTAAAGCTTGACCTAAAAAGGTTATACGATCAGAGAACCAAGTTACGGGAATTTAAGGTAGGAGATCCTGTATTGATCCTCCTACCCCCTACAGAGAAGAAACTACTAGCCACATGGCAAGGTCCCTACTTGGTTCTGGAGAAGGTCACTCCTGTCACATATCGCATATCCGTTCCCCACAAAACACAGATAGGCCAGGCTTATCATGTTAACCTTTTGAAAGCCTGGGAAGGACCTCTACCCATCTCTTTATGTAAAGGGGTACACATTCACAAGGTTTCGCTCGAGAAACCCATAGAGATTTCACTAGCCCCCAAATACCCCATACAAAGCGAAACTGTTCATTTCAGGGAGCAGTTAATGGAGGAACAGAAATATCCCCTTTTCTACCGTAGAATCCATCATACCAGGACGTACATCTCTGGTTGAGCACAAGATTGTCACAGGAGGGGCAGGTCCAGTAAGGCTGAGACCATATCGTATTCCGGCCGCAAGGAGACAGGCAGTAGACCAAGAAATTAACTCGATGTTGGAAGCAGACATCATAGAACCTTCCCATAGCGACTGGTCCTCCCCAATCGTCCTTGTGCCCAAACCCGACGGGAGCATAAGGTTTTGCATTGACTTCCGACAATTGAACGCCATTTTCAAGTTCGATGCCCTGGGTCGACGAATTAATAAAGAGATTGGGAGACGCTCGAGTAAAGTCCACAATCTACTTGACAAAAGGGTACTGCCAAATACCTCTTTCCCCTGATGCCAAAGAAAGGCAGCCTTTTCCACCCCTTCTGGCTTATACCAGTTCAAAGTCCTTTTCTTTGGCCTTCACGGTGCCCCCGCCACATTCCAGAGGTTAATGGACGTTCTGTTACATTCCCATCAGAAGTATGCCGTCGCTTATCTCGACGACATAGTCGTATATAGTCCAGACTGGAAAACACAGCTCCTCCACCTAAGGGAAATCTTACACACACCCCAACAGGCAGGTCTCACCATCAACCCCAAAAAGACCACATTCGGCACAGACCACATCGAATATCTAGGGTATGATATTCAGGGTGGAAATATCAGACCACAGATAAACAAATTGGAAGCCATCACCAAGATCCCTCGTCCAACTACCAGAAAAGACGTTAGTTCCTTTTTGGGACTGGTGGCTATTATCGGAGGTTTATTCCCCATTTCTCCGACATAGCCAGTCCCCTCACAGACCTCTTGACCAAATCAATGTCAGGAAAAACCATTCACTGGTCCAAAACACTAGAAAAAAGTTTCAGCCAACTAAAGCACTCTTTATGTAGCGCTCCCATCCTCACCTGCCCTGATTTCCAGTAAACCTTTGTTCTACAGACCGATGCCTCTGACAAGCCTCGGTCCGGTCCTGTCACAGCCCGACTGTAAAGGGGATCTATGTCCCGTTCTCTTCCTTAGTAGGAAGCTATTCCCTAGAGAGACACGGTATGCAACGATAGAGAAAGAATGCCTGGCCATTAAATGGGCCATTGAAGCCCTTCAGTATTATCTCTTGGGTCGCCCCTTTTTACTGCTTACAGACCATGCTCCTTTAACCTGGCTTTCCCTACATAAGGACTCCAATCCTAAAGTGCTTCGCTGGTTCCTTGCCTTACAGCCTTTCACCTTTCAAACCTTACATGTCCCGGGGAACTTACAAACAAATGTGGACTTGCTTTCACGTTACCCTGTTTCTGAATGGCCCTCACGTCCATTCCTGGAGGAAAGGCAGTGTAAATGAGCAGAGGTTGCCGCAGCGAACAATCCCGAGATTTCCAATATGGCCGCCGCATTACCCTACATCGGAAGTGAGGATAGCATTCCAGCGCATCAGGCAGAAGCAGAAGGACGATCGCAGGCAACCGGAACTAAAGAAGGCGGAGCTGGGTCCCATAAGAGGACGCCATCAACAGAAACGAGGAGAGAGAATGAGAAAGCCGACCACGGAAGAATCCAGAGGGACGGAGAAACAGACGAGCCGAAGGACGACGGTGGTTTTCCCCGCAAGGAGGATGAGGATTACACTAGAGACCGCTCACGGAGCAACGCCTTCGAGCCCAGTGCTCCAACAAGGGAGGAGGAGGCTGAAACGCTCCTTCCCACGGTCCTGGAGGGTCGTGGGTCCAGGCAAGTGCAGCGCACACCCTTATCCTCACTAAAGGGCTGGTGGGCGGGTTTACGGGCACCGCTGTACTCCCTCACAAAGGCACAACACTAAACAGGGCACTGGTGAAGGGCGCGCACAAAAACCCATCCCCCTTTTTCAATGTACTTTACTTAAGGACAATATCTTGATCCTGTCCTTTGTTTTCTTTGCCGGTTTTTGTCCCACCCCCCCCTTGGTTGTGGAAGAGTACCCCAACGCCGCAGCAAGAGAAGTGAAGGACGACAGTGGCGGCTACTTCCTCAGCCTTTTCCCATAGAAGATCAGGGACGGTGCCTTCGGTGAAAAAATAACCACTTTCTTCCCCCCTTTCCAGGAGTACTGGGACTTAAAAAAAAGAACTGAGCAATAAAAAGCCCTGTTCTTGCTTCCAGCCTCTTGTGTGATTGACGAAGAAAGAGGGGTTCTAAGGACGTCCAGTACACCCACACCATTACAACATCCCATTAATGTGGTGAAGGTATGTAAGAATAGTGGAGTCACTCAGGATGGTAAAGTGTGGAATGTGAGAAGAGTAGTCAAATGCAGGAACAGTGAAGGTTGTAATGATAATGATTGTAAAACCTTTTTATTTAATGAGTTGAACTCTAGGAGAAGTCAAACTGTGGCTTCTAGAGTCAAAGAAAACAACAGAACCAAGCGTTTGCGGGCAAGATATACATTTTAGAGGGTACGTCTGTTTGTTATTAAGGCTTATATGTTTTGCATTGGTTTTTTTTATGTTCATGCATATTCAGTCATACTTATGGAGTTCTACAATGATTTAATGAGGAAAGATGTGTTGCATTTGTTCTGTTCTTTCATTTTCATGCTTGTTATGTCTCGCACTAGGAATTCTGTGTGCATGCATTTTTTATCACGATCTTAGTGTTCTAGAACTGGTTAACGGCACTTTATTGTATTGGCTTACCCTGGCTGGTCTGTACTGTGCTGCTCTCATTAAAACTTTAAAAAAACTCTACCTGGCGTCCTTCGATCTTTACAACAAGTCTTATACCGTCTTGTTTATTTCCAGAGGTCGACAACTACCACTGGTCTCACCTACGATGTCCCATCCAGCCCTTCTCCTAAACTCTATCCACTTTCCTTGTGTAAGCCAAGGTCACATGCAGTAAGGTAGGGTGTACGGAGCTGGGTCCTTAACATCCCTACGTGCAGGCTGTCAGGTAAGTGCCACACTGCTCTATCTGGCACTCGGACGGATAAGAAAAAAGGTTCAAAATACAAAAAAGAAATAAAAAATTAAATAAAGCAAGACAGAGTGGTCACAAACAGGCCACATCGGTGTTATTCATACCCACACACGCACCACTTTAAAGAGTTTGCCAGTGAAGTGCTACTTTCGTTTTCTCGTCTTTGAACAACATTGTTTTCGCCGGCTGGGGAGAAGGTGCACCATTTCTGGAGGTACTGCAATACCTGGTTGATGAGCGGAGTGGAAAACGTTTAATGTAATCCTTATCAGCTGTTTTCCTTATTTTTCTTTATAAAATGTGTACAGCGGCTGTGTTTAGGGATGTGGTCTTTTTAAACCATACTGCTTACGTTTTGTAAGGATATAAGCAATGGACATTGAAACTGTTCCCTTACAGGCCCTGTCGTAATGTCCTTAACCTTTAAGGCAAAAACACTCATTTATTTCTGAATAATAAGTGTGAAAGCGTTAAGCTAACCATTTTGTTCCTGCTTACATTTCACATGCTTTACTTAATTTGCATTACCTATGTTTTCTTTTTCCAGGATGTTGTTACTCTTTTGTTTTTCAGGCAGCAGATTACTCTTGTCTCCCCTCCCTCATAACCAATTTTCTGGTTCTCCAGCGCCGCAAGGTCATACTAATGGCAATAGTGCTATGCAAATATGATTACTACACTGCAAATAAAAAAAGAAAAGTAAAAAACATTGTCATTTTCAACACCAAAAGCTGCAAGTTTCATAAATGCCGACCGATTGCATTGCAAATGCTTTTTTACTAGGAGATTAGGGTCTTCGGCCTATATACGTATATTTTTGGGAAATTTGGATATCAGCACTGTAAGTTCTAACATGTCTGATGACAAGAGTTTACCTCAGCTGGAGGCAGGTAAAGACATGTTTAAAAAACGACTTTGAGGAAGGCTTAAAAAACTTCCATTAAGTAGGCTGTTGAAGCAGTAAAGTCCCATAAAAAAAGAAAGAGGTGCACTTTCCAAGGAGTAGTATTTTTCAATCTCAGATGATGAGACCCTTGAGAGGGGCAGTAAGTCCCTACTCAAATCAAGGCATTTAAATAGACCTTGGAAGAAGGTCAAATATGTTTAGGGATGACACCAAGTCCTCTATATGTGGTAGCCTAAGCGCTACAAGAGATTATGGTAGCCACAGTGCTACAAAAGACAATGGTGTCCGTCGCGGCACAAAAGGAGATGGTTTCCTTCATGGCGCAATAGAGGAACAGGACTCGCAATGCCTGGATGTGTTAGACATCAATAAGGATAATGACACTGGGTTGGACAAATTTGTTTTCCTTGATGGGCTAGATGATGACTTGCAGGGGACTTCTGCTACCAGGCCGGTAACGGACCCTTTGGGCCAGGACATGTTTAGCCCTGATCCCCTCAAACACCATCGTAGAACCGAGTAGTGGCGGCTCAACCATGTGGCAAAATTAATTTCGCTGTGGATTAGGTGCCCCCTAGAAAGACAACACCGCAATCAGATGCCGGCCGAGTGCCCCAATCACTGCAGGACGATAAGGCAAGGCAAATGCCTATCTTGGACCCAGAGCTAATTACGTTCTTATTTAAGTTGGGTGAAGACCCACAGCAGGGTCTGGAGCAGTGCCTGAAGCAATGCCAGGACCAATTACTTGATGCGTTGGGCACTCTGACTCATATTTTGGATATGGTGAGGAGTCTTATATTAATGACTCATAGTTGAAAGGAAGAAGTTCATCCTTAAGAGGATGAGCCCAACCTTACTCGACTAGCTCATGGAGAAGCAGAGGGTAAACTAGGAAGCCGCCTGTTTTTTCAGGATTTCATAAAATTACTCAGCAAATATACCTCCACTACTCTGAGCACAGCTCAGTACAACCTACAATGTGTGCTTGGGTCATGTGTTTTCGGAAGGGCCGACAGGAGGGGACTGGCTGACGGTCAAGGTAGAAAAAGAAGGTCCCCGTTTTATGTGCAGAGCCAGTACAGTCAAGTAACCAGAGGCTACGCTCAAGGTTGCCAATCCTTGCCAGGATTCTACCCACAGATGGGTCGATCAAGAGCAAGAGCTAAATCAACATCCTCTGAAGGTAGGTAGAACAATTTTTGCTGTTTCTTCCCTAAAAAAGTAGAAGGAAGGTTGAGACTTTTTACTCACAAATGGGAGGAGATATCAAGTGACCACTGGGTTCTAGAGGCAATCTCAGGTTTCAACATAGACTTTTGGGAGAACCCAATTAAGACTTCTCAACCAAGAAAGTGTTTTCGACAAAGACAGAATGGCTTTAGTGGATATGGAAGTGGTCCAAATGTTACAAAAAAGGTGCAATAATGGAGGACACTCAAGATGTTTTCTGAGCACAATTTTTCTAGTACAGAAAAAGAATAAGGGATGGCACCCAGTAATACATTTGAGGGACCTTAACAGGTTCTTGGCCTATCGCCATTTCAAGATGGAGGGAATGCCTATTCTTCACAATATCTTTCAGGAGTGAGACTGGTTGATGAAACTAGATCTGAAGGATGCGTATTTCACGATTCCCATGGCAGAAAGTTACCAAAAGTATCTGTTTCAGGTGGAGAGGACTAACATATCAGTTTTGTCTTCTTCCCTTTGGGCTTTCTTCCACACCATGGTGCTCAGAACCATGGTAGCCTTCTTGATGGAAAGAGGAATCCGGTTGATAATATATCTGGACGATATTTTGTTCATGAGCCAGGACAAAATCAGTGCTGTTAGTTGAACTAGGTGTGACAAAAGATCTCTTGGAGTCTAGGTTTCATCGCAAATGTGGAGAAGTTGGTCTTGATTGCCAGCCAATCCTTGTAGTTTCCATGCTTTCAGATAGATACCCTACAAGCCCAGCTTCTTTTACCCCAGAAAAAGTTAAGAAAATAGGTGAGTTATATCTTAAGGAAGGAGGTTGTAACTGAGAAACTTAGCAAGGACCATTGGTCTACTATCCTCTTCAATTCAGGCTATTTCACCGGGTCCCCTACATTACAGGGCCCTCCAGAGGCTGAAGACAGTTGGTTTACACAGCAGTCTTTGGTTGCGGATTCGATACGTTTATGCCCAGCGGCTCGTTCGGACCTCCAGTGGTGGTTGGACAACCTGGAATCTCGGAACGGCAAAGCAATTTTTGGGTAAGTTCTGGAGTTTACCTTTTTTTAAAAAAAATATATTTATTGGCATTTGCATATAATTTGTCATACAAACAAACAACAACAGAAGCCAGTACATTCCGAAACCCGTGTCGGATACAATCGGCACATTCCGAGTACAAAAGCAGTGTTCAAATCTAGCACACCCGCCACTCCGTTAGTCGACATACAGTATCACTAGATCTCTACACTTTACAACTGAGTAATCGATAGTGAGGCCTAAACATCCGTGCCAACTGCAGGGTACACTATACAAGAATTCCCAATGCTATTCAACTTCTACTGTACATTATACCGGCTCACTGTACATGAAACTTAATGTAACCTTTTGCATGGGTTCACCCGGGGGAGTTAACCTGGGGCTGTGTGCTGCCATCGAGGCCCTGTCGTTCCCGTGCCCAACTGAGGAATGGTTCCCATATGTCTCGTGGTCTGGAAGTGAGGGGCATTAGTTCCCAAAAGGTGGTGAGTTGGGCCTGCCCATATGTCACATCCCGCAACCATTCCTTCGTAGTCGGTGCTCTCCTCTGTCCCCAATGTATTGCTACCTGACGTTTGGCAAACAACAGCAGTAATGCATGTAACTTCCGCACCTGGGGTCGTGTGTCCCTTACGTAGCACAGCAAGCCTAGCAATGGGGTAGGGACAAGCGACATGCCAAGTATTTGGTTAATTATCATGAAAGTTGTATTCCAATAAGTCCCCAGTGTCGGGCAATCCCAAGCCATGTGCAGAAAGATGCTGATGAGGACCCGCATCGCCAGCAGCGGTCATCCTCCCTGAGACCCATACGGTGTAACCCCCTGGGTGTTCTGTAGTACCTGTGGATGAATTCAAAGTGGACCAGCCGAAGTCTGTAATTCGGCAATAATTTGGTGAGCTGGCGACAGCAGAATGACCATTGGTCTTCCGTCAGTGGCTCCGGGAGTTCCGAGTTCCAACCCTGGAGCGCTTTGGGGGTCACCAGCGGCGCCGAGGTCTGCATCTGCCTGTAAAGTCGTGTTACTAGCCTCCGTGGGGAAGGGGAGCGCAGCAGATTCTCCAAGGCCAGCAAAGTCGGAGGAGGGGCCGGGAAGGTAGAATGGAGTGAGCGACATGTGGCGCGCAGCTGGTGGTAGAGGAAAAGTTCGGTGAACGGTACTGTGCAGCTGGAGGGGGGCGGAACACATTGTCAATGTATAGGTCTGCGAATGTGTGTAGCTTCATTTTCTCAGCTAGTGTTTTGCTGACTCCATCCCTCAGAGCAGGCACCATTGGGTTGTGTGCTAGTGGTATCGAAGGGGCATACAGCACTGGCATCCCCGCCCGTCTGCGCAACCCATCCCACGCCCAGCGGAGAGTTTCCGAAGTGTCTATTCCCTCTCTAGGTCGGCGATAAGGTGTGTACAGCGCTACTGGTAGAGGGACAGGCGCCACGACATCAATCTCCACTGCGACATGCGGCTGAAAGTGTTATAGGGATTCTGCACACACAGAGCTATGCACAGGATAATAGGACCTCGGAATATAGTGGTGAGCCAAACATAAACCTTAGCACCTAAAAACCCAACCCAACTAGCCTTAACGTCCCATTAGCAACAATGTACCAATGATTAGACAACCCAGAACACGGTATCTCTCTCTCAGGACTCGCAGACTCATACCTGTCCACAACGTGCGTAAGAAGAGACACAGTATAGGTTAAAATGTTTATTTCAACTTACGTGCTCTAAGATACAGTACACGTGTCAGTACTATCAGCATAATGCATAAGAATAATATAATCAGCATAGTCACAACTCCATAGAATACAAACGGGGAAAGCATCTCATAAAGCAGTGGATATAGGGCTAAATGACCTTACTACCCTACCCGTGTTGGAAGCTAGTTTATTATAAAAATAGAAGACCTCTGGGCTTTGACTAGCGAACCCCCATACCTCAGTCTCTAGATGCAGTACTACATCCGCAGACAATCACAGCTCCTCTCCCTGGAAAGGTTTTCTCCAAGTGTGTCTAGAGCGGAAAAACCGCAATATTAAAAGCACACAAATTTCTCCATGGCAGCTGTACATAGTGTTATGTCTAGGTGCGAGGGACTGGCCAAATCAGCAAGAACAAGGAGACGTTGTTATTCGACCTTGTACATGTTGTGCAGTCTGAGCCCAAATCGAACAGGAGAAAAGGTGAGAGACAAAAAATGCAGACAGTGCTAAAATAACTTGGCAAGAGCAGAGGTCGGTAGAACAACGGCTCAGAATAACGTGTGCAAAGAAAAGCATCATGGCAGCCAGGCCCAAGACAACATAGCAAGGCAGGCCAGGAGGCCACAAACCACAAGACAAAAGGGCGTAGGGTACGCCAGTAGTGCAAAAATTGCGCTTGAGCACACAGCGCGTAAAGCTGCATGTCAGGGGCCCCATCCCACCCTGTGCCAGCGGGAGCGTTAGTAGCTCCCAAGACACTCTAGCCTGACCACCTGCCCAAGCCAGAGAGATCAAGGACGCTCTGACCCTTTTAAAAAAGGAATGTGTGAGCGGGATCGGGACATTAGCGAACAGATACAAAAATTTTGGCAGAATGATCATTTTTGCCAAGGCTATTTTCCCGGCCAGTGATAGCGGGAGAGTCTTCCGAAGTCCCACCTTTTCCTCCAACCAGGTCACTGCCCTCCCATAATTTAAAGACCAGATATCCTGCATGTCCCGGCTAATCCAGACACCTAAATACTTGACCGCCATCGCCTCCCACCTCAAAGGGAATTCGGAAGCCACCGGTATGGTATTATTTGTGAGCGGAAAGATGACCGATTTAGCCCAATTTATGGAGACCCCAGACAGGCCCCCGAATCTAATGAATTCCCGCAGGATGGGGTCTAAATTTTCCCTGGGGTTAGTGATATAGAAGGTGACATCATCAGCGTATAATGAAATTATGAGGCTCCTGGTGCTGAACCCAATGCCCCTGGCCGTGTGATGTTGTCTAATGCGGGCGGCCAGTGGTTCCATCGCAATGGCGAATAGCAATGGCGACAGGGGGCACCCCTGCCTCGTCCCACGCGAGATAGGGAAAGGCTCCGACAATAGGCCATTCACTTTGATACGGGCTGTTGGCTGAGTATACAGTAATTTTATGAGGTTCAGAAACTGAGGGCTGAATCCCATCCGGGATAAAATCATGAATAAATACGGCCATTCGAGCGTGTCGAATGCCTTAGTGGCATCTAGGAAAACTGCCGCAGCTTGTACATCGGGGTGCAAGTAATGCAGCACCGAAAAGATCGTCCTGAGGTTGTGAGAGGTGGCTCTACCCGGAATGAAACCTGACTGGTCCGGGCACGCGATGAGGGGCAGCAAGGGCTGTAGCTTATTGGCTATCAATTTGGACAGGATTTTTACATCTACATTAATCAATGACAGAGGCCGATAGGAGTCCAGCTCCGTTTCGGGTTTACCTGGCTTTAACAGGGTGATGATGACAGCCTCTCTCATCGTTGGAGGCAAAATGGCAGAGTTGCAGGCCTCATCGTATAGTGCCAAGAGTCTCGGTGCCAATTCCTCCACATACGCTTTGTAAAAAGCCGTAGTTAGGCCATCTGACCCTGGGGCTTTATCCAAGGGCAGACTGCGTATAACCTGTGTGACATCTTCCACCGTGATTGGTAGATCCATGTAATCTCTGTAGTTTTTATTGAACCAAACCAGCTCGAGTCAAGGAAATTCTGCATTCCCTCTGGGCATGTGTGTTGGGTGGCTGTGTAAAGGTTGGTATAAAACCGAGAGAATTCAGTGAGGATGTCTTGCTGTCCTCTGACCATTCCCCCCCCCCCTGCGGCCTTTAACTCAGGAATGTACGTAGTGGAGCGTGGGGCACAAATCATACCAGCCAGCGTCCTACCCGGTCTGTCCCCCTCTCCATATCGCCTAGCCTCGGCATACTTCCCCAGGAATTTGATCTCCCGTCGTGCTTCCTCCTCATATTCAATTAATTTAGCTTTAATATCAGCCAGTACAGATGTGTCGTTAGAGGAGTAGAACAGTGTCTCGAGCCCTTTTAGTTGAGATTCCAGTGATACCAGAGAGCCCCGTATGGCTTTTAGTACCCCAGCTTGGCGGGCTATACATTGGCCACGGATAACCACTTTGAAGGCCTCCCATAGCGTGGCCTCAGTGTCCACCGAGCCCGTGTTACGTGTGAAGTAATCAGTGATGTCCGTCTTAATTTCTTCTTTGAAAGCGTCATCTAACAAGGCATGCGGTGGGAGCCTCCACGAAAACATGCAGTGTCAGTTTTAGCAGACATGGGGCGTGGTCCGACAAGGATCTCGGCAAGTGAACTATTTCAGTAGTCCACGTGGCCACATCCCGCGACACCAGCCAGTAGTCCAGTTGGGACCAGGCACTATGATGGTCTGATATGCAAGTTCCTTCCTGGAGGTCAGGGTGTCTATGGCGCCAGACGTCGATCAGGGACCCATCCTCAAGTATAGCGTTAAGAGCGGTGCTCGCCGAGGGGTGCAGAGTACGGGCAGCCCCCCGCCTATCCAACCCATCATTCAAGACGGCATTAAAGTCGCCACCCCATAGGATAGTGCTACAGTCTGTAGCTTTTACTCTAGCCGATATGTCCCGGAAAAACTCAGGGGAATCAACATTGGGGCCATACAGCGCAACTATCGCAATCGGGATCCCTCCTAACGAGCCCAGAACAATGAGAGATCTGCCATCCGGGTCTCTATGTACAGTGCCCTCCCTCCACTCCAACCCCCTCCTGATCAGCACCGCCACGCCCCGGGCGTAACTAGAGTATATGGAGGAATATACGTGACCCCATCTGTTGTGTTTGAGCCGTGGTGAGGGGTCGACATTGAGGTGGGTTTCTTGCAATAAACATATCAATATTGTGACGTGAAAGGTAAGCATGTACAAGTCGAGTTTCCCTACAGTCATTCAGGCCCCTAATGTTCCAAGAGAGGCAATTTAGGCTGGCAGCGTGCGAACATCATATGTGAATCCCAAAGGAGCAGTAAGGTACCCAAAACCACCCAAAGACCCGAAAAGCGCCCATCGTGTTGCAAAGTGACACATAGCAGTACTGGCTAAAAACATACAAACAACCCCCCCCCCCCATCCCACCACCCACTCCAACCCCCCAATCAGGTTGTGTATACCCCCGCAACATTAAACAAAAACTCTTAGTAATAAGGATATCTCCAATGGGGGCGCAGGACCGCAGGCATACACCCCTGACTAAACAGGGTGGCCGGGAAACTGCAGAGAGCTCAACCTAAGGTGCGCTGCAGTCTGATGTGACTGATCGCCTACCACAGCGCCTTGAGACCCTCGCGGGCAAGTAGCGCGCTTTACAAATTCTGTGATTGATTGATTGACCAGTGCCCTCGGACTTACCGGCGCACTGTACGCCATCTATTTCTAACAGGGCCGCTCTGGTGTCCTCACCCACTCGCAGTACAGATCAACATATAATCCACTGTGGGACACAGATTTTGTTACGCCAAATAGCAACCGTGGCATTAAACATAAATGAACATTCCAACATGAGACATCGTGTTTGACTGTGCCCACCCCCATCGGCACCTCGCCCCTGGCATCAACAGCCAGTGGCCCACTAACAAATATTACCCACGACTAGATTAAACATTAATCATTGTCACTCAGCCGACCTTCTTTATCCGCAGGTGCCGTAATGTTCTGCTTTGAACGAGCGCCGCCAATGTGTTTAGCATATTTTAAGGCTGATTTTGCGTCGGTGAAGAAATGGGCTTCGCCATCATGTGAGACCTTAAGTTTAGCAGGGTAGAGCAGTGAGTACGGGACCTGGGCCTGCAGCAGAAGGCGTTTGGCTGGCAAAAATTCCCGCCGCGCCGCCTGCACCGCCGGTGTAAAGTCCGGATAAAAGGAGATCTGGTTGCCCTTGTGTGTGATCTTCCCTTTCTCGCGAGCAAGTCGTAGGATCAAATCCCTGTCCTGGTAGTTGAGTATCCGGGCAAGGATTGGCCTGGGTGTGGCGCCCACCGGCGGCCTGGGGCCCAGAGATCTGTGCGCTCTCTCGACTGCAAACACCGCTGAAAGGTGGCCACCGAAAAGTTTCCGCAGTAGCTCTGCAATGTATGTTTCCATCTTATTGATGGCCGCGGTCTCTGGTATGCCCGTGACGCGCAGGTTGTTGCGGCGCGATCTCGCCTCCAAATCTTCATTCTTCGCTCGAATGATCCCCAGCACCTTGTCCATCTGCAGTAACTGTTCTTTCGTTTCCACCTGGAAATCGTGGAAGTCAGAGGTTTTGTTTTCCAGGATGTCGAGTCTGGTTTCATGTGCGCCCACCTGCGACTTGACCGTATCTAACTGGGACGTGAGTGTGTCTAACTTAGTGTCAATATTGCGCAAACTGGATCTCATTTCGAGCATCAGGGTACATAGATCCTCCCCACGATCATCTATTTGTGGCTCTGCTGGTCTGTCCACAGCTGGGTCCGAGTCTGATTCCGTGAGCCTCGTTACCCTCCGGTTATCGAACGTTAGCTTAGGTTGTTTGGCATCTTGCTTTCCCATCGTGGCAGGGTAAAGTGGTATTTGCGTTCCACGTACAGACTCACACACCCTCTGGTGCTTGCTCAAACAGTGCAATGGACTAGCTGGGGACTCTGCCTCACACCCACCACACCAGTACAGTTCAGTGGGGGCCTTACACAGCGAGCCAGTAGCAGTGTTATATGTGGGGTTGTGTCACTTGTTCCCCCTTTCGATCTTCAGCCACTGTGGCCTATTACGAACACTTCAGGGCCCCCTCTGATCCAGCAAGGTGCCGGGACTTCCCCGCAGGTCAGCCGAGTCGCACGCTCCTCAAACGTACCCCCCAATGGAGACACCCGTGACCCCGATCTGGGCCGCCTCCTCGCTTCAGTGGGGGATGCAGCAGGGGTAAGTCCAGCGTTTCGTAGTCCCGGACACCCCTCTCAAATGGCCGTCGCCCTGGTCCCAGCCGGAATGGCCCAGACAGAGGAGTTGGGGTGCACGTACCGTGGACACCCAGCCGGGCAGCCTCCACTCTGGTGCGCGGTATGGAGCAGGGACAGGTACAGCGCTCTCCACATTGCCCAATCCAGCCATTAAAATGACCGCCACCCAGGGCCCAGCGCAAACAGTTCAGACGAGGGAGCTTGATCTCTCACGGTCATACAGCGGCCTTCCAAACAGCGTGGGGAACCCACGACCCCGTGGGCAATGCAGGCGTATTCAAAGGTCCAGGGATCACATCAGCGGCACAGCCCCCTAGTGCGAGGCCAATCTACCTCCGGAGCACCGGGCATCCTTGCGGCTCTGTTTCACCCCATAGCTCCTCACCTCCAGTGTTATGGCGTCGCGCCGCAGTGGGGACAGCAATGCTACACATGGTGCACTTCCCCAGAGCCGGGCGAGCCGCCGCTGTCCTCACGGACTCGTGCTCGCCAGGGCCTCCCGCCCCGCCACAGCCTCGAGTTTGGCGCCGCCCGCCCAGATGAAGCGCGATAGACGCACACTCCCCTCTCACAGCCTGTCTCCTGCACCGCTCCTCTCCTGAGCCCCGCACCGGGCACCAGCGTTGTGTTTAGTATTGCGCCGGCAGTCTCTGGCAGCTCATTTCGGCACCAATGGAGCTCTCGTTATGTGCGGATTATAAAAGGATTTCAGCCCAGCCGGCGGAGCGCACTCAGAGAGCGGCCATTTCGCAGCTCCGCAGGCCACGCCCCCCGGAGTTTACCTTAGAAACGGATGCCGGTGTTCTATCGATATCTGAACCCCATCTGGTTGTGTACCCCCTACGTGTTTTTTTCCCTTTGCGCATGCGTTGCGCATGCGTTTTTTGATGGGTTTTGGGTGCGCAAGCGTATTATACGCACCCTGTCTGGCGGTGTACCCCGTACGATTTACAGTCGCTACGCGCATGCGTGTGGTGATGTAAGTGCGCGTCCATCTTCCTGACATTATGCTGTACCAATCACAGGTCTCCAACCTACTGACGTCATGCTCAACCAGTGACCGTCCTACCAAGGTATAAATAAGCTAGGTTCCTTTTAGAATTTCTCTTATTCAGCAGTGAATAGTGTTGTTATCTATCGGTCACTGTGATCACTCCGCTCACTCTGTTTCCACAAGGTGAGTCTTTTATTGTCATGTGTTATTTTTAAGTAATCGAATAGTTATATTTTAAATAATTTTATAAGGAATACTGCTAATCTGTTCCCCATGGTTGCTGTCGAAGGGACTGCGCCACGTGGCCTTTCCACGTGTAGGCCATCGGCGCTGGGCTGCCACTGTTTGAAATGCGAATAATATTATTAATTTATTTACAGGCGCTGAATCGGGCTGCCAGTGTTTAAAATGTGAATAATGTTATTAATTCTTTTTACATGCGCGACAATCCATGGTAAAACGCGCCATGTTGCCTTTTCATGCGCAGGCTTGTTACTTGTAGTCTTCGAGGTGAGTCTTTTTCTGTCCTGTTATTTTAAATTAATGGAATACTCCTATTTGTAATAATTTTTAATGGAATACTGCAATTCTGTTCCCCTTGGTTGATGTTGAGGGGACTGCGCCACGTGGCCCATCCACGCGTAGGCCTCGGCGCTGAAGCGGGCTGCCAGTGTTTGAAATCAGAATATTATTAATTTATTTCCATGCGCGACAATCCATGGTAAAACGCGCCACGTTGCCTTTCCATGCGCAGTCTTGTTACTTGTACCCATCGAATATTGCGGTTTCTCATGCGCAGGCTTTTTACTTGTAGTCTTCGAGTTGAGGAAATTCTCTTATTTATAATAATTTTAAATGGAATTCTGTTCCCCTTGTTTCATGTTGAAGGGACTGCACCACGTGGCCTTTCCACGCGTAGGCCATCGGCGCTGAAGCGGGCTGCCAGTGTTTGAAATGCGAATAATATTATTAATTTATTTACATGCGCGACAATGCATGGTAAAATGCGCCACGTTGCCTTTCCATGCGCAGTCTTGTTACTTGTACACATTGAATATTGCGGTTTCTCATGCGCAGGCTTTTTACTTGTAGTCTTCGAGTTGAGGAAATACTCTTATTTATAATAATTTTAAATGGAATTCTGCAATTCTGTTCCCCTTGTTTCATGTTGAAGGGACTGCACCACGTGGCCTTTCCACGTGTAGGCCTCGGCGCTGAAGCGGGCTGCCAGTGTTTGAAATCAGAATAATATTATTAATTTATTTACATGCGCGACAATGCATGGTAAAACGCGCCACGTTGCCTTTCCATGCGCAGTCTTGTTACTTGTACACATCGATTATTTTGTAATTGACAGCATTAGTCTTTCTTTTGTGTGCATCATTTACCACAGTCATAGAAGTGTGTTTTGCAATGTATCTCACCCTCCTTTTCTGGGCAAATCACTTAATATCCCCCAGTCTGATTGTGAAGTGCTGCACCACGTGGCCGTCCCTCGTTTAAAGTTCGTGGGCGGAGTGAGGGGTCAGGGGTGGGGGGGCAGTTGTTATAGTATTGGTGTGTTCACTCACATTTTTAGTTATTTATGGCATTGAAATATACTGTGAGCATGTGATGATATTCTCTAAACCTTGTTTTTGTGTTTATCCTTATTTTAAATAGAAATGGATGCCACTAAGTACCAAGAGCTTTTTGATTACGTGAGACTTAATGTGTATCCTGAAGGTTTCAGTAAAGTCCAGAAGCATGGATTGCGTAGACAGTCTAAAAATTCACCATTGACGGTACTATTATTTTTTTAACTCCTGTTTTTTCATTGCAATGTTTTAAGGCTGGTTGAGAGAAGGCATGTTCTCATTTCATGTAATTCTTTTTGACATGCATAGTTACTGTAACATTTTTATCTTTTCTCTTTTTTCAATAGATGGGAGCTTGTTCTACACTGGTAAAGAAAAGAACACTAAAGTTGTCATTGGTGCTGAAGCAGCCCAAAAAGTTTTTTCTGAATTCCATTCATCTCTTATTGGTGGGCATTCTGGTATCAACAAAACGAAAAAAAGCATTTCCTCCCGATTTTATTGGCCAAATATGTTAATTGAAATTGAACAATGGGTGAGTTATAATTTTTCTTGCTTGTTTAAATTTTTTATTAAAATGTAAATCTCCATTGTGATAGTCTTATAGGCCTTTGTTTCTGAAACCCATATATTTCTCATTTAAATGGTTGTTACATGTTTTCCACCTGCACTTGAGATACAATGTGAAAATGTTTTTGAATTTTTTATTTGAAGACATGTCTTTAAATTTTCCTTGAGATGTTTATTTCTCAATTTCTAGATCAAACAGTGTGATGTTTGCCAGAAGGAACAACCATCCCTCCAGATTTGCTCAGAATTAAAACCAATCAAAGTATGTTTTAAATTTGTTATGTTTTGCTTTATTAACTTTCCACTAATTTTCTACGTTTCGACTAAATTAAGTAAACATGTGTGACACTTGCATAAAATGATCCTTTCTAACTGTAATATATATTTTTTTTTTTAACATTTTTATGGTGTATATTAACAGGTGGATGAAGTTTGGGAACTTGTAGGAGTGGATTTGATGGGACCTTTACCTACCACTCCTACAGGATACAAATATATTCTGACTGCAACAGACTATTTTTCTAAATGGGTTGAGGCATTTCCTCTAAAATCCAAGACTGCCGCCGAGGTTGCTTAAAGACTGTTGCAAATGTACCTACGCCATGGAAGTCCAAAAAGGGTTCTATCAGATCAAGGCCGGGAGTTTGTGAATGAAGTGAGTGACAAATCTCGGCCTAACATTTGTATAATGCAATGATATTTCCTATTTTGCTTGCCAAATATAATTATACATATATAGTATCTTTTTTTAATCAGTCACATTTGAACGGTATATTTCACCAAATTGTCAAAATATTATATATCTTTTTTTTTTCTTCAGGTTAATTCAGTTATCTAAGCTTTTACAAATAGAACGTTCTGTAAGTGCAACCTATCACCCACAGACAAATGGTTTAGATGAGCGTACTAATGCTAGCATTAAAAGGTAATCCTACTTTTTCTTATTTATAACTTTGTAAGTACTTGAGGGGTTGCTCTCATGGCGGTGTTATTTCATCTGACAGCTTGTTTGATGTGGTTTGACGCTCATCGGTTGCTGCAGTCCAATTGTAAGGGCAAAAAAACGTGATTAATGAACTGCCATCAACAGTCATGCCACATGTTCATGTTTTTTAATTTTACAGCACGTTGTCTAAGTATGTGAATGAGCATCAGAACGACTGGGATCTATATTTGGACCATAAATTGTTCGCTTTACCATCGAAGCCACATACCACAACAAAAGTTTCCCCCTTCCAACTCATGTACGGCCGAGAAGCAAGATTTCCTAGTGAGGTGGCGGATGATCTGGTATGAAATTTAGAGAACTCCAATGTGTATTTTAATCTGCAAATTTATGTTATGTATTTATACATACATTTACTTGTTGTATACTTTTTAACTTGTTAAAAACATTATATCTTATTTTTGCTGTGCTAATTTTCCTGTTATTGGCATAAAATTTATGTATAAAAATGTTAATTGTAATTTTTATAGAGTATATATTTTTAAATGGTAAATATCAGTGATTGAGTTTTATGTTTCCTTTATTAGCTTGAGTTTGTACTACCAACAGAAAGCGAATATGCAGGCATTATCGCAGAAAAGAACATTAGAAAAGCAGAGTTGCAGAAGCAGACAAAGCAGAATATTGAGGTTGTCCAGGAAAAACAGAAAGAAAAGTATAAAAAGAGAGTTTCCAAGAAATTTAAGCTGTGCACCTTCAAATTGCAGGCGAACAACAAGAAAAGGAGGCATTTTGGAGCATAACTTTACTGGACCATACCGTATTTCCGAAATGCAGGGGAAGCGTGTAAAGTTAGTCAATGCTACCAACATGCCTTTACGTAGAGCTTATAATCTCGACATGTTGAGGCCTTATAATTCGAGCGTCAAAGGTAATCTATTAAAGGGTACCTTTTTTTAAGTAATGGGACATAATTTGGATGTGTGGTGTAATGATGTTCCATCGGCTGGTGTAAATGTCTCCTTAATAGGTGAGAAGTTAGTAGGTTGAGCAAGAGTACGTGATTTTAAGTTTCTGCACATGATATGTTTTGCAAAGTACATTATTTTACGAACGGGATTTCTGAATAGCTATTTTTGTTTGAGTAAGGTTTGTGGTAGGTTGTTTAAGTAAGGGTTGTGGTAGGTTGTTTGAGTACTTTGTTTTTGTTTAAGAAATGGTAAATTTTCTAAACTTTCCAAAATTATTTTGCAGGAAGCATGACCAGTGCTAATTCTCCACCACCTGTTCCATCTCCAGCACCTGTTCCATCTCCAGCACCTCTTCCCTCTCCAGCACCTGTTCCATCTACAGCATGTCCTCCATCTCTAGCAACTCTTCCATCTAAATCCATGAAAAACGTTTTGGATGTATGGAAGAAACCAGTGCAAGGACGCTTGGAATCAATAGTGTCGAGCTTCAAGTTATATACTTCTTTTTGTTCACTAAAAACGGACCAATGGATAATTGATGAGGTTAGTTTCTGCAACATCTAAATTGTGTTTAGTATGGCTAATGGCGTAGGATGTAGATGGTGGTTCCTCTGTTGAAGCTCATGTGTTTTCATTTATTTTTACAGGTAATCGATGCCTACCTATCAAAAATATGTATGTCAAGACCAAATGTACGTATATTTTCATCAATAACACAGTTACCTAGCCATAAATAATAATTCTTCATCAATGTGTGTACTGAAAACCTTTTATTTTAACCTTAGTGTTTAGCAATCTCAGCAACAGTGTCGTCCTGTATATTCCTGGGCAAATATCGCTCTTCTGCTTTTCGGGTAAATATTCATATCTCTTATGTGACTTTTCACTGTTACTGGTGCAAAGGAATATTCAATGTTACTGATTCTTTGAATTAATGTTTGAGAGTAAAATCGACTTAGAGTAACGTTTTGACGAGTATGACAAATGTAAGATGTTTTTCAAGGGAAGTTTGTTTATTTGGAATATAGATTGAATTGACATTCACATTTCGGAGTTGTTGTAAGTATAAAAGTATAAACGTATGGATTTTGGATGTAATGTAAAGTTATTCATGATTGCATTTTTAACTCTACAGGTACCTTTTGAGAAAATGCACACTGTTCTTTGTCCGACAAATACTGGCTGTCATTGGATACTTTTGGTAAGTGCAAGTTTTTCTACATTTATCAGTCATTTTTGAAAGTTATTGTTGAGAAATATGAGTGGTTGTAATAGTTTAAAGTGCCTAAATATTGTTTTTAAAATTGTAATGGTCATTTTTTTAAATGATTTTGTTTTGAAATGTATCAAGAGCAGACATCTCTACCATAAAATGTAAACTCTTCATATTACAAATCTTATTTCTTTAATATGTTTTTTCCAGATTTTGAAACCTTTAACTAAGACAATAATAGTTTATGATTCACAGAGTAGCAAAATTCGGACCTACCAAGACTTTTTACTAAATTGGAGGTAACCTTTTCCTAAAAAACTTTCCATTATCTCTTTATTATTTCTTATATTGCAAAAATATAAAAATGTCAGTATGATTTCTCTTTATGAAATTAATCAAAGCGAAATATTTAACATAACCATTTGTATGTCTGTAAAGGGTTTTCCTACAGGTATTGAAGCGTCCCGAATATGACCAATGGCAGTTAGTGATAGAATCTAACCAAAAGCAACAGGACAGCTACAATTGTGGTGTTTTTTGCATGCTGGTAATGATACTCCCATTATTGTTTTTTTAAACCTTAATTTGTTGAAGATACATTACTTTATGTTAATAGCTTACTTCTTTAGAATAGTTGTAAATAGGAAAGAGGGCTTTTAGGGATGACACTTGTGAACGCCTACCGAACGCGTCCATAGTGCCCGTCGGAAGCATATTGGTATTCGCATATGATTTTGTCTGACCACTAGTATGGTCCTAACGCGGTTGTTCTGAAACCTCTGATTGCTTTTCAACCCCAATTCTATTTAGAACAATTGTTTTTATGTACATTAAAATTCAGCTTGGACATTTGTACAACATATACATTTTTAACTCTGTTTTCAGTTTGCAGAATGTTACATAAGTCAGCAGCCAGTTGCCGAGATTTTAATAAATGAAAGATTTCTGGAGAAGTATAGTTTGAAAATTGCAATGGACCTAATGGAGTCATCAGGTTTGACTTTAACATTTCATGATAGAAAATGTATAATACCCTAGTGTTGTCATAAACTTCGGATTATTTGGTACTTTGTTTTGTCTTTGAAATTTTTTATAAAAAGGCACAGCTTAAATTTTGAACATAGTATAGTAAGACATTTTCATTCTGTCTGTGAATTTAAAATTATGTTCGTTGTCCTGCCATTAGAAATTGTTGTGAACAGTTGTGACTGTCCTATGTACTGGATCGGAAAACACCTGGAAACATGTACTAAATATTGCAAATTAAGTTTACAATGTTTACCATTGCTGTTATGATGTGCTAATGTACATCTTTTTTACATTTAGAGTCTGTTGAACATTTCTGCGGTGTATGCAACCAAAAAGATTCAGTAATTTTTACGGATAACGTTAAGGTAAATACCCTCAATATGACTAGTTGACGAAGTTAAAAAGTAACTGATATAAGTACTTGAGGGGTTTTTGGTGGCAGATAATCTCCAATTCACACTTGTGCGGATGGGTCTGATGCAGGGTGGATCTCATTATAACTAATGGATTTGCAAGGGTCTTTTCTGAGTTGCGTCAGCCATGTTGGTTCACTGGCTATGCACCCTTCCTATTAATGGACTCATTACCACTTTGCCACTGACTGGGGACAGTGCACTATGTTTACTATGTAAATAAATTTAAGTTAGCACAACAAAAAGCTATTGACCTGTATACAATCCGAATAGAATAACAAATCAATTTTCACTTTCTTCCCAACAGGTACTATGTCAAGAATGCTGCCGATGGGTCCACATTGAATGTATAGAAACAAATGCAACATCCTGGTTACCTTATTCAGGTTACAAATGTACCAAATGTATTTATTAAGAAAGTTTCTTTCCTTGGTAAAGATGTGTTCGCATGCCAGCTGTACATTCACATGCTCTGCATACTCCTGCCATCTAGTGTTGTGTCCGGATTATCATAAGTAGTATTTCTTTGAAGAAGTCTTTTAAGTCGGGAGTAAGGTCACTTCTCCTTTTTTAATTAGTCTGCTTGGGCATCGACTCCATTGTTAGATTCAATTCACACATGAGGTTGATAATGGAGTAAGTAAGTGTAATATAGAGTTGTCAATGCGTATGTAAAATAAATAACATGAAACAACCACAGGTGTTGGTGGGGTAGGCAGGAGGGCACATGTGAATCAATAGCTGAACATTCCAAGAATAGATGCTGACACTGATAATGCCCCAGATATTGACCCTGTTTGCAGATTGTTACATAAGTCAACAGCCAGAACAAGACAATTTAAGAAGTTGTACATTTTGGTAGGATTTTACATTCAAAATTACATCCCTTTATTCACTCCGTTCTACAAACACTGCTAATGAAAGAATGTTGGGACACACTCCCTTCAGCTGTCACGCCTTGCACAAGCCATTTAGAGGTTGGCCATACTTCGTTTAACCTTAATACTTAATCTGCTCTTTGAAATCCAGCAAGTATTCGGCACCAATGACAACTTTCGTGTTGTTTTTTTACCATTGTAGAACAATGTCCGATGTGTTGACAAAACAAAAATGAGAAAGCAAAAGAAGTGTTTCAGAATCACTACTCTAAGGCTGTTCTGTGATGCAGCCAGACCATAACTGTGGTTAATGGGAACTTTAGAATGGCTACATGGTCATGTTTGTTGTCAAACACTTTTGAATGCTAACCCCCCCCATCAGTGCTGGCGGCGGGGGTAGAATTCCACCCTTCTAGAGAGAGTAGACTTGTACACACTAACCTAACCACAAATAATCATATGTACTGGATTGGAATACACTTAGAAACATGTTCCAAATTGCCCAAATTAAGTTTACACTTTTTACGATAGCAGTTAAGATGTGCTAATGTACATCTATTTTACATTTAGATTCTGTTGAAGAGTTCTTCAGTGTCTGAAACCAAAAAATTCAGACATCAAGTATGAAATGGTGCGTTTTGAGTGAACAAAAAGAAGAATCATACAAATTGTATGCTCAACACTATTGCTTCCAAGCGCCCTTTCACTGGTTTCTTCCATACATTCAAAACTTTTTTCATGGATTTAGATGCATAATCTTTCAGCTCTGTAGATCCATAATGTAAAACAAGCGTACTTTCACTGGTTTGATTTTATCACTGACATATATAAACTCATCAGTCACTCCTATAGCAGGCCTTTACAATCTTGAAGGCTGAGTGCTGGGTTTTGTGTGACAGGGTGCCGATGCATGATCATGCTAACTTTTCTTTGGCTGCATGGAAACATGTAGTCTATGCTGTCAAACACTTTGGAATGCTACCCTCCCACCAGTCCTAGTGGCGGAGGTAGAATTCAACCCTTCCCCTCAAAATAGAATTGGATGCCACTAAGTACCAAGTGCTTTTAGATTAGGTAAGACGTAATGTGTATCCTGTGTTTTCAATAAAGTCCAGAAGCATGGATTAGTGTATGTTGTCACTGTGCATACCCCACTTCAAACCTGTTGCAGGTGCACTCAAATCAGCCCCAGCTCTTGCACAAAACTGTTTTCAAATTGCAGATTGTTTCATAAGTCAGCATACAGTTGCAGAGATTTTAATGAAACTTTTCTGACTCTCCTCTGCAATCGTAATTGTGAAGTAAGCATCCTTCAGATGTAGCTTCACCAACTAATCTTCTTCTTACAGAACATCTCTCAATAAATTAATTCCCTTTATCTTGAAATGTTATTCAAAGGAGCACGCAATGAAGACTCTTTACTTAAAAAGAGGTCTCTCATTACAGTCTTTTGGGGAGTAATGTTCTCCTGGCATTTTGTACAACTGCTTAGGGAAGTAAGGGTTTCCTTGCTGTCAAAGCTGTTTGGAGTGGGCGATTTTATATGCTTGACTCCCCTCTTAAAAGCTTCAATTATCAGGCGTTTTCTTGGTGATGGCCAAGGCGTCTTCCATCTTTTTGAAACAGGAGAGGATACTTAATTTCTTGTTCCAAGTTGTCAACTTGCTCAAATCTTCTTTCATATTTCTATTTTAACACACAAAAACACCTACATTTAAAAAGATCTAACATTATTAAAAAAGGCAGCACAGTTATCGGGCGTTTTCTTGGTGATGGCCAAGGCGTCTTCCATCTTTTTCAAACAGGAGAGGATACTTAATTTCTTGTTCCAAGTTGTCAACTTGCTCAAATCTTCTTTCATATTTCCATTTTAAGACACACACACACACACACCTACATTTAAAAAGATCTAACATTATTAAAAAGGCAGCACAGTTATCGGGCGTTTTCTTGGTGATGGCCAAGGCGTATTCCATGATTTTGAAACAGGAGAGGATACTTAATTTCTTGTTCCAAGTTGTCAACTTGCTCAAATCTTCTTTCATATTTCCATTTTAAGACACACACACACACCTACATTTAAAAAGATCTAACATTGTTAAAAAAGGCAGCACAGTTATCGGGCGTTTTCTTGGTGATGGCCAAGGCGTCTTCCATCTTTTTCAAACAGGAGAGGATACTTAATTTCTTGTTCCAAGTTGTCAACTTGCTCAAATGTTCTTTCATATTTCCATTTTAACACACACACACCTACATTTAAAAAGATCAAACATTGTTAAAAAAGGCAGCACAGTTATCGGGCGTTTTCTGGGTGATGGCCAAGGCGTCTTCCATGTTTTTCAAACAGGAGAGGATACTTAATTTCTTGTTCCAAGTTGTCAACTTGCTCAAATCTTCTTTCATATTTCCATTTTAAGACACACACACACACCTACATTTAAAAAGATCTAACATTATTAAAAAAGGCAGCACAGTTATCGGGCGTTTTCTTGGTGATGGCCAAGGCGTCTTCCATGATTTTGAAACAGGAGAGGATACTTTATTTCTTGTTCCAAGTTGTCAACTTTCTCAAATGTTCTTTCATATTTCCATTTTAAGACACACACACACACCTACATTTAAAAAGATCTAACATTATTAAAAAAGGCAGCACAGTTATCGGGCGTTTTCTTGGTGATGGCCAAGGCGTCTTCCATGTTTTTCAAACAGGAGAGGATACTTTATTTCTTGTTCCAAGTTGTCAACTTGCTCAAATCTTTCATATTTCCATTTTAAGACACACCTACATTTAAAAAGATCTAACATTATTAAAAAAGGCAGCACAGTTATCGGGCGTTTTCTTGGTGATGGCCAAGGCGTCTTCCATGTTTTTCAAACAGGAGAGGATACTTTATTTCTTGTTCCAAGTTGTCAATTTGCTCAAATCTTCTTTCATATTTCCATTTTAAGACACACACACACACACCTACATTTAAAAAGATCTAACATTATTAAAAAAGGCAGCACAGTTATCGGGCGTTTTCTTGGTGATGGCCAAGGCGTCTTCCATGTTTTTCAAACAGGAGAGGATACTTAATTTCTTGTTCCAAGTTGTCAACTTGCTCATATGGCCAGGTACTGCCTATACCCCCTCCTTCCTTATCTTACCCGACAGATAGATAGCTGAGACGAGTTTGGATGAGGGGTCGTAAACCCCTGGCCGTATTTATTAACATAAAATTACCACATAGTTAATATACATATTTACAAAATTTTACGCAGAAAATACTTAATCACATTGATTACATTGATACTTACAGATGTCAGATGCCTAACCTTTACATATCTCTAATACAAAGGTATTCCTATCCGAATCTAAGTTATCTCAACATCAATAAATAGCATACAATTAAATTTTCTGCGTAACAAAAAATTTGAGCCTACGGCAAGGTCAATAACTGGTGTCAGATCCTTATCAAATAATGCCACGCCCTCCTACCGGAGTGCGCATGCGCAGAGGGCCCGTTCACCGTGAGGGTACTTCCCCCTCCCCCGGTTACCCTCGTACGTTCTGTATAATATCTCCATAAGGGGCCCTTGCAGTTCTGCGCCGTTTACTGGCACCATTGTCCACGTACGGCGTGGCCCACTCGCCTAGGGAAAGCGTTACTCCCCCCTCCCCCGCACCCATCCAGCTCTAGGCTGTAACTGCCCCTGGAGTTCTAAGAGAGACCACTTGTCCCTCCCCCTTGGGCGAGCCCATTCAAGAATGGCGCCGCCCTCGAAGGACCTTAAATTTACTGCTCACCAATCATGACCTTACCGCCTGACCAAGTAATAGCACTAAATACGACGTTAGATGACCTGAAAAATAAACAAATGCCTTTCGACCACGAAAGAGAAAACAATACATACCACACTTTATACAGTACTTATTTGAACCTGTCAATAAAACCAAAAACTTCATTAAACCCTCAAGACTCCTTAGCTTCAGGGGATGGTGGGTGGGGAAAACAGATTAACAGCCTCCTAGCGAGGCTGGTGTGGGAAGCTGGAGGAGCGGGGGGCAACAGAGGCCGACTCCCCCGCTCCCTCACCTTTTAACCATTTCTTCGGGCCCAGCTGGTTCGGACCGGCTTGGCCCCTGCCCAAGGCGTGACCCGGAAGTGATTATAATCACTTCCGGGTCAGACCCTGACCATTGACCAATTGCTGCCGAGGCGGGCCCGTCGCGTCACTCCTGGCGCGACAGGGCCCGCCTCTCTGGTCATTCGGGGCCGGCACGACCGCCATACCTTTGGCGTGGCCGATGTCGGCCCCGCCTTTCTCAATCTTCTTTCATATTTCCATTCTAACACACACACACAGACACACACATATATACACATCATCATCGGCTCACTGGCTGGCATTAATATAAGTATTTTAAAAAATAGCACCAGTAAGAGTTGACGACGGCGGAGGACTCCTGAACCTCGACGTCGATGGACTGACGGAGGGGTACCTGCCTTCAACGTCGAGCTGACGACGACGGGGGACTTCTACTCCTCAACGACAATCGACCAGTACGTCCCATGTTTGAGACATCTGTGTAATGAGCTGGAAATCCAAAGATCCTACAGGAAACAGAGAGAAGAAGGCTCTTCCTCCTTGATGCCGATCATCGCCGCGACGACGGCGGAGGGCTACTGATCCTCGACGCCGAGTTGACGACGGCGGAGGACTTCTGCTCCTCGACGCCGATCGTCGCCATCAAAAGCGCATTCCCCCTTGTCCCTGGACGGTGGAATCTGGATGCGAAGGCGTGGCATTTTTTGTTTTTGTCGTCTGTGAACAGGTCTATTGACGGACGACCCCACTGCTGGAAAATATCTGCCACTACCTCGTCGTGTAGCACCCAGTCTGGCTGATCTTCGAAGTGCCGACTGAGAGCGTCTGCTCTTACGTTCTGCTCTCCCGGACGGTGCACCGCCATTATGGAGAGGTTCTGAGCCAGAAGCCAGTGCCAGATCGTTTGAGCCTCCAGGGAGAGAGGGCGAGAGCGCGTACCACCCTGTTTGTTTAGATAATACATGGTGCTTGTGTTGTATGTTTGGATCAGGATTGAGTCGGATGTGATCGACGGCCAAAAAGCTTTCAGAGCAAGATGGACTGCCCGCAACTCCAACATGTTTATGTGGTAGGACTGCTTTTTCTAGCAGGAGAGAATACTTATTTCCATACACACACACACACACATATATAACACAGAGACACACACACATATATACATCATCATAGTCTACGTCAGCCTGATGCCAGCTACGTTTGCTAATCAGTGAATCATAAACAATTGTCTTTTATATGATTTTTTTCAGATATTAAAACATTTTGCAAAGAAATTAGATTTGTGGTATTGAGAGTTAAAATGTTATTCTACAGATGTCTGCTCTTGATACATTGCAAAACAAAATCATATAAAAAAAATGAGACTTAAAAAAACATTTAGGCACTTCAAAGTCTTACAACCAGTCATATTTTTCTAAAATAACTTTCAAAACTGACTGATTAATATTGAAAAAACTAAGTTTCCAGAAATATCCAATGAACGCCAGTTTTGTCGGACAAAGAACAGTTTCCATTTTCTCATAAGGTGCCTGTAGAGTATAAAATGTGATCATAAAAAGAAGAATCATTACTTAAAAAATAGGTACCCTTGAAAAGATTACCTTTCACGCTCGACTTATAAGGCCTCAACATGTCGAGCTTATAAGTTCTACGTAATGGGAGGTTGCTAGCATTGAGTCATTGTACATGCTTCCCTTGCATTTCGGCAATACGGTACGGTACAGTAAAGTTATGCTCCAAAATGCCTCCTTTTCTCATTGTTCGCCTGCAATTTTTCAGAAGCACTAACTCTCCTTCTCTGAAGGTGCACGACTTATCTTTCTTGGAAACTCTTTTTACATTTTTCTTTCTGTTTTTCCTGGGCAACCTCAAAATTCTGATTTGTCTGCTTCTGCAACTCTTCTTTTCTAATTTTCTTGTCTGCGATAATGCCTGCATATAAGCTTTCAGTTGGTAGTACAAACTCAAGCTAATAAAAGAAACATAAAACTCAACCATGTGGCTTCGATCGTAAAGCAAACATGGTCCATCTATAAATCCCAGTCATTCTGATGCTCATTCACGTACTTAGACAACGTGCTCAAGTTGGACAGGCTTCACTTCTAAATCTATTTGCACAATAGTGCAGTTCTCTGTTCTTCAATCGCTGGTGAGTTGTTTTAGGCATGGGCTTCTAAGAATGAATTAAACCTTTTAGGAAAAGTAAAATTATCAAGTTATTGTTGGTTTTGGTGCATCTCAAATAGGCAATCTTCCTGCCAGAAAGCAAGTCACCATGTTGGCAACACGTCACTGGCCTCTTCATACTTTAAAATAGTTTGTAAAACCACCACCAGCTTTTTGTCTTGGGCTACTACTGAAATACCCATTTCTTGCTCTACTCTGCAACAGATTATTTTTCTAAATGGGTTGAGGCATTTATTTACATGCGCGACAATCCATGGTAAAACGCGCCACGTTGCCTTTCCATGCGCATTCTTGTTAATTGTACACATCGAATATTGCGGTTTCTCATGCGCAGGCTTTTTACTTGTAGTCTTCGAGTTGAGGAAATTCTCTTATTTATAATAATTTTAAATGGAATTCTGCAATTCTGTTCCCCTTGTTTCATGTTGAAGGGACTGCACCACGTGGCCTTTCCACGCGTAGGTCATCGGCGCTGAAGCGGGCTGCCAGTGTTTGAAATGCAAATAATAATATTAATTTATTTACAGGCGCTGAAGGGGGCTGCCAGTGTTTAAAATGTGAATAATGTTATTAATTTTTTTTACATGCGCGACAATCCATGGTAAAACGCGCCACGTTGCCTTTCCATGCGAAGTCTTGTTACTTGTACACATCGAATATTGCGGTTTCTCGACACAGTTTGCCCGTGAAAGGCGAATGTGGGAAAATATTAGGCTACGTTTGTGGTTTGGCGAATCTGCCTCCCCCTTCCAGAAATAGATTAATTTCTTCCATCGGCCATTAGTGCGGGTGATCTGGAAGGGGCGCGCCACGTGGGCTTTTCATGCGCAGGCTTGTTACTTGTAGTCTTCGAGGTGAGTCTTTTTCTGTCCTGTTATTTTAAATCAATGGAATACTCCTATTTGTAATAATTTTTAATGGAATACTGCAATTCTGTTCCCCTTGGTTGATGTTGAGGGGACTGCGCCACGTGGACATTCCACGCGTAGGCCTCGGCGCTGAAGCGGGCTGCCAGTGTTTGAAATCAGAATAATATTATTAATTTATTTCCATGCGCGACAATCCATGGTAAAACGCGCCACTTTGCCTTTCCATGCGCAGTCTTGTTACTTGTACACATCGATTATTTTGTAATTGACAGCATTAGTCTTTCTTTTGTGTGCATCATTTACCACAGTCATAGAAGTGTGTTTTGCAATGTATCTCACCCTCCTTTTCTGGGCAAATCACTTAATATCCCCCAGTCTGATTGTGAAGTGCTGCACCACGTGGCCGTCCCTCGTTTAAAGTTCGTGGGCGGAGTGAGGGGTCAGGGGTGGGGGGGCAGTTGTTATAGTATTGGTGTGTTCACTCACATATTTAGTTATTTATGGCATTGAAATATACTGTGAGCATGTGATGATATTCTCTAAAGCTTGTTTTTGTGTTTATCCTTATTTTAAATAGAAATGGATGCCACTAAGTACCAAGAGCTTTTTGATTACGTGAGACTTAATGTGTATCCTGAAGGTTTCAGTAAAGTCCAGAAGCATGGATTATGTAGACAGTCTAAAAAATTCACCATTGATGGTACTATTATTTTTTTAACTCCTGTTTTTTCATTGCAATGTTTTAAGGCTGGTTGAGAAAAGGCATGTTCTCATTTCATGTAATTCTTTTTGACATGCATAGTTACTGTAACATTTTTATCTTTTATCTTTTTTCAATAGATGGGAGCTTGTTCTACACTGGTAAAGAAAAGAACACTAAAGTTGTCATTGGTGCTGAAGCAGCCCAAAAGTTTTTCTGAATTCCATTCATCTCTTATTGGTGGGCATTCTGGTATCAACAAAACGAAAAAAAAGCATTTCCTCCCGATTTTATTGGCCGAATATGTTAATTGAAATTGAACAATGGGTGAGTTAAAATTGTTCTTGCTTGTAAATGTAAATCTCCATTGTGATAGCCTTATAGGCCTTTGTTTCTGAAACCCATATATTTCTCATTTAAATGGTTGTTACATGTTTTCCGCCTGCACTTGAGATACAATGTGAAAATGTTGTTTTGAATTTTTTATTTGAAGACATGTCTTTAAATTTTCCTTGAGATGTTTATTTCTCAATTTCTAGATCAAACAGTGTGATGTTTGCCAGAAGGAACAACCAGCCCTCCAGATTTGCTCAGAATTAAAACCAATCAAAGTATGTTTTAAATTTGTTATGTTTTGCTTTATTAACTTTCCACTAATTTTCTACGTTTCTACTAAATTAAGTAAACATGTGTGACACTTGCATAAAATGATCCTTTCTTACTGTAATTTTTTTTTTTTTTTTACATATTTGATGGTGTATATTAACAGGTGGATGAAGTTTGGGAACTTGTAGGAGTGGATTTGATGGGACCTTTACCTACCACTCCTACAGGATACAAATATATTCTGACTGCAACAGACTATTTTTCTAAATGGGTTGAGGCATTTCCTCTAAATTCCAAGACTGCCGCCGAGGTTGCTTCAAGACTGTTGCAAATGTACCTAGGCCATGGAAGTCCAAAAATGGTTCTATCAGATCAAGGCCGGGAGTTTGTGAATGAAGTGAGTGACCAATCTCGGCCTAACATTTGTATAATGCAATGATATTTTCTATTTTGCTTGCCAAATATAATTATACATATATAGTATCTTTTTTTAATCAGTCACATTTGAACGGTATATTTCACCAAATTGTCAAAATATTATATATCTTTTTTTTTTTTTCAGGTTAATTCAGAGTTATCTAAGCTTTTACAAATAGAACGTTCTGTAAGTGCAGCCTATCACCCACACACAAATGGTTTAGATGAGCGTACTAATGCTAGCATTAAAAGGTAATCCTACTTTTTCTTATTTATAACTTTGTAAGTACTTGAGGGGTTGCTCTCATGGCGGTGTTATTTCATCTGACAGCTTGTTTGATGTGGTTTGACGCTCATCGGTTGCTGCAGTCCAATTGTAAGGGCAAAAAAACGTGATTAATGCACTGCCATCAACAGTCATGCCACATGTTCATGTTTTTAATTTTACAGCACGTTGTCTAAGAACGTGAATGAGCATCAGAACGACTGGGATCTATATTTGGACCATGCATTGTACGCTTTACGATCGAAGCCACATACCACAACAAAAGTTTCCCCCTTCCAACTCATGTACGGCCGAGAAGCAAGATTTCCTAGTGAGGTGGCGGATGATCTGGTATGAAATTTAGAGTACTCCAATGTGTATTTTAATCTGCAAATTTATGTTATGTATTTATACATACATTTACTTGTTGTATACTTTTTAACTTGTTAAAAACATTATATCTTATTTTTGCTGTGCTAATTTTCCTGTTATTGGCATAAAATTTATGTATAAAAATGTTAATTGTAATTTTTATAGAGTATATATTTTTAAATGGTAAATATCAGTGATTGAGTTTTGTTTCCTTTATTAGCTTGAGTTTGTACTACCAACAGAAAGCGAATATGCAGGCATTATCGCAGAAAAGAACATTAGAAAAGCAGAGTTGCAGAAGCAGACAAAGCAGAATATTGAGGTTGCCCAGGAAAAACAGAAAGAAAAGTATAAAAAGAGAGTTTCCAAGAAATATAAGCCGTGCACCTTCAGAGAAGGAGAGTTAGTGCTTCTGAAAAATTGCAGGCGAACAACAAGAAAAGGAGGCATTTTGGAGCATAACTTTACTGGACTATACCGTATTTCCGAAATGCAGGGGAAGCGTGTAAAGTTAGTCAATGCTACTAACATGCCTTTACGTAGAACTTATAATCTCGACATGTTGAGGCCTTATAATTCGAGCGTCAAAGGTAATCTATTAAAGGGTACCTTTTTTTAAGTAATGGGACATAATTTGGATGTGTGGTGTAATGATGTTCCATCGGCTGGTGTAAATGTCTCCTTAATAGGTGAGAAGTTAGTAGGTTGAGCAAGAGTACATGATTTTGAGTTTCTGCACATGATATGTTTTGCAAAGTACATTATTTTACGAACGGGATTTCTGAATAGCTATTTTTGTTTGAGTAAGGTTTGTGGTAGGTTGTTTGAGTAAGGTTTGTGGTAGGTTGTTTGAGTACTTTGTTTTTGTTTAAGAAATGGTAAATTTTCTAAACTTTCCAAAATTATTTTGCAGGAAGCATGACCAGTGCTAATTCTCCAGCACCTGTTCCATCTCCAGCACCTGTTCCATCTCCAGCATGTCCTCCATCTCTAGCAACTCTTCCATCTAAATCCATGAAAAAAGTTTTGGATGTATGGAAGAAACCAGTGCAAGGACGCTTGGAATCAATAGTGTCGAGCTTAAAGTTATATGATACTTCTTTTTGTTCACTAAAAACGGACCAATGGATAGTTGATGAGGTTAGTTTCTACAACATCTAAATTGTGTTTAGTATGGCTAATGGCGTAGGATGTACATGGTGGTTCCTCGGTTTTCATTTATTTTTACAGGTAATCGATGCCTACCTATCAAAAATATGTATGTCAAGACCAAATGTACGTATATTTTCATCAATAACACAGTTACCTAGCCATAAATAATAATTCTTCATCAATGTGTGTACTGAAAACCTTTTATTTTAACCTTAGTGTTTAGCAATCTCAGCAACAGTGTCGTCCTGTATATTCCTGGGCAAATATCGCTCTTCTGCTTTTCGGGTAAATATTCATATCTCTTATGTGACTTTTCACTGTTACTGGTGCAAAGGAATATTCAATGTTACTGATTCTTTGAATTAATGTTTGAGAGTAAAATCGACTTAGAGTAACGTTTTGAAGAGTATGACAAATGTAAGATGTTTTTCAAGGGAAGTTTGTTTATTTGGAATATAGATTGAATTGACATTCACATTTCGGAGTTGTTGTAAGTATAAACGTATGGATTTTGGATGTAATGTAAAGTTATTCATGATTGCATTTTTAACTCTACAGGTACCCTTTTGAGAAAATGGACACTGTTCTTTGTCCGACAAATACTGGCTGTCATTGGATACTTTTGGTAAGTGCAAGTTTTTCTACATTTATCAGTCATTTTTGAAAGTTACTGTTGAGAAATATGAGTGGTTGTAATAGTTTAAAGTGCCTAAATAGTGTTTTTAAGAATTTTAATGGTCATTTTTTTAAATGATTTTGTTTTGAAATATATCAAGAGCAGACATCTCTACCATAAAATGTAAACTCTCCATATTACAAATCTTATTTCTTTAATATGTTTTTTCCAGATTTTGAAACCTTTAACTAAGACAATAATAGTTTATGATTCACAGAGTAGCAAAATTCGGACCTACCAAGACTTTTTACTAAATTGGAGGTAACCTTTTCCTAAAAAACTTTCCATTATCTCTTTATTATTTCTTATATTGCAAAAATATAAAAATGTCAGTATGATTTCTCTTTATGAAATTAATCAAAGCGAAATATTTAACATAACCATTCGTATGTCTGTAAAGGGTTTTCCTACAGGTATTGAAGCGTCCCGAATATGACCAATGGCAGTTAGTGATAGAATCTAACCAAAAGCAACAGGACAGCTACAATTGTGGTGTTTTTTGCATGCTGGTAATGATACTTCCATTATTGTTTTTTTAAACCTTAATTTGTTGAAGATACATTACTTTATGTTAATAGCTTACTTCTTTAGAATAGTTGTAAATAGGAAAGAGGGCTTTTAGGGATGACACTTGTGAACGCCTACCGAATGCGTCCATAGTGCCCGTCGGAAGCATATTGGTATTCGCATATGATTTTGTCTGACCACTAGTATGGTCCTAACGCGGTTGTTCTGAAACCTCTGATTGCTTTTCAACCCCAATCCTATTGAGAACAATTGTTTTTATGTACATTAAAATTCAGCTTGGACATTTGTACAACATATACATTTTTAACTCTGTTTTCAGTTTGCAGAATGTTACATAAGTCAGCAGCCAGTTGCCGAGATTTTAATAAATGAAAGATTTCTGGAGAAGTATAGATTGAAAATTGCAATGGACCTAATGGAGTCATCAGGTTTGACTTTAACATTTCATGATAGAAAATGTATATTACCCTAGTGTTGTCATAAACTTCGGATTATTTGGTACTTTGTTTTGTCTTTGAAATTTTTTATAAAAAGGCACAGCTTAAATTTTGAACATAGTATAGTAAGACATTTTCATTCTGTCTGTGAATTT
Organism: Calotriton arnoldi; assembly: GCA_963921515.1. Classification (NCBI taxonomy): domain Eukaryota; kingdom Metazoa; phylum Chordata; class Amphibia; order Caudata; family Salamandridae; genus Calotriton; species Calotriton arnoldi. The sequence goes on along the minus strand of CAWUFW010016029.1, from coordinate 167,636 downwards.
AAAATTATGTTCGTTGTCATGCCATTAGAAATTGTTGTGAACAGTTGTGACTGTCCTATGTACTGGATCGGAAAACACCTGGAAACATGTACTAAATATTGCAAATTAAGTTTACAATGTTTACCATTGCTGTTATGATGTGCTAATGTACATCTTTTTTACATTTAGAGTCTGTTGAACATTACTGCGGTGTATGCAACCAAAAAGATTCAGTAATTTTTACGGATAACGTTAAGGTAAATACCCTCAATATGACTAGTTGACGAAGTTAAAAAGTAACTGATATAAGTACTTGAAGGGTTTTTGGTGGCAGATAATCTCCAATTCACACTTGTGAATGAAAATGAAATTTGTACTTGTAAAGCGCACTGCTACCCCAGCTGGGGTTTCCTGGCGCTGGACGCATACCGCTGTGGAACCCTTCCTGGCTTTTCCCTGTGAAATGTCCACTCCTGGGCACCCCCAAGGTGAAGCCAGGCATCCCAGCGCTGGTGGGGCCGTTGTGGAGATTAAGCAAGCTATTGCCCAGAGTTGCAGAGTGGGACCCATGATTAGAATAGGCACCGAGGCGAGAATGATCAGGTCCGAGGAAATTGAGCCGAAGACCCGCCGAGGCGGGAATTGAACCCTGGTCCCGGGCCAGATCTCTGCATCAGGGTCTGCCGCTCTAACCATTGAGCCACACTTCTCCACGTGCGGATGGGTCTGATGCAGGGTGGATCTCATTATAACTAATGGATTTGCAAGGGTCTTTTCTGAGTTGCGTCAGCCATGTTGGTTCACTGGCTATGCACCCTTCCTATTAATGGACTCATTACCACTTTGCCACTGACTGGGGACAGTGCACTATGTTTACTATGTAAATAAATTTAAGTTAGCACAACAAAAAGCTATTGACCTGTATACAATCCGAATAGAATAACAAATCAATTTTCACTTTCTTCCCAACAAGTACTATGTCAAAAATGCTGCCGATGGGTCCACATTGAATGTATAGAAACAAATGCAACATCCTGGTTACCTTATTCAGGTTACAAATGTACCAAATGTATTTATTAAGAAAGTTTCTTTCCTTGGTAAAGATGTGTTCGCATGCCAGCTGTACATTCACATGCTCTGCATACTCCTGCCATCTAGTGTTGTGTCCGGATTATCATAAGTAGTATTTCTTTGAAGAAGTCTTTTAAGTCGGGAGTAAGGTCACTTCTCCTTTTTAATTAGTCTGCTTGGGCATCGACTCCATTGTTAGATTCTATTCACACATGAGGTTGATAATGGAGTAAGTAAGTGTAATATAGAGTTGTCAATGCGTATGTAAAATAAATAACATGAAACAACCACAGGTGTTGGTGGGGTAGGCAGGAGGGCACATGTGAATCAATAGCTGAACATTCCAAGAACAGATGCTGACACTGATAATGCCCCAGATATTGACCCTGTTTGCAGATTGTTACATAAGTCAACAGCCAGAACAAGACAATTTAAGAAGTTGTACATTTTGGTAGGATTTTACATTCAAAATTACATCCCTTTATTCACTCCCTTCTACAAACACTGCTAATGAAAGAATGTTGGGACACACTCACTTCAGCTGTCACGCCTTGCACAAGCCATTTAGAGGTTGGCCATACTTCGTTTAACCTTAATACTTAATCTGCTCTTTGAAATCCAGCAAGTATTCGGCACCAATGACAACTTTCGTGTTGTTTTTTTACCATTGTAGAACAAGGTCCGATGTGTTGACAAAACAAAAATGAGAAAGCAAAAGAAGTGTTTCAGAATCACTACTCTAAGGCTGTTCTGTGATGCAGCCAGACCATAACTGTGGTTAATGGGAACTTTAGAATGGCTACATGGTCATGTTTGTTGTCAAACACTTTTGAATGCTAACCCCCCATCAGTGCTGGCGGCGGGGTAGAATTCCACCCTTCTAGAGAGAGTAGACTTGTACACACTAACCTAACCACAAATAATCATATGTACTGGATTGGAATACACTTAGAAACATGTTCCAAATTGCCCAAATTAAGTTTACACTTTTTACGATAGCAGTTAAGATGTGCTAATATACATCTATTTTACATTTAGATTCTGTTGAAGAGTTCTGCAGTGTCTGAAACCAAAAAATTCAGACATCAAGTATGAAATGGTGCGTTTTGAGTGAACAAAAAGAAGAATCATACAAATTTTATGCTCGACACTATTGCTTCCAAGCGCCCTTTCACTGGTTTCTTCCATACATTCAAAACTTTTTTCCTGGATTTAGATGCATAATCTTTCAGCTCTGTAGATCCATAATGTAAAACAAGTGTACTTTCACTGGTTTGATTTTATCACTGACATATATAAACTCATCAGTCACTCCTATAGCAGGCCTTTACAATCTTGAAGGCTGAGTGCTGGGTTTTGTGTGACAGGGTGCCGATGCATGATCATGCTAACTTTTCTTTGGCTGCATGGAAACATGTAGTCTATGCTGTCAAACACTTTGGAATGCTACCCTCCCACCAGTCCTAGTGGCGGAGGTAGAATTCAACCCTTCCCCTCAAAATAGAATTGGATGCCACTAAGTACCAAGTGCTTTTAGATTAGGTAAGCCGTAATGTGTATCCTGTGTTTTCAATAAAGTCCAGAAGCATGGATTAGTGTATGTTGTCCCTGTGTATACCCCACTTCAAACCTGTTGCAGGTGCACTCAAATCAGCCCCAGCTCTTGCACAAAACTGTTTTCAAATTGCAGATTGTTTCATAAGTCAGCATACAGTTGCAGAGATTTTAATGAAACTTTTCTGACTCTCCTCTGCAATCGTAATTGTGAAGTAAGCATCCTTCAGATCTAGCTTCACCAACTAATCTTCTTCTTACAGAACATCTCTCAATAAATTAATTCCCTTTATCTTGAAATGTTATTCAAAGGAGCACGCAATGAAGACTCTTTACTTAAAAAGAGGTCTCTCATTACAGTCTTTTGGGGAGTAATGTTCTCCTGGCATTTTGTACAACTGCTTAGGGAAGTAAGGGTTTCCTTGCTGTCAAAGCTGTTTGGAGTGGGCGATTTTATATGCTTGACTCCCCTCTTAAAAGCTTCAATTATCAGGCGTTTTCTTGGTGATGGCCAAGGCGTCTTCCATCTTTTTGAAACAGGAGAGGATACTTAATTTCTTGTTCCAAGTTGTCAACTTGCTCAAATCTTCTTTCATATTTCCATTTTAAGACACACACACACACCTACATTTAAAAAGATCTAACATTATAAAAAAAGGCAGCACAGTTATCGGGCGTTTTCTTGGTGATGGCCAAGGCGTCTTCCATCTTTTTCAAACAGGAGAGGATACTTAATTTCTTGTTCCAAGTTGTCAACTTGCTCAAATCTTCTTTCATATTTCCATTTTAAGACACACACACACACACCTACATTTAAAAAGATCTAACATTATTAAAAAAGGCAGCACAGTTATCGGGTGTTTTCTTGGTGATGGCCAAGGCGTCTTCCATGATTTTGAAACAGGAGAGGATACTTTATTTCTTGTTCCAAGTTGTCAACTTGCTCAAATCTTCTTTCATATTTCCATTTTAAGACACACACACACACACCTACACTTAAAAAGATCTAACATTATTAAAAAAGGCAGCACAGTTATCGGGCCTTTTCTTGGTGATGGCCAAGGCGTCTTCCATGTTTTTCAAACAGGAGAGGATACTTTATTTCTTGTTCCAAGTTGTCAACTTGCTCAAATCTTCTTTCATATTTCTATTTTAAGACACACACACACACCTACATTTAAAAAGATCTAACATTATTAAAAAAGGCAGCACAGTTATCGGGCGTTTTCTTGGTGATGGCCAAGGCGTCTTCCATGGTTTTCAAACAGGAGAGGATACTTTATTTCTTGTTCCAAGTTGTCAACTTGCTCATATAGCCAGGTACTGCCTATACCCCCTCCTTCCTTATCTTACCCGACAGATAGATAGCTGAGACGAGTTTGGATGAGGGGTCGTAAACCCCTGGCCGTATTTATTAACATAAAATTACCACATAGTTAATATACATATTTACAAAATTTTACGCAGAAAATACTTAATGACATTGATTACATTGATACTTACAGATGTCAGATGCCTAACCTTAACATATCTTTAATACAAAGGTATTCCTATCCGAATCCAAGTTATCTCAATATCAATAAATAGCATACAATTACATTTTCTGCGTAACAAAAAATTTGAGCCTACGGCAAGGTCAATAACTGGTGTCAGATCCTTATTAAATAATGCCACGCCCTCCTACCGGAGTGCGCATGCGCAGAGGGTACTTCCCCCCCCGGTTACCCTCGTACGTTCTGTATAATATCTCCATAAGGGGCCCTTGCAGTTCTGCGCCGTTTACTGGCGCCATTGTCCACGTACGGGGTGGCCCACTCGCCTAGGGAAAGCGTTACTCCCCCCTCCCCCGCACCCATCCAGCCAAACTGCTGTAACTGCCCCTGGAGTTCTAAGAGAGACCACTTGTCCCTCCCCTTTGAGCGAGCCCATTCAAGAATGGCGCCGCCCTCGAAGGACCTTAAATTTACTGCTCACCAATCATGACCTTACCGCCTGACCAAGTAATAGCACTAAATACGACGTTAGATGACCTGAAAAATAAACAAATGCCTTTCGACCACGAAAGAGAAAACAATACATACCACACTTTATACAGTACTTATTTGAACCTGTCAATAAAACCAAAAACTTCATTAAACTCTCAAGACTCCTTAGCTTCAGGGGATGGTGGGTGGGGAAAACAGATTAACAGCCTCCTAGCGAGGCTGGTGTGGGAAGCTGGAGGAGCGGGGAGCAACAGAGGCCGACTCCCCCGCTCCCTCGCCTTTTAACCCTTTCTTCGGGCCCAGCCGGTTCGGACCGGCTTGGCCCCTGCCCAAGGCGCGACCCGGAAGTGATTATAATCACTTCCGGGTCACACCCTGACCCTTGACCAATTGCTGCCGAGGCGGGCCCGTCGCGTCACTCCTGGCGCGACAGGGCCCGCCTCTCTGGTCATTCGGGGCCGGCACGACCGCCATACCTTCGGCGTGGCCGATGCCGGCCCCGCCTTTCTCAATCTTCTTTCATATTTCCATTCTAACACACACACACACAGACACACACATTTATACACATCATCATCGGCTCACTGGCTGGCATTAATATAAGTATCTTAAAAAATAGCACTAGTAAGAGTTGACGACGGCGGAGGACTCCTGAACCTCGACGGACTGACGGAGGGGTACCTGCCTTCAACGTTGAGCTGACGACGGCGGGGGACTTCTACTCCTCAACGCCAATCGACCAGTACGTCCCATGTTTGAGACATCTGTGTAATGAGCTGGAAATCCAAAGATCCTACAGGAAACAGAGAGAAGGCTCTTCCTCCTTGATGCCGATCATCGCCGCGACGACGGCGGAGGGCTACTGGTCCTCGACGCCGAGTTGACGACGGCGGAGGACTTCTGCTCCTCGATGCCGATCGTCGCCATCAAAAGCGCATTCCCCCTTGTCCCTGGACGGTGGAATCTGGATGCGAAGGCGTGGCATTTTTTGTTTTTGTCGTCTCTGAACAGGTCTATTGACGGACGACCCCACTGCTGGAAAATATCTGCCACCACCTCGTCGTGTAGCACCCAGTCTGGCTGATCTTCGAAGTGCCGACTGAGAGCGTCTGCTCTTACATTCTGCTCTCCCGGACGGTGCACCGCCACTATGGAGAGGTTCTGAGCCAGAAGCCAGATCGTTTGAGCCTCCAGGGAGAGAGGGCGAGAGCGCGTACCACCCTGTTTGCTTAGATAATACATGGTGGTTGTGTTGTATGTTTGGATCAGGATTGAGTCGGATGTGATCGACGGCCAAAAAGCTTTCAGAGCAAGATGGACTGCCCGCAACTCCAACATGTTTATGTGGTAGGACTGCTTTTTCTAGCAGGAGAGGATACTTATTTCCATACACACACACACACATATATAACACAGAGACACACACACATATATACATCATCATAGTCTACGTCAGCCTGATGCCAGCTACGTTTGCTAATCAGTGTGTCATAAACGATTGTCTTTTATATGATTTTTTTCAGATATTAAAACATTTTGCAAAGAAATTAGATTTGTGGTATTGAGAGTTAAAATTTTATTCTACAGATGTCTGCTCTTGATACATTGCAAAACAAAATCATATAAAAAAATGAGACTTAAAAAACATTTAGGCACTTCAAAGTCTTACAACCAGTCATATTTTTCTAAAATAACTTTCAAAACTGACTGATTAATATTGAAAAAACTTTAAGTTTCCAAAAATATCCAATGAACGCCAGTATTTGTCGGACAAACAACAGTTTCCATTTTCTCATAAGGTGCCTGTAGAGTATAAAATGTGATCATGAAAAGAAGAATCATTACTTAAAAAATAGGTACCCTTGAAAAGATTACCTTTCATGCTCAACTTATAAGGCCTCAACATGTCGAACTTATAAGTTCTACGTAATGGGAGGTTGCTAGCATTGAGTCATTGTACATGCTTCCCTTGCATTTCGCCAATACGGTACGGTCCAGTAAAGTTATGCTCCAAAATGTCTCCTTTTCTCGTTGTTCGCCTGCAATTTTTCAGAAGCACTAACTCTCCTTCTCTGAAGGTGCACGACTTATCTTTCTTGGAAACTCTCTTTTTAAATTTTTCTTTCTGTTTTTCCTGGGCAACCTCAAAATTCTGATTTGTCTGCTTCTGCAACTCTTCTTTCCTAATTTTCTTGTCTGCGATAATGCCTGCATATAAGCTTTCAGTTGGTAGTACAAACTCAAGCTAATAAAAGAAACATAAAACTCAATCATGTGGCTTCGATCGTAAAGCAAACATGGTCCATCTATAAATCCCAGTCGTTCTGATACTCATTCACGTACTTAGACAACGTGCTCAAGTTGGACAGGCTTCACTTCTAAATCTATTTGCACAATAGTGCAGTTCTCTGTTCTTCAATCGCTGGTGAGTTGTTTTAGGCATGGGCTTCTAAGAATGAATTAAACCTTTTAGGAAAAGTAAAATTATCAAGTTATTGTTGGTTTTGGTGCATCTCAAATAGGCAATCTTCCTGCCAGAAAGCAAGTCACCATGTTGGCAACACGTCACTGGCCTCTTCATACTTTAAAATAGTTTGGAAAACCACCACCAGCTTTTTGTCTTGGGCTACTACTGAAATACCCATCTCTTGCTCTACTCTGCAACAGATTATTTTTCTAAAAGGGTTGAGGCATTTCCTCTGAAATCAAAAACTGCAGCCGATGTTGCTTCCAGACTGTTGCAAATGTACCTACGCCATGGAAGTCCAAAAAGTGTTCTTTCAGATCAAGGCCGGGAGTTTGTGAATGAAGTGAGTGACCAATCTTGGCCTAACATTTTGATAATGCAAGGATGATATTTTCTATTTTCCTTGCCAAATATATAGATATATAGATATTAAGGTTTATAATACCATTATGGAAGTATCATTACCAGCATGCAAAAACACCACAATTGTAGCTGTCCTGTTGCTTTTGGTTAGATTCTACCACTAACTGCCATAGCTCATAGTCGGTACGCTTCAATGCCTGTAGGAAAGCCCTTCAGAGACATACGAATGGTTACTACAGAAGTTGGTGCCAGTCTGCACGATTTGTGTTTTAATGAAAGTGACCATCTGCTCAATGTCCTACCCCACTCTACTTCATTTAACGTTTATTTTGTGTATGCGCATTGCTCCGTTGCTGATCCTCATTCTTAAAACTTGAAGTCTGTTTTTACTTATTTGTATCTTGTGCAACTTCCTCGCTCTTATCTATTTAATGCGCACTAATCCCTCCGGGTCTAGCCAGCGCTATATTAAACTTCTTGAAGAAATTAAATAACAAAGTCTCCCACCTGGCACTTAATGTTCCCCTGGGTGATGTGGAAGGGCCGCGCCACGTGGCCTTTCCATGCGCAGGCCTTGCTGCTGAAGCCTCGTGGTCGACTCCCCACCCTTTGTGTCTTGGCAATCACTTAATCTCCCCGTGGCACTTAATCTTCCCCAGTAGCACTCTGTTGTTGCTGTAATTGACAGCATTTATCTTTCTTTTGTGTGCATCACAATACACATCGTGTTATTTTAAATTAATGGAATACTCCTATTTTTAATAATTTTAAATGCAATACTGCAATTCTGTTCCCCATGGTTGATGTTGAGGGGACTGCGCCACGTGGCCTTTCCACGCGTAGGCCTCGGCGCTGAAGCGGGCTGCCAGTGTTTGAAATGTGAATAATGTTATTAATTTTTTTACATACGCGACAATCGATGGTAAAACGCGCCACGTTGCCTTCCCATGCGTAGTCTTGTTACTTGTACACATCGAATATTGCGGTTTCTCAACACAGTTTGCATGTGAAAGGCGAATGCGGGAAAATATTAGGCTACGTTTGTGGTTTGGCGAATCTGCCTCCCCCTTCCAGAAATAGATTAATTTCTTCCATCGGCCGTTAGTGCGGGTGATCTGGAAGGGGCGTGACACGTGGCCTTTTCATGCGGAGGCCTTGCTGCTGAAGCCTCGTGGTCGACTCCCCACCCTCTGTGTCTTGGCAATCACTTAATCTCCCCGTGGCACTTAATCTCCCCCAGTAGCACTCTGTTGTTGCTGTAATTGACAGCATTTATCTTTCTTTTGTGTGCATCATTTACCACAGTCATTGAAGTATGTTTTTAAATGTATCTCGCCCTCCTTTTCTGGGCAAATCACTTAATCTCCCCCAGGCTGATTGTGAAGTGCTGCGCCACGTGGCAGTCCCTCGTTTAAAGTTCGTGGGCGGAGTGAGGGGTGAAGGCGGGGAGGAGGGGGACAGTTGTTATAGTATTGGTGTATTCACTCACATATATAGTTATTTATGGCTTTGTAATATACTGTGAGCATGTAAAATTAGGTACTTACATTATTATCCTTATTTTAAATAGAAATGGATGCCACTAAGTACCAAGAGCTTCTGGATTATGTAAGCCGTAATGTGTATCCCGAAGGTTTCAGTAAAGTCCACAAGCATGTATTGCGTAGACTGTCTAAAAAATTCAGCAAACTATTGTTATTGTATGGTGTCTCTGTCCATACCCCACTTCAAACCGGTTGCAGGGGCACTCAGCCCCTGATCTTGCACGAAACTAAACAAACGGAAAGGGGTGTGACCACCCCTCTCAAAAGACCCTCCCATAGGTGGGTCCCCAGAGTATGTCCAACCCCCTATCTTAGTACAAGTATGGGACCCCAGTCCTTAGGACTTCAGATTACACCTGGACGAAGCTCTGCACCATATATCCTGTAAGTTCGACATTCTATTTCAACTAGAAGACGGAAGAATCTCCCTTGGGGTCAAGGAGTGACTCCCCAGTTCAAACGGTCACTTAATTTTGCCATGGATGAGTATGTCCCATTACTTAAAAAATAGGTACCCTTGAATAGATTACCTTTCACGTTCGACTTATAAGGCCTCAACATGTCGAGATTATAAGTTGTACGTAAAGGAAGGTTGCTAGCATTGAATAACTTTACAAGTTTTTCTAATTAGGCAACTTGCTTTCTAGATATAAAATATAGGTCCGGAATAAATGACTACGTTTCAGACACATTGATTCACAGGTGTACGCTCAGGGCCTGCCCTAAATCGGATTGACCGGAACAGCACCTTGGGCAGAAAGAAAATGTGGTGTTTGTTGAGGGGGCGGGAGGGTCATTATGGTGTGACAGCAGGAGGTGTGAGGAAGATGGGAGGAGGGCAGGAAGTTGATGGGGTGGTAACAATTACACTGAGGTACATTAAGGGATGATTACAAAGTCTATAAGGGAACCCCATTGAGAACAAGTGGGATGGGTGAGATGCTGTTTGTATGACATTAAGTCAGGCAGCTCCCTGCTGCGCCCTCGCAATATTGTTGTCCTTGTCTTGTCCCAACTCGCCCATGCACAAGGCCTGCACTGTATAGTAAGCAAGTTTCCCTGTTGCATTTACTAACATATATATACACACATAGGTACAAGTATATTATACTCTTAATAACTCCATTCTCACCATCTGCCTCCAAATATACTAACAATAGAGTCGATTCCCATGCACAATATCATCAAAAGGAGGAGACAGCCTTACCACGTGACTAAATAGACTTCTTCAAAGAAAAACAACTAGCAAACATCCCAACACAACACGAGATGGCAGGAGTATGCAAACCATGTGAATCTACAGCACTACATGCCAAGAAGAAATGCTTACTGTGTAAGTGACATTTTCCATCTGTAAGATGTAAGATCTGTCAGTAGTAAAGAAACATGTTCTCAGTGAAGTGAAATGAGTTATTCTGATACATTTAAACAATTTTCACAACTTGTTTACTGTTCTATCAGTGTTTGTGGTCCTCACGTTTAATATTTTGAGCTACACTGCAACTATTTTTACAACTTCTTTACTGTAATATCGACGTTTGTGGTGCTCACATAAAATATTTTGTTATACATTGAAACTATTTTAAAAACTTCTTTACTGTAATATCAGTGTTTGAGGTGCTCACAGAAAATAAATGTGATACATTGAAACTATTTTTACAACTTCTTTACTGTAATATCGGCGTATGTGGTGCTTCCTATGAAATGTATTTAATATTTATTTTGGAAATGAAGGAACAAAGTTTGAACTTGAGTGGAAATTATTTTGAAAACATTCAATAAATAAATACAATAAATAAATACGGTGTCACTATGCATTGTGTCAAGTGCTTTATTTAAGATATGCAGGAATATGGTCCCTTTCATTGTCATGACGCACAAAGCCAGACAAGAATGAACAGTGCAACTCAAGCGCATTACAGAATGGGACAAAGCATGTAATTTAATGATTGGGTATTAGGATGGCATACAGAGCTCACATATAAAGTGATTTCCGAACCTTCTTACTTTTTCTCTTGAAGGGTTGGTAAGGTCTTTCCAAGAGGATTTGAATATTTGAAAGGGGAAAGTAGGAGGTGAAGAACAGAGGTTGGAGGTTACATCTCAGGATGCAAGAATGGATGAAAAGGGTGGTCCAAGGTCTGCATGTACAATGGCCAGTGGAGGCGTTTTGAGGGCGGGTACACTCAAGGTGGTGTATAATGTGCAATATCTGGTGGCGGTACCACCACACACAGAGTAGGCAAGGGCACATGAAATGATGGATTCTATGTGCTTGGACTATGAGGAGAATACACTGGAGGAGGACCAGGTCAAGTGCAGAGATTTAATAGATAAGGCATAGCAAAGGAGGTGGCAACAAGGGGCAGGAAGGTCCATGAGTGGTAGAGGCTGGGTTTCTTAATCCGTGTCCTACCTACTGTGTTGGAAGCTTAAGACACAGTGACGACCAGAACCCCTTACTTTGTCTCCCCCCATTACGTTGTCAATTAGGGTGGAGGGAGGGAATGGAAAGGAGTAAACTACATGTCTACAGATGTACTGGTATGTTCAGGACACTGGATCAAGCACTGAAGAACCAAGGTCAGATATAAAAGAAGATACACAAAAGAAGCCTGCACAAAAGAAGATACAAAAAAGAAGGCTGCACAAAAAGGACGGCGGATCTTGTACACAAACTGGTAAGTCTGCAAAAGAACAACAAGGCTCAGAACACTGGAACGAACGGACGCTACGCTGTGGAACAGATTGCGATGAGAGGTAGAAAGATACTGTAAAAAAAGCGGAGTTCAAATAAAGAAAAGGTGAAAAAGATATCATACATGATGACAAAGACACTGGGGTAACACTCTGTTGTACAACACAGAAAAGATCGTGCAGAAATTATGTTAGAATGTTTAAGGAGCTGCAAAGGGGTACACAAACACCATCACCCTAGTCAACACACACTGCCAACCTAGAATAGGCCTGTATAAGCTCCCTTCTGACTTAGGGGTACACAAAACTACGGGAGCAGAAATACTATCTGCTCCCCATCAACGCCAGCCAAAGCCTACTCAACGCACACTGCCAACCTACATTCGGCCTGTATAAGCTCCCTTCTGACTTAGGGGTACACAAAACTACGAGGAGCAGAAATACTATCTGCTCCCCATCACCGCCAGCCAAACCCTAGTCCACGCACACTGCCAACCTACATTCGGCCTGTATAAGCACCCTTCTGACTTAGGGGGTACACAAAACTACGGGGAGCAGAAGTACTATCTGCTCCCCATCACCGCCAGCCAAAGCCTAGTCAACGCACACTGCCAACCTACATTCGGCCTGTATAAGCTCCCTTCTGACTTAGGGGGTACACAAAACTACGGGGAGCAGAAATACTATCTGCTCCCCATCAACGCCAGCCAAAGCCTACTCAACGCACACTGCCTACCTACATTCGGCCTGTATAAGCACCCTTCTGACTTAGGGGGTACTTCTTGCGACTTCGGGCAATTTTTTTTTTAAAAAGTGCTTTTTTGGGGCCTGGGGTCCTTGTAGGACCCCCTGACCAGGCCTAGGAGGTCAGGGTCTTTCTACCCTGCCCCCTTTTCTTATTTGTCAACCTTTCTTCCACTGTTTTCTTGTGACTCAGTTTCCGACACTTCCTGGTTTCGAGTGTTGGCAGCCAATCAGAAGTCAGCTCGTGCTCGGGAGGAGTCGCGACTCCTCCTTGGTGCTCAGATATCGATATTTTTCTTTTTTGAATTTCTCAGCAACTACTGAACGGATTTACACCATTTAAACAGAAGAGTGCTTTCTGGACCAAAAGCTACCTTTTTGCCAAATTGGGTGTAATTCTGTTCAGCAGTTCGGGCTGTAAACGTGTCTAAAGTTTCCTATGGAAATTAATGTTGGGAAAACGCGTTTTGGGACCCCCCTTTTTTCTTGGCCCCCACTTGACGAATCACCCCGAAACTTTCGAGACAGGAGCTGACCTGAGTTACCAATTAGTTTTGAAAATTTCGTGAAGATTCGTCAAACGGCGCCAAAGATATTGGCAAAAGAAAAAACATTTTTTGAATAGAAACGAGGTCCTAACTATAACTACCTACTGGCAACCGCCAGTAGGTAATATATATATATATATATATATATATATATATATTAAAAAATAATCAGTAAGGATAATGAAGCATCGTTTTTTTAACAGGCTGCTGCAGAGCTGCATGTAGTTGGGGCTGCCACAAACCAAGGATGTCTATCTTGATTCCACCTCATGCCTCTTTCTTTCACCACCCTGCACTTCCGTTCTCTTTATTTCATTTTTCTAGTTTCATTTTCGCTTCTTTCTCTCTTTGTTACTGTTTTCATATTTTCTCTCCCTCCTTTTTCCCTTTTCTGACTTTCTCTTGCGTGTGCTGACTCAAAGCCTGAGGATGAAAATTAAGCCCCAGTCCTCAAAAACGAGAACATGTGCCCACCGCCGGCACAAATTAAGCACCGACTAGCAGCAAGCCATGCCTCAGACACATTTATTCAAGGGATACACCTGCAGAACTGCCCCGTTCCTTCGTGTGAAAAGCTACCTAGGAGACCTGACCTCAACTCAGGGTCAGTGAGGAAAGCGACTGATAGGAACCCATCTCCATGTCGTAGTAGGTGGAGATGCCGTAGGCCCTCAGTTGTAGAGTCGCTGTTATCTACGTTCTTTAGAGCCATCATTTTGCAACCCTCCCTCTAAGCCAGCAGGCTGTGGGGCTGCAGCATGAAGCGCCTAGCCACAATATGCTATTTAAACGTTGCAATGCTTCCATGCAGTAAAATGGCAGTGTAAAACTGCTACGCTAGTAACGCTTCAGAAAACAAGCAATGCTGCCATGAATAGTTAATGCGATCAGCGGTGTGTGTAAAGCAACTAAGTACCCAGGGCAATAAAACCAGGCATACTAGTAAGCACTTCTGGCGATGATGGATCTACCACTGAGGGTGAGAGTGACTCCGCACACAGCAAATTGCCAAGGCATTTCAAAGGAAATGAATGCAAAATCGCTGGCACAGAAAGCGCGCGCACAACCCTGCTGTTCTGCACTTAAATCCCAAAGATTTATAAATCTTTCAAACACTGGCGCAGAGATTGCAGTTAACATCGGTAGAAGGTATTCGTCAGGAAGTTCTTCTTTGTTAATTGGAAAGTTACCCGCAGTGCCTTGTGCCGAGTTTGTATCTTTACAGTTTAAAACATTTCTGATAGTTTCGTATTTTGTCTCTTTTTCCTTGTGTAATATCTCACCAGCATTCTAAAAACAAGCATTTGCAATGCAATAGGACTCGCATTTACGCGAGACCTATTGCATTGCAAACGGGAGTACGAGCGGGCGGGGTGGCGAGAAGGCACGGGTAACGTGAGTGCAGGCGGGAGGGGGCGAGAAGGCACGGACAACGTGAGTGCAGGCGGGAGGGGGCGAGAAGGCATGGACAACTTGAGTGCAGGCGGGAGGGGGCGAGAAGGCATGGACAACGGGAGTGCAGGCAGGGGAGGGGGAAAATAGTGCTCTAAATAACACTTACCGTACAGTGCAACACTCGAAGTAAAGGGGCCAATAGTCATGGGAGGGTACAAATGACGACATGGCCATAATAAGGTGGGACTAACAAGCCTCATAATCAATCAGAAGACAGAATTTACGAAGGACAAAGACAGAAGCCAATGAAAAATATGGGTGGAAAGTGAGGGCAGCTTGTCTCCCATACTCTACTACTGCATGCCTCGCAGAGCCAGCAGCGCATGCGCGCTGCTGCTAAAGCTTGACCTAAAAAGGTTATACGATCAGAGAACCAAGTTACGGGAATTTAAGGTAGGAGATCCTGTATTGATCCTCCTACCCCCTACAGAGAAGAAACTACTAGCCACATGGCAAGGTCCCTTCTGGGTTCTGGAGAAGGTCACTCCTGTCACATATCGCATATCCGTTCCCCACAAAACACAGATAGGCCAGGCTTATCATGTTAACCTTTTGAAAGCCTGGGAAGGACCTCTACCCATTTCTTTATGTAAAGGGGTACACATTCACCAGGTTTCTTTCGAGAAACCCCTAGAGATTTCACTAGCCCCCAAATACCCCATACAAAGCGAAACTGTTCATTTCAGGGAGCAGTTAATGGAGGAACAGAAACATCCCCTTTTCTACCGTAGAATCCATCATACCAGGATGTACATCTCTGGTTGAGCACAAGATTGTCACAGGAGGGGCAGGTCCAGTAAGGCTGAGACCATATCGTATTCCGGCCGCAAGGAGACAGGCAGTAGACCAAGAAATTAACTCGATGTTGGAAGCAGACATCATAGAACCTTCCCATAGCGACTGGTCCTCCCCAATCGTCCTTGTGCCCAAACCCGACGGGAGCATAAGGTTTTGCATTGACTTCCGACAATTGAACGCCATTTTCAAGTTCGATGCATACCCCATGCCCTGGGTCGACGAATTAATAAAGAGATTGGGAGATGCTCGAGTAAAGTCCACAATCGACTTGACAAAAGGGTACTGGCAAATACCTCTTTCCCCTGATGCCAAAGAAAGACAGCCTTTTCCACCCTTTCTGGCTTATACCATTTCAAAGTCCTTCCCTTTGGTTTTCACAGTGCCCCCGCCACATTCCAGAGGTTAATGGACGTTCTGTTAAATTCCCATCAGAAGTATGCCGTCGCTTATCTCGACGACATAGTCGTATATAGTCCAGACTGGAAAACACAGCTCCTCCACCTAAGGGAAATCCTACACACACCCCAACAGGCAGGTCTCACCATCAACCCCAAAAAGACCACATTCGGCACAGACCACATCGAATATCTAGGGTATGATATTCAGGGTGGAAATATCAGACCACAGATAAACAAATTGGAAGCCATCACCAAGATCCCTTGTCCCACTACCAGAAAAGACGTTAGTTCCTTTTTTGGACTGGTGGCTATTATCGGAGGTTTATTCCCCATTTCTCCGACATAGCCAGTCCCCTCACAGACCTCTTGACCGAATCAATGTCAGGAAAAACCATTCACTGATCCAAAACACTAGAAAACAGTTTCAGCCAACTAAAGCACTCCTTATATAGCGCTCCCATCCTCACCTGCCCTGATTTCCAGTTAACCTTTGTTCTACAGACCGATGCCTCTGACAAGCCTTGGTGCGGTCCTGTCACAGCCCGACTGTAAAGGGGATCTATGTCCTGTTCTCTTCCTTAGTAGGAAGCTATTCCCTAGAGAGACATGGTATGCAACGATAGAGAAAGAATGCCTGGCCATTAAATGGGCCATTGAAGCCCTTCAGTCGCCCCTTTTTACTGCTTACCTGGCTTTCCCTACATAAGGACTCCAATCCTAAAGTGCTTCGCTGGTTCCTTGCCTTACAGCCTTTCAAACCTTACATGTCCCGGGGAACTTACAAACAAATGTGGACTTCCTTTCACGCTACCCTGTTTCTGAATGGCCCTCACGTCCATTCCTGGAGGAAAGGCAGTGTAAATGAGCAGAGGTTGCCGCAGCGAACAATCCAGAGATTTCCAATATGCCGGCCGCATTACCCTACATCGGAAGTGAGGATAGCATTCCAGCGCATCAGGCAGAAGCAGAAGGACGATCGCAGGCAACCGGAACTAAAGAAGGCGGAGCTAGGTCCCATAAGAGGACGCCATCAACAGAAACGAGGAGAGAGAATGAGAAAGACGACCACGGAAGAATCCAGAGGGACGGAGAAACAGACGAGCCGAAGGACGACAGTGGTTTTCCCCACAAGGAGGATGAGGATTACGCTAGAGACCGCTCACGGAGCAACGCCTTCGAGCCCAGTGCTCCAACAAGGGAGGAGGAGGCTGAGACGCTCCTTCCCACGGTCCTGGAGGGTCGTGGGTCCAGGCAAGTGCAGCGCACACCCTTATCCTCACTAAAGGGCTGGTGGGCGGGTTTACGGGCACCGCTGTACTCCCTCACAAAGGCACAACACTAAACAGGGCACTGGTGAAGGACGCGCACAAAAACCCATCCCCCTTTTTCAATGTATTTTACTTAAGGACAATATCTTGATCCTGTCCTTTGTTTTCTTTGCCGGTTTTCGTCCCCCCTTGGTTATGGAAGAGTACCCCAACGCTGCAGCAAGAGAAGTGAAGGACGACAGTGGCAGCTACTTCCTCGGCCTTATCCCATAGAAGATCAGGGACAACGACTTCGGTGCCTCTGGTGAAAAACAACCACTTTCTCCCCCCCCACAACCCCCCTTTCCATGAGTACTGGGACTTTAAAAAAAAACTGAGCAATAAAAAGCCCTGTTCTTGCTTCCAGCCTCTTGTGTGATTGACGAAGAAAGAGGTGGTCTAAGGACGTCCAGTACACCCACACCATTACAACATCCCATTAATGTGGTGAAGGTATGTAAGAATAGTGGAGTCACTCAGGATGGTAAAGTGTGGAATGTGAGAAGAGTAGTCAAATGCAGGAACAGTGAAGGTTGTAATGATAATGATTGTAAAACCTTTTTATTTAATGAGTTGAACTCTAGGAGAAGTCAAACTGTGGCTTCTAGAGTCAAAGAAAACAACAGAACCAAGCGTTTGCGGGCAAGATATACATTTTAGAGAGTACGTCTGTTTGTTATTAAGGCTTATATGTTTTGCATTGGTTTTTTTATGTTCATGCATATTCAGTCATACTTATGGAGTTCTACAATGATTTAATGAGGAAAGATGTGTTGCATTTGTTCTGTTCTTTCATTTTCATGCTTGTTATGTCTCGCACTAGGAATTCTGTGTGCATGCATTTTATATCACGATCTTAGTGTTCTAGAACTGGTTAACGGCACTTTATTGTACTGGCTTACCCTGGCTGGTCTGTACTGTGCTGCTCTCATTAAAACTTTAAAAAAACTCTACCTGGCGTCCTTCGATCTTTACAACAAGTCTTATACCGTCTTGTTTATTTCCAGAGGTCGACAACTACCACTGGTCTCACCTACGATGTCCCATCCAGCCCTTCTCCTAAACTCTATCCACTTTCCTCGTGTAAGCCAAGGTCACATGCAGTAAGGTAGGGTGTACGGAGCTGGGTCCTTAACACCCCTACGAAGCGGGCCGTGCAGGCTGTCAGGTAAGTGCCACACTGCTCTATCTGGCACTCGGACGGATAAGAAAAAAGGTTCAAAATACAAAAAGAAATAAAAAATTAAATAAAGCAAGACAGAGTGGTCACAAACAGGCCACATCGGTGTTATTCATACCCACACACGCACCACTTTAAAGAGTTTGCCAGTGAAGTGCTACTTTCGTTTTCTCGTCTTTCTTTGAACAACATTGTTTTCGCCGGCTGGGGAGAAGGTGCACCATTTCTGGAGGTACTGCAATACCTGGTTGATGAGCGGAGTGGAAAACGTTTAATGTAATCCTTATCAGCTGTTTTCCTTATTTTTCTTTATAAAATGTGTACCGCGGCTGTGTTTAGGGATGCGGTCTTTTTAAACCATACTGCTTACGTTTTGTAAGGATATAAGCAATGGACATTGAAACTGTTCCCTTACAGGCCCTGTCGTAATGTCCTTAACCTTTAAGGCAAAAACACTCATTTATTTCTGAATAATAAGTGTGAAAGCGTTAAGCTAACCATTTTGTTCCTGCTTACATTTCACATGCTTTACTTAATTTGCATTACCTATGTTTTCTTTTTCCAGGATGTTGTTACTCTTTTGTTTTTCAGGCAGCAGATTACTCTTGTCTCCCCTCCCTCATAACCAATTTTCTGGTTCTCCAGCGCCGCAAGGTCATACTAATGGCAATAGTGCTATGCAAATATGATTACTACACTGCAAATAAAAAAGAAAAGTAAAAACATTGTCATTTTCAACACCAAAAGCTGCAAGTTTCATAAATGCCGACCGATTGCATTGCAAATGCTTTTTACTAGGCGATTAGGGTCTTCGGCCTATATACGTATATTTTTGGGAAATTTGGATATCAGCACTGTAAGTTCTAACATGTCTGATGACAAGAGTTTACCTCAACTGGAGGCAGGTAAAGAAATGTTTAAAAAACGACTTTGAGGAAGGCTTAAAAAACTTCCATTAAGTAGGCTGTTGAAGCAGTAAAGTCCCATAAAAAAAGAAAGAGGTGCACTTTCCAAGGAGTAGTATTTTTCAATCTCAGATGATGAGACCCTTGAACCCCAAGAGGGGCAGTAAGTCCCTACTCAAATCAAGGCATTTAAATAGACCTAAGAAGAGGGTCAAATATGTTTAGGGATGACACCAAGTCCTCTATATGTGGTAGCCTAAGCGCTACAAGAGATTATGGTAGCCACAGTGCTACAAAAGACAATGGTGTCCGTCGCGGCACAAAAGGAGATGGTTTCCTTCATGGCGCAATAGAGGACCAGGACTTGCAATGCCTGGATGTGTTAGACATCAATAAGGATAATGACACTGGGTTGGACGAATTTGTTTTCCTTGATGGGCTAGATGATGACTTGCAGGGGACTTCTGCTACCAGGCCGGTAACGGACCCTTTGGGCCAGGACATGTTTAGCCCTGATCCCCTCAAACACCATCGTAGAACCGAGTAGTGGCCGCTCAACCATGTGGCAAAATTCATTTTGCGGAGGATTAGGTGCCCCCTAGAAAGACAACACCGCAATCAGATGCCGGCCGAGTGCCCCAATCACTGCAGGACGATAAGGCAAGGCAAATGCCTAACTTGGACCCAGAGCTAATTACGTTCTTATTTAAGTTGGGTGAAGACCCACAGCAGGGTCTGAGGCAGAGCCTGAAGCAATGCCAGGACCAATTACTTGATGCGTTGGGCCCTCTGACTCATACTTTGGATATGGTGAGGAGTCTTATATTAATGACTCATAGCTGAAAGGAAGAAGGTCATCCTTATGAGGATGAGCCCAACCTTACTCGACTAGCTCATGGAGAAGCAGAGGGTAAACTAGGAAGCCTCCTGTTTTTCGGGATTTCATAAAATTACTCAGCAAATATACCTCCACTACTCTGAGCACAGCTCAGTACAACCTACAACGTGTGTTTGGGTCATGTGTTTTCGGAAGGGCCGACAGGAGGGGACTGGCTGACGGTCAAGGTAGAAAAAGAAGGTCCCCGTTTTATGCGCAGAGCCAGTACAGTCAAGTAACCAGAGGCTACGCTCAAGGTTGCCAATCCTTGCCAGGATTCTACCCACAGATGGGTCGATCAAGAGCAAGAGCTAAATCAACATCCTCTGAAGGTAGGTAGAACAATTTTTGCTGTTTCTTCCCTAAAAAAGTAGAAGGAAGGTTGAGACTTTTTACTCACAAATGGGAGGAGATATCAAGTGACCACTGGGTTCTAGAGGCAATCTCAGGTTTCAACATAGACTTTTGGGAGAACCCAATTAAGACTTCTCAACCAAGAGAGTGTTTTCGACAAGGACAGAATGGCTTTAGTGGATATGGAAGTGGTCCAAATGTTACAAAAAAAGGTGCAATAATGGAGGTGGTGGACACTCAAGATGGTTTCTGAGCACAATTTTTCTAGTACAGAAAAAGGACAAGGGATGGCACCCAGTAATACATTTGAGGGACCTTAACAGGTTCTTGGTCTATCGCCATTTCAAGATGGAGGGAATGCCTTTTCTTCGGAATATCTTTCAGGAGGGAGACTGGTTGATGAAACTAGATCTGAAGGATGCGTATTTCACGATTCCCATGGCAGAAAGTTCCCAAAAGTATCTGTTTCAGGTGGAGAGGACTAACATATCAGTTTTGTCTTCTTCCCTTTGGGCTTTCTTCCACACCGTGGTGCTCAGACCCATGGTAGCCTTCTTGATGGAAAGAGGAATCTGGTTGATAATATATCTGGACGATATTTTGTTCATGAGCCAGGACAAAATCAGTGCTGTTAGTTGAACTAGGTGTGACAAAAGATCTCTTGGAGAGTCTAGGTTTCATCGCAAATGTGGAGAAGTTGGTCTTGATTGCCAGCCAATCCTTGTAGTTTCCATGCTTTCAGATAGATACCCTACAAGCTCAGCTTCTTTTACCCCAGAAAAAGGTAAAGAAAGAAAATAGGTGGGTTATATCTTAAGAAAGGAGGTTGTAACTGAGAAACTTAGCAAGGACCATTGGTCTACTATCCTCTTCAATTCAGGCTATTTCACCGGGTCCCCTACATTACAGGGCCCTCCAGAAGCTGAAGACAGTTGGTGTACGCAGCAGTCTTTGGTTGCGGATTCGATACGTTTATGCCCAGCGGCTCGTTCGGACCTCCAGTGGTGGTTGGACAACCTGGAATCTCGGAACGGCAAAGCAATTTTTGGGTAAGTTCTGGAGTTTACCTTGGAGACAGATGCCGGCACTCTAGGCTGGGGAGTTCGTATGAACGACCTGGAAATAAGGGGACGTTAGTCAGGTCAAGAGAGCTCTCATCATATAAATTATCTAGTTAATGGCTGGGCTGAATGGTCTAAAGAGTTTCAGACACTTCCTGGCAAACAGTGTGGTCCTGATTCGTTTGGACAATGTCCCTGCACCTTTTTACATCAATTGCCTGAGTGGATCAAGTCAAAACAATTGGCGGATTTTGGCAAAAAACATATGATATTTTTGCTGGAACACAACATTACCATGACAGCGGGTCATATTCCAGGCACACAGAATCTGAAGGCAGATTGGAACTTTTGCCATTTTAGGGATTACAGCGATTGGATGTTGTTGAACTCAGTGATTTTCAGGAAGGTTCCGAGGGTTTGGGGCCTGTTAGATTTAGATCTTTATTTTCCAGCAGGTTCCCCCATCAGATTAAAAGGTTTTTCAATTGGAGACCAGACCCGGAGGCTCTAGCAGTAGATGCTTTCGTTCAGGATTGGAGTCTGGTGGGAGCTTATGACTTTCCACCTTTCGCCATAATTCTGAGGGTTCACTGGAAAGTGCCGAAGGAGAGGTGCAATCTAGGCCTAGTCACCCCCTTTTCAACTTCCTAGGTTTGGTTCCCAGGGGTGAGGGAACTCGCAGTGCAAGAGCCCTTCCTTATTCCAGTTCATCAGGGTTTGCTAATATGGCCAGATGGGGAATGACATCAGTTATTGGTAGAAGGGAAGTTGGGCCTTCTTGTATGGAATGTATCACGGGTTCTGCAAGAGTCTCAGGACTTTCTGGAAAGGCTAAGGATTGACTAGAGGAGTCTTGGGCACCAAGAACTAGGAAAAGATACAAACTGGTTTGGTGCTGATGGTGATGTTGGTGCATGGAAAGCAATCTTGATCCTGTGGAGACCACTGTAACCAATTCAGCTAATTATTTAGCGGAATTATATCAGTCTGGTTTGTCTTACAGGACTATTAACTGCCATTGATCAGGAACATCAGCTGCCCATGCTCTCTTGGGGGACACCACAGTTGGCGACGACCCCACTAGTTTGTAGATTAATGAAGGGAATTAGGATCAATCGACCCCCCTAGACCGCGTTACACCTCAGTTTGGGATGTAAATTTGTTCATTAAACTTTTTGACGAATGGTGAATTAACTGGTATCTTTCCCTGAGACAATTTTCCCAGAAATTGGCTACTCTTCTTTGTTTGGTGTCATTCAGAAGGGTTTCGAATGTTAAAGTGTTGGAGATATGCAAAAGGGTTTATTCAGCAGTTGGTGTTCATTTTGATATCCGGAAGAGAACAAAAACCATGTCCTGTCTTATTTTCTATCCTAGTTTCCAAGATTGTCCTAGACTTTATGTGGTAGACTGCATGAGGGTTTGAGAATAGGATGCTTGAATTTAGACATGATGGTATCAACTATTGATTTTGTATGTGGAACCACACAAGGCAGTATTTACCGCTACAATAACTAGATGGGTCAGGACAATCTCTTTGGTGCCCATTCAGCTAGGGTTGAAATGGCCAGTAAGGTATTCTGGGAGGGTGGCACCCTTTATGAGATCCTCAAAGCGGCGGACTGGTCGAATTCCAGCACCTTTGCAAATTTTTAATTGAGACATGAGCATTCACAAGTCGACAGCTTTAAACATGCACAATGGGGGCGTGGCTTGGGCGCACATGGAGTGAGACGTGCTTCATCGAGTCTCCGCTCCAGCGCCTCTCGCCCGTATCTTCAGCTTGGCCTCCGGGCTCCGCTTTCACCTGGGGCTTGCTCCGATCCTGGCCGGGACCCCCCGGGCAGTTTTTGGAGGCTCGGGGGTCCTTTGGGGGCTTGGTGGTCCCGGTTCTCTCTGGCCGGCCCTGGCCTAGCCTTCAGCGACCGCCATCTTGTCTCCTGCCCGCAGCGTTGCTCCGGACGGCGCTGGGAGTGTTGCGCCGGCCGGGAGCGATACCGGCGGCGGGGGCACACGGGGGCCTGATGCCTGCTGCAGCCTGGTGACTGGACACCGCTGCCTGGATCCCTGCGGCCTTCTCTCTTCGGCTGGCCCGGATCTGCTGCCCGCCGGCCGCCATTTTGAGCCCCGGCAGAAGACGCGTGCCCGTTGGTGCCGACGGCGCCTCCCTGTGAGGGGGTGCAGGAAGTCGCTTCTGGCCAGTGGATTGCTCTGCCTCTCTGGTGCCCCGCGACATCGCTGATCCTGGTGTGGGGCCCCTGGAGCACACGGGGCCTGGCGACGGCCTCTCCCTGCCTGGCAGACCCTGGACGGCGCGTCGCCCGGCGAGGGCCACCGAGCTGCGGTTGGAGCGGTGCAGGTACCGGGTCGGGGGGTCTTTTTCGCCCAAATGTGGGCCCCCTGACGCCCAGCTCGCCGCTGCGATCCTGCCTGCCTTGGGGGGCATCCCGGCACTGGCCTTGCCCTGGTCCCTTGCCCTGGTCCTCTGTCTGGATTGTGGTGCCTGTGAGAAGGGGCGCTCGCATCCTTGGAGGCCTCTGCACTGGCACTTGCCTTGGGCTCCTTGGACTCTGATTCATAGCTGCCACGACTTGGGCTGCCCTTGGACTCCGCTGGGTGTTTGGTGTACGCTGCTTGCCCCTACCCTCTGCCTTGAGTGTCCCCCCCAACGCTCCTGCCACAATAGCCCTTTGCTTGGGGCGCTCTTGCTTCTGGAGGGGCCACGGAATTGAGCTGCCCTGCCTCCACGCTGCCGGCCGCGCTTGCCGCCTAGGGGGGGCCCCCCTGGATCCTGCTCGTGGCTGATCAGACAGGCCCACATCTCGGCTGTCCCGTCGATTCTTACCCTTGGCCCTGACTTCGGCGGCTACTGGTCTCTGAGTCCCGCCGCCATTCCACCTAAACAGAGGGCTCACAAGGATACAGATGCGGCCGCCTCCCGCGATAACCCGGTGACCTCCATGTGGGCCAAGGTGCCCCCTCTACGCAAGAGGGCCCCCCTGTCTCTTCAGGGCTCTCGGACACGCCAGCTCAAGCTATCCCTATCACTCAGGCCTACATGACTTCCTTTCTGCAGGAAATCAAGTCGGAGATCAGCTCCCTGCGGCAGGACTTCAAAACTGGGTTGCAGGATGTCCGCAGGGATGTTGTGGAAATTGGTGATAGGGTCGACGGTCTCGAGAGGACGATGGACGCCAGGACGGAGGACATCGAGGGCCTCTGGAGGAAGATGTCAGAACTGGAGGACCAGAATATCTCCTTACAATTGAAGCAGGAGGATCTGGAGAACCGCGGACGGCGGAACAACCTCCGTATTCGGGGTGTGCCATTGGGCACAGAGGGATCTGATGTCTTGGCGTACACCGCAGACCTCCTACATGCAATCCGCAAGCGGGAAGGTACCACGCCTCCTATGCTGGACAGAGTCCATCGCGTCCCGGGTCCCCGCAACCGCCCTAATTTTGTGCCGGACATTATCACCCGAGTCCATTTCTTTGCGGACAAAGAAGCCATCCTTCGTAAAGTGCAGGGGATCAGGTCAGTCTCCTACAATGGACTATCCATTCAAATCTTCCGGGATCTTGCACCGTCCACGCTTCATCGGAGGAAAGCTTTTAAACCCGTCACCGATAAATTGCGGGCCATGGACATCAAATACCAGTGGGGCCACCCCTTTGCCCTGATGTTCTCCTGGGAGGGTCGACGACGGGTTATCCGGTCCTTGCAAGAGGCGCTGCGCCTTCTTCGGTTGCCTGTGGACTCAGACTCTGAAGATCCCCCCTCCTCTGGTGTTCGCCCCGCGGATTCGCTCCGGCCGGGGTGGTCCACTGTTCCCCAGCATCGCTCTGGACGCTCCTCGAGGGACATTGACTCCACGCAGGCCAAACGGGACGCCGTCAATCATGTCCGCTCCCTGAGCGCCTCCCCATCCCTGGGGCCTTGAATGCTCTTCCCCTTGCGGCATGGCGCTTGTTAATGCCCCCGATGAGGTCTCGCTCCTGGGGGCTCTTTGTCTGAGCCTGGAGGCTGAAATGTGTTGCATGCTTACCGTCGCTTGGTGGAGGACTGGTAGCGGAGGCTTCCCGTCCTCCGTGTGACTACCACTTCCCCCTACTTCTTCTTGCTGAGTCCTGAGGGAGAGTGACTTCTCCGGAATGCCCTACCTTCGGGGATCTGGGCTATTCCGCGCCGACTCTGCACTACTTTGGCCCAGTTGGCCAGTTTATTTTCTTCTTTCCTTTTTCCATTTCTGGCTTTCTCCTTTCTTGCCCTGCTTTGGGCCCTTTTTGGCAACGTCCTTGCTTGATCCTGCTGGGTGGCTTAGCTCTGGGGGGACTTTGGGGTGTTAGGGCACCCTGCTTGGGGCTGGTGGGCCCTGTCCCTCTTGCTTGACATGCTTCCCCTGTTGGCGCTCTTGGTGGAGTGTCCCTCTCTCTCTCCTATGTGGGGCCTCAGCGGACCTTCCCCTCATTGGGGTTCCTAGCCCATCCTGTGGTGTTCGTTGAGCGCTGTCTCCCCTCTCCTTTTCCCTTCTTCACTTCCCCTCCTAGCCGCTACCTGCTGCCCCATCAGCTGCTGCGCGCGCTTGGTCTCTCTTTCTTCCAGTTATGGCTACCGCACCTGGTTTGAAACTCGTATCCCTCAATGTGAAGGGACTCAACTCCCCTAACAAGCGGCGACAGATTTGGAGATACCTTCTCCAATTGAATCCTGACATTGTCTTCCTTCAGGAGACCCACCTGATTAAGGAGGATGTCGCCCGCATGGCCCATCCTCGCTTTCCGCTTCAATTTTGGGCTTATACCTCTTCCAAGGTAGCTGGAGTAGCAATACTTTGTCGAACAGGCATTCAGCAGGGGGCCTCCAAGGCGGTTCGCACTCCGGATGGCAGATTCCTCCGGGTGGTGGTTCGGTTTGGCCACAGGTCCTTAACCCTTTGTAACATTTATGCCCCCAATCAGGCGCAAGACTCATTCCTCCGGGAGACCTTGCGGGAACACGTGTCGAACTCGGATCCCCTCCTTATCCTAGGGGGTGACTTCAATCTGGTGTGGAATGCCACTGATAATCGCAGCGACGGTTCCTTCCACGGAACCGGGGCTATGTCCTCTGCCCTCAAGAATCAATTGACCGAGCTTGGTCTAATAGACGCCTGGCGCTACCACTCGCCCGATTCGCGTGACTACTCGTATTACTCTCCTGTACAATCGCTCATATTCGCGCATCGACTATCTATTTGTCTCACACTCCCTCATCGGGGAAACGCTCTCGGCCTCCATGTCCGACATTTCAATTTCAGATCATGCGCACCTTGAGCTCTTCTTTAGGGATCTGTTTTCGCACTCTAGCTGCCCACCGCGGTGGCGGCTTCCGGCCCACATAC
Source organism: Calotriton arnoldi (assembly GCA_963921515.1). NCBI lineage: Eukaryota > Metazoa > Chordata > Amphibia > Caudata > Salamandridae > Calotriton > Calotriton arnoldi. The sequence goes on along the minus strand of CAWUFW010016029.1, from coordinate 140,966 downwards.
TTTGTGACCCGGTTGATATTGAAGAACTTAGGGCTGCTATTGTCGCTTACTTCGAGACGAATGACTTGCCAGAAACCCCTTTTTCGTGTGGTCTGGGACGCCTTTAAGGCCACTATACGAGGCCATATTACTTCTATAGCATGTGCCCGGGCCAGAGATTCACGCCTGCTTGAAGTTAAACTCTCCAGTGACATTAAGGCGCTGGCAGACTCAGCCACGGGCTGCTCACAAGCGGCGTCTGGCCGTGCTGCGCGGCCAGCTCCGAGTACATCGCACCAACAAGGCTGAACGGGCTTTACTGGCTCTCAAGCAGCGATATTATGAGGGATGAGATAAGGTAGGTACGGTTTTAGCCCGGCGATTGCGGACACGAGCAGCCAAAGCACATATAGCTAATATTAAGTGCCCTGATGGCACCCGGGCCATTACTGGAAAAGCTAAGCTTGACGCGTTTCATGCATACTATTCGTCTTTGTACGCTCAGGAGGCGCCCCCTCCGGAACAGATCCGGGCTGTCCTTGATAATTGCACTTGGGCTCCGATAACCCCTTACCATGCTCAACTACTGGAAGCCCCTCTTTCACAGAGCGAACTTGCGGGCGCTCTGAAGGACCTCCCTCTTGGGAAATCACCGGGCCCGGATGGTCTGCCGCTTTCCTTCTATCGGGGCCTTCTTTCCGCAGCTTCAGCCCTATCTTCTCCGTCTCTTCAATTCTTTCACGGACACGACGGGCCCCTCTTCTTCCGTGGGATTAGCCGAAATAGCGCTACTTCCAAAGCCAGGCAAGGACCCCGGATTATGTTCCTCCTTTCGCCCCATTGCCCTACTCAATACGGATCTTAAACTTTACACCAAAATCTTAGCTAAACGGCTGGATCCGCACCTCCCGGGCCTGATCGCCCCGACCAGGTCGGTTTTATTCGGAAGCGACAGGGGGCTTACAATGTGCGTCGAATCGCCCATCTTGTTGGGAAAGCCCAACACTGGAATATCCCTGCCTGCCTGCTGTCTCTCGACGCGGAGAAAGCGTTCGACCGTGTGGACTGGACCTTTCTCCGCGCGCTGCTCTGTAAAATCGGGCTTGGCCCCTTGATGGTGTCCCGCATCATGGCTCCCTATCTCTCCCCTATGACCCAAGTCCGGGTCAATGGCCAACTCACACACCCCATTTCTATACATAGAGGTACGAGGTAGGGCTGCCCCCTCTCTCCTCTTTTGTTTGCCATTGTGGTCGAGCCGCTTGCCATCTTGATTCGCCAGGCGCCAGACATACATGGCATCCCTCTCGGAGGCCAACAGCACAAGGTAGCCTTGTTTGCGGACGACCTCCTTCTCACTCTGTCGCATCCACGCACGTCTCTTCCCGCCCTTTACCATCTTTTGTGTCAATTCGAGCGGGCGTCTGGCCTTAAGATTAATCATGACAAATCCTGGGCCCTGATTCTTACCATCCCGGCAACGGAGCTCTCGACTTTGCAAGCGTTGGTCCCCTACAAATGGGCCCAAAGTTCCATTCACTATCTTGGGCTTAATTTGACTCCTACCCTGGCTACCTGGTCGCAAGCCAACTGGCAGGAGTGTCGTCGGTCTGTGTTGGAGGACTTGGGGGTCTGGAAGCCTCTCACTCTCTCCTGGCTGGGCCGTATCCATGCCTTCAAAATGTCCATTTTGCCCAAAGTCTTATACGTCTTCCAATCACTTCCCACTCCTATCCCGCGTCACCAGATTCTAAGCCTACAGCGCAAATTCACCAGGTTTATCTGGGGGGGTCGTCGCCCACGCTTTTCTAACAAAATTCTCATGTTGCCCCGGGATAGAGGGGCTTGGCGTGTCTGAACATGTTGGACTATTATTGGGCGGCGCACCTTCGCTTCATCTCTGAATGGATGGCATGGGAGAGTGAAAAGGTGTGGTTTCACATGGATAGGGCGGTGACCGGGCGCTCCATATGGGATTTGCCCTGGCACTCCCGGGTCTCCCGCTCCCGCAGTGCTTATATAGCCGTTCCTACTAAAACTGTCCTTGACATCTGGGACCGGATTGCTGTACCCAAGGGTCTCACCACCTTCCCCTCCCCCCACACTCCCATCGCAGGCAATTCTCTCTTTCCTCCTGCTCTGAACCCTACTGTTTTCATTGATTGGTTGGATGGCGGGTGCCGTATGATACGGGACCTCTTTGTCGGTACCACCTTCAAGACTTTTGAACAATGCAAGCAGGAATTTCAACTTCCTGAAGGGGCTCGGCTTCAGTACTTGCAACTTCGGCATTGGGTTCACGATGCATCTTTGGCGTCGGCGGCCACACGTGCTCTCACTCCCTTCGAGCGGCTGGTCCGTTCGTTCGATAATTCCAGGGGTCTTATTGCACGCACTTATCGTATTCTCCAACACCCCCCGCGGCTTACTCCGCATCTCTATCAAACTCGATGGCAGTCGGACCTGGCCACGGACATTGCGCCCGCGCAGTGGGAGCGACTTTGGCAGGACATTCCAAAGGTCTATCGCTGTATCTCGCAGCGAGAAACCGCTTACAAAGTAATGTCTCATTGGTATTACACCCCACGACGATTACATAAAATGTACCCTACGACTTCTCCTCTTTGCTGGCGATGCTTGACGTCACCCGGAGACTTTCTTCACATCTGGTGGTCCTGTCCACTCCTGGCCACTTACTGGAAGGAGATCCTCAGCCACATCAAACTGGTTCTTGTCTTCCCCCTGCCTGAAACTCCAGCTACACTCATTTTGGGTATCAAGCCTACTAATTTGCGCCCACTGACGCGTGGCGATTGGCAGGTCTGTCTCCACATGCTGGGTGCGGCGAAACAACTTATAGCCCTGTACTGGAAGAAAGCAGAGACCCCCCCGATCACGGCTTGGTTCACTCGTCTATGGCATACCATGGCCATGGAGCTCCTCACAGCGCGCTTGCAGGATCGGGACACTCGCTTTACCAGGTTTTGGCAACCATTAATCGATTACTCTTGTAGAATGGAGCATGCTCGCTTTATGCCCCCGAAACTCCGGGCGTTACGCCTCTTTGAGGATGCGCTGCTTCCCTTTGCCTTCACTGTGCCCTCCTGAGCCCCACGCCATCCAGCTGCCCCTGTTCCACCAGGTTGTCATTCTTTGCAAGGATCACCTCCAACACCTCTCTTTCTTCTGTCCCCTTTCCTCTATTCTTCCTTCTTTCCTGCCCCCCCCTCTTTCTTTCTCGCTGTTCCTTCTTCCTTTCTTTCTCTAGCTGGTCTTTTTCTGTTTGTCTTTCTTTCTCTTCTTCTATCATCTTGTTTGTTTCTTGCGCAATGTGTGCGTTTGTTCTATGGTTCTGGTTCAATGCTCTTGGAGCTGTTGTAAAACGAACGCCTGCCATTTTTGATCATTACATCACGCGGCCGGCCCTAAGCGGGTTGTAGGCGACTTGCTGTGTAACTAAATATGTATGTCTGTTATCTTTATTGATATGTCATTGCCTCCCCTTTTTTTTTTGCTTATCTTACTTTGCGGCCGGCCCGCCACAGGGTTGTAGGCGACATGCTGTGTAGCTGCGGCTTATTTTTCTCTGTCTTAATAAAACAGATTTATGACAAACATGCACAATGATAGCCAATAGGGTTGGGTAAAAGGAAAATTACAGTTTAATTTGCTTTGCAGGGTCTTAAAAATAAGTGAAATAATATGAAGTTGTATAATGTGATGTTGCAGTGTATGTATATTTTTTTGTGACATGTTCTATTTTGAATATAGTTTCTCTTAATGTTTCCTTTTTATAGGAAATATTTCTTAAATGCATCACACCCTTAATGGGTCTTTGGAATTGCTCCTGTTGTCATTTTTCTGTAATACATCATGTTCTTCAAGTCGCAGCCTGAAAGAGGAAGAGGATTGTTGCAATGGACATATATGTTGTGTACCGGTTGCAGAATGTAACACTTTTGCTTATGATGTCTACTATGTTCTCTAAAGGGCTGCATGTTGGGGCAGCTGTAAAAGGTTAAATGCTTAATGACAGACTCAGTAGTCTAATAAAATCAAGATTCTCCTTGCATGTTAATTGGAGAATCGTCATTTTCCACCACAAAATCAGCGCCTTGTGGAGGAAAAGGAAAATCTAAACCTCCAAGTTCTGGAGCAGTCTCGTAATATGGAAGAATACAGGTAAACTCAGACTTCCATGGACCACCAGCGCTGGACGCCTTTCTCTCAAGTCCCAGCCACCGATTGCCAGCAACTACTGTGCATACTGAATACAGACCACCCTCCTGCCACCATCCACAGACTGACTGGATATTGCATCAACACAGACTACGACAGGACTAGAGTCCCCACTCGGAATACAGTCAACAGCTGTGCTCATTACATTATCTTAAAGATCCTTCAATGGGGGAAATTGACACATGTTCAATTTACGTGTAAAATTAGTTAGCTGATTTGAAACTGGTGAGTAAATTCCACTCTTTCTCTCATAGATTGGGGAGAGTGAAGGTGTTCAGTGCAAAAAAAAAAAAAAAAAAAAAATAGCAGACACTCCAAAAGCAGACAACATGAAATTATTACCCAGCTATAAATCCCTAAATCTGGACAGAAGACAGCATGGGTATTCAATATGTTTACAAGGATGTGAGGCAGCCGTATCAAATCTAGAGAGTAAATGTGGTGGGTAGTATCAGATGATTTAGAGTACAAAGAGGTCAAAGCTGCCTATAAACCCCTAGATTTTATGCCATTAATGAAAGCTGTTGAAACCATTGCAGTGTCCACGAGTGACCGTGAAAGAAGTTTTAACTGTATGGATGATCTGCTCACACCAAATAGAAAGACTCTTTCCACAAATCGTCGGTCATCCCTCCTGTTTTCGAAACGTGTCGGCCTACCCATTTAAATGTTTGAACCACTACCATATGTTATAACATGGCTGCAACTAGGAAGGAGATCAGGTGATGAGAGCTTGTTGTTCATGCAACCCGGGGGATGAAAAGTCCCCCTTCGTAACTATATGGACGCTTTATTGATGGCTGTTGTTAACAATCACTGCTGATCTTTTTGTAACATTAATTGGCAAGTTCCAAGCTGCCAAATGCAGTCACACAACACTTTGTTGTTTCAGTACTTTAGCTCATTGCGATTTGTTGATTTTTAACTAACCTGTGTCCTATTAGATGAATAAACTTTCGTTTTTCCAATTGATCTTAGTGGCCTAAGAATTCCAGGTTCTACTTTCATTGGACCAATGCCTCTGTCAAAAAGGGAAACCTGGTAGTTACCTGCTCAACATTCAGTCAACTAGTATTGGTTGGTAGAAAACCATTGTCTACTTTTCTTCTATAAGCTTCCCATGGTAGCTGAAACTATGTGTAAAATCAACATCCAAAAGTGATTCATGTGACATTTGTGCAGAGAGTATCTTCATATATGCAACAATTGAAAGATAATGTTAAAAGTATCCTTAATACATGCCAGGGCACCGACAATACATTACAGATTGAAGCTATTTGTCATCATTCGCACAAAATAAAATTCTTGTGCCCTTTAAATGTTTGTCATTAGCCCCGCCCCTAGTCCAGCCGGTGGCCCTGGTGCCGTGCCACGCCCCCCAGGCCACAGCTCAATTTGACAAGTACCTTCGCTTTGTTTCCCCATTTAAAGTACTGGTACTAGAAAGCACCAGACAGCATGAACAGGTGCAAGATTCTGGAATTTGGCAGAGCGGAGACAAGGCAACTCTCATGCAAAGTGTAAACAGTATGCATGAGTGCATGCAAATGTACGAGTGTAAATGACTGCGTATGCCTGTCTGTTAACACCTTGTTGGCTGGGATATGTGACTGCAGTCAGAGAAGCTGCCATACTCTTTGAACAAACTACAGCACTAACATAATTAACTAAGATAGTAAAATAAATATATTTTCTTGATTAGGTACGCAAACTGGCCACACGTTAGTGACAAAAAAACTTTATGAACATAATTTTCTCAAGATAAACGACGTGAATTTGCACTGAAAACAGTGTGTTGTGAAACTGCTGGAAATTTGGGATACAATATTGGCGTTCAGCGTAATTGTGTCCTAGAAATACAGAAACCTGACTGCTCACTATGTAAGTCGAATGGGGAAATAGCTGAGGCCTTTGCAACTCACTATGAGGCGATATATCAGTCGGCCACGATCAGAATGGCAGGAGATTGTGCAGAGCTTTTGAGGGACATCAAACTAATGGAGTCCTCACTAGAAGACAGAAACGATATCGACAGAGCTGACAGTGGAGGAAATAGCAGGAGCCATGCAAGACTTACAGTCTGGCAAAGCAGCGGGACCCAACGGGCTACCCGCCGAACTGTTCAAATGCGTAGCGATAAGGTAGCACAACCGATGCTAGACATGTTTCATGCAGCGCTGGAAGGGGGAAAACTACCGGAAGATCTACGACTGGCCACAATAGTAGTAATACCTAAAGGGGGCAAGCCCCCTGAGCAGTGTAGCTCATATAGGCCCATATCACTAATCAATTTTGAAGCAAAGGTGGTAGCTAAGGCCCTAGCTAATAGGATACAACCGATAATTTCTACAATAATTCATCCTGACCAGTCGGGTTTTATACCACATAGAAGTACTAGACTGAACCTCAGAAGGCTATTTGGTGTAATGCATGAAACTGCGTTACGGCCAGAGGCGGCAGTAACCTGAAGAGTCTAGATACAAATGCCATACGAGCTGGATGCTCGTATGGCATTTGACAGCATTGAGTGGCCAGATTTATTCGAGGTATTGACCAGATTGGGTTTCGGGCCACGATTCCGGGCGTGGATCGATCGCCCTTCTGTACAAAGACCCACTCGCAAGAGTAAGAGTAAATGGGACAGTATCTAGACTCTTCAGGTTTCATAGAGGGACACGTCAGGGGTGTCCCCTATCTCCCCTGATCTTTGCGATGGCATTAGAACCGCTCGCAACGTGGGTGCGCTATGACCCTATGGTATACGGTATTGACATAGGAGGCGGGCGGGAGGGAGGAACGAATCTCGCTATACGCGGATGATGTGCTACTCTAAGCTCATAGACCCCGGCAGACGTTACACAGACTTATCCACATATTTCAGCTGTTTGGTAGTTATTCCGGCTACCAGATAAACTGGGACAAATCACTAGTATTCCCACTGACACCAGAATTGCCCCCCACTAACGTCGGCATGTGCAGCATTGGAACGGAGGGAAGAATTCAAATATCTGGGAATACATATAACCAAGTCCAAAAAGGACTTCCCTGAAACTAAACCCACAGCCTGAGAGACTGCGAGAAGATGTGATGCACTAGCCGCGACTCCCAGTCTCATTAATGGGCCTGGCGGTGCTATTTAAAATGATGACGGTCCCCCGCCTGCTGTTCGTGCTGCAGAACACTCCGTGCCAGATCCCCAACACTGTCTTCAAGACCATTGATGGAGAACTTCGAAGTTTATTATGGGAAGGGGATTCCCGCGCATTGCGCTCAATAAACTACAACAAGGAGTTTATGAAGGCAGGCTAGCGATCCCAGACATTACGGGCTACTACCTGGCCTCCCAGCTAATTAACATCAACAAATGGGCCTTCTCAATGGTGTCAGAACCGGTATACCGGGTAGACAGGCAAGCAATGGGGGCTACTTGGCAGCCCTGTGCTGTAAGACACCTGGGAAACCCTTCCCACCACACACGCAGACAGTAAGACGAGCCTGGTGGGAGACCATGAAGACAGTTGGATGGGAAGCATAACTGACCAAACAGACCCCACTTTGGGGAAGCGACATGCTGCGGGAAGTGGGGAAGCTACAGGGATTCCAGAAATGGAATCTTATAGGGATAGAGCGGTTGGGGGACATATGGGAAAAAGGTCACATGCTTAAGTTTGAAGCGTTACAAATAGAATACCAACTAGTGGAATCCGGAAGTTTTTGTTATCTCCAGCTCAGACATGCCCTGAAGAAACGCAGTACAGAGGGGGATTTACTACCGGAATATTCCCAGTTGGAGGACAGGCTATTGCTAGACCGGATGATAGACAAGGCTGTGTCCCTTACCTACAGGAAAATAATGACTAATTCTCCAGACCCTTTGGTCCCCTTGAGGGAGGCATGGGAGTCAGACCTCAGACTCCTAGAAGACGAGGACTGGAGGGAGGCCATTCAGAGACCCAGGGAGATTGCTGTTATAGTGTGATTTCTTGTCTTCTTTCTTTACACCAATAATCTCCCTTCTGTTCAGCCTGATTGACTGGAGAATGTTGTATGATGTCACGGAATGTTGGTGTGTGGGCTTGGTGAGAGTGTCAGTTGAAGATGAGAGGCTGAGCAGAGGGAGGCTGCTCCTGGTGGAGCTATTACTTGTATTTACCATCTTACTACAATCTACCATCTATCTACTTACCTGGAACTTAATATAATAAATTACATCTTGGAACCTACCACCTTGTCTACGATCTGGACTTCTTACTTAGTACATTTTGGCGACGATTGGACTCTGAAACTACAAATTTTGGACTATCTTTTACAAGGAACTTTGAAACTGGATTTAAGGAATCCACCTAGAAACTGCAACATAGTGAATTCAAGCTTGAAGCATCTACGAGTACATTTAAGTCTTCTTAAAGAAACTGGCAGCCCCAGCCCTACCGGTCAGCCTCAACTCGGGCGTGCCAGATTCTTCTTCTTCACCCAAGCCTGGTGAGTTGTGTCCTGCTTGTACTTGACAGCGTGCTGTACTGTGTGGTCAACTGTGTGGTCACAAGATCTGCGCCATTAAGGGAAGCTTTCTTTTTGTAAATGACTTTTCACTGGCAATCTGTCCTGCGCATTGTCTGTCTTGCTCCAGATGTGGGCACTACTTTGGAGGTGATGATGACATAATTATTTATGCAACTACAATGGAGCAGAGACCCCTCCACATGATCAAAATCGGACCCTTTAAAAGTTTACTGTCAGCTTTGGATGTTTTTAACCCTGACACTTCCAACGAGGGTCAGCTGTGGACATTGCACAAAGACACCCTTCTAGCTGCAACTTGTGCTTTCATTGGCTTTGCTGACTGAGTGGTATCGGGTGGCGGAACGTACTTGGTGCCATACCGATGAGGTTTCTTTCCAGCCCATGGTGAGACTCATTTTTTTTTTGGGGCCTTGATTTTTAGTCTACGCTGAGACCTCTGCTCTGATTCCCAACCGTCACTTTTAAATTCATATTACAGCTTGCGCATCTTACCGTCATCCTGGTGCTGCCGGAGCTGTGGAGTCTTCTGTGACGTCCTTCTGGGTCTTCGTAGCTCCACGCTGCCTTTGGACGCTTTGCACCCAGAGCGTGCAGTGAGCCCCTCAGTGTACGTCTCAAGAGCGTGCCGCCATCTTTGGGTGGTCACGTCTCATGTGTTTTGCTAGTGCTCTGCCTTCATAACGCCAACCACGTCTTCATCGGTGGTGCGGCGTTGGTGACCACGAGTGGGGGTCTGTATTCTCAAGTTTTCTCTTCGTTCATCGGATCTGTTTTTTTTTTTTTTCATTCATCAATGCTACTGGAATTTCTTCCGTGTTTTCCTGGATTACTTCAGCATGCAGCAGTAACATTTTGTGAATCTTCAGCTTCTGGGGCAATTTATTCTCAGCATCTGCGAGTTTTTTTCATCTCCGTCATCATTACATCTGTGTACCTGGACTGTTGGAACAATTTCACCAGTGCGATGCAGTTAGGATTTAGAAGTTTTTCTAAGACGTTTCTGCATAGTGGTTTCCTTCTCCAAGGATGTCGATGTTTTCTTATTATGGTGAACATTATACTTTATTGGGCCATGTGCGCCATCTTCTGGGCATATTCTGGATCTGTTCACTACTTAATTTTATAACAATGTTTTTCCTTTCTCAGAGGACACTCAGGTACTTGGATCGAGTACCGTGAAATGTATTCTTGTTTTAATTGAAATAACATACTTCCCTGCATTTGCATATTAGAAGGTTCACCTGTACGATTACTTATTTTGCCTAATTTCGCATCTGTTTATGTTTGACATGATGATATGCTGCACTTATCTTTTATTACATTGTAATGCTCTATGCTTGTTATTACCTGTATTTTCTATGTGTGAGCAGATTACTTCTAGTTGTCGTTTTACAGGGTTTTCGTTAAAAGTGCTGGGATTGCTTTGTGTAAGGCATCCTAATTTATTGTGCTGAGCCATTATGCTGCTCAATTCCGTTTATACTTTCTAGTGCTGAGCAGTTATGGTTCTCAATTCTTTGACTTTGTGGTGATGAGCAAGTTTTTTCATCCCAATACATTTTCTGCAGTTTTCTTGGGTGAGTGCATCCCTATACATTACATTCTGTTTCGTGGGTGAGTATCCCAGTACATTTTTATTCTGTTTTATGGGTGAGTGTATCCCAGTACATTTTATGCTGTTTTTGTGGGTGAGTGCATCTCAGTTCTCTTCATTCTGTTTTGTGAGTGAGTGTATCCCACCTTATTTTATGCTGTTTTCATGGGTGAGTGTATCCCTCTACATTTTTCTTCGTTTCATGGGTGAGTGTATCCCTGTACTTTTCATGGGTGAGTGTATCCCTGTACATCTCCTGCTGTCTTCTTGTTGAGTACCATTTGTCACGTATGTACTTTTCTATGTTCCTGTCAGTTTTTTTTCAGTGCTGGTTCGCTGTTTATTTCACGGCTCTTGCTTGTCCACCTATTCTTGTGTTGCCGTTGATGGGATCTTCGGAGTGTAGGGGTGCCTGAGACGTCAGGCGTACGAGTGTTGTACGTGCTTTGCTTTTCTTGCTTTATTGCTTTGGCTGAGACTGTTTGTCCCTTCAGGTGTGCGCATTTCTTGGCATATGTTTTGTTTTCTCGGTTTTGCCTTCGTTTGTGAGAAAAGGGGATGGTGCGCGTGCCATTGTTTTGCTGCAATTTTCTTGTTATTGTATTATTGCATTCTATGCTGTTTTATTATTGCATTGTATTTTTATGCTATTGCATTATGCATTTAATGCTGTTATATTATTGCATTGCATTTTTATGTTATTGCATTTTCTTAATATGTATTATTACATTTAAGATAGTACTCCTTGCTATCTTTTACCCTGTTTCATATTCTTTTATTTTTCTTTTGTTGATGTAGAGAAAGAGGATATGTTATAGTGTGATTTCTTGTCTTCTTTCTTTACACCAATAATCTCCCTTCTGTTCAGCCTGATTGACTGGAGAATGTTGTATGATGTCACGGAATGTTGGTGTGTGGGCTTTGGTGAGAGTGTCAGTTGAAGATGAGAGGCTGAGCAGAGGGAGGCTGCTCCTGGTGGGGCTATTACTTGTATTTACCATCTTACTACAATCTACCATCTATCTACTTACCTGGAACTTAATATAATAAATTACATCTTGGAACCTACCACCTTGTCTACGATCTGGAATTCTTACTTAGTACAATTGCCATAAGGGCGAGGTTCAGGTTGGTGCAGCTCCGGATTTTACATAGGTCTTACGCCCCTAGAACGCCCCAGCATCGGTTGGGCTGGAGCGACACAGACCACTGCATCAGTGGGTGTAAAGAGAAAGGAATCTTTTTTCATATACTATGGACCTGTCCCAAACTACAAAGCTACTGGTGCAAGGTGACCCGGATCATGACAGGTAGTGGGGCTAAGGGTTCCAGTGGACGCAAGATGGCACCTCCTGGGAGTTACGGGGGAAATTGGCCCACACATACCAAAACATGGCTGATGCTGGCGGCTGGAGTGGCCAAAAGGAATATTGAGAAAAATTGGGGAAGCACTCAACCTCCACGGATTGTAGACTGGGGGATGATCTAGATTGGTGTCAGCAGGCAGAAAAAACTGATTATCAAAGTAGCGGATGACCGGCCAAATGGGAAAAGATCTGGTCTGCCTGGGAAACGTTCTGGGTGGAAACAGGTTAAAAGTAAAAAGGGAGCAGGATAAACACAAGGCAGACCGATGACCGAATTATTGAAAATTTGAATGTATGTAATGTGTAAATGTTCCTGCTATATACCCGACCAGCATTATTTTCTGTCTAAAGTATTGTAAAGATGTACCAAAGCTTGTTTTAATACAAAGAAATGTAAAAATAAAATATATATATATATTGACGTTCAGGAGATAGAAGATGAATTTGCATGTTTTAAGAATATTTATGGCATTACAGACTATATGTATGGCAAAAATCACGTTTCTGTACCTCGACACGATGCCTCCAAACATGGAAATTAACTTTTGTAAGACTAACCACAAATGGAATGCATGTTATCTCCTTCACAATTCCAGTAGCCTGAAAATACTGTGCCAAGGCAAACTTAATTGCAGATGTCCTTCTTGAAAGCTCCACATTAACTAACCTGCTGTTGCCATTGAAGTGGAGTTTCGGTATCTGTGACTGGCTCACAGTTTAGAATATTGAGAGCTGTGGTGAAATAGAAGGGCAAGTGCATTGAACGCCATATCAAGCATCGTGCATTGCAACAGTCATTTAAAAAAAACTATATTTTTTAAATAAAGCCCTCCGCACATTAACAAGTAAATGTACTTTTTATTCCATAAAACATGTTTATCTGTGCATGCGGAGTAAAATATTTTTCATTTACATACAACGCAGATAAGGGTGAAGGGTAACTGCATACTGACCCCAGGGGAAGACACTGTTTGGCGTCTGTGTATCCTGCTTTTCCTCTGTGCCACTACCATCTGTGCAGTAACAAGGCTCCCGGGCATCCTTTCTGTACCAGACATCACCACAGAGGATTAGGCTGCCACGAGTAGGGCCGCCGGGGACTACAAGTCCTACAATCCTCTCTTCGGCCCCACCTGAGGACCATCAGCGATATTAAAGCACGTGGGTTCCACGGGGCACGGGCGGGCGGGCAGGCCCGTCTTGCCAGAAGAGGTAGATCAGGGCCACCTCTCTTGGCTCGATCGAAGATAAACTGCATGACCTCCAAGTAGTAATTGTTTCTGTTGTTGGAGCCATTCCAATTTTGTTATAGTGTTTGCTGGGCTCTTCATTGGAAGCTTGGTGGTTGCACTGAGTGTGACTGGATTTACCGGAGTCTGCTGTACTGGAGGCATGCTAGCAAGAGGACAGGACAACAGGGGAGTACGCCAAGCTGTCTCAGGACTTTACTCCATAGGGAAGTAATGCTGAAATGATTAACTGACTTGTGCCCTTCTTTTCTAGCTGTGGGTCAGGGTCCTTTGGAGGAAGGGGAAGGCCCAGAGAACTGCGAACTGTGTGCAAGTCCTTGAGTGAGGATGGAAATTTATTCTTTATCAGTTTTTGTAGGGCTTTTTAACTCTTTATGATTTTATAACTACGTGATTTTTATATATCATAATTTTATTATCGAAGGTTTTTGTACAAGTATCATATGATCGATTTTATACATTTATACACAACTGGATTCTCAGGGGGGATGTAAGCGATATTTATCTTAGTACCTGCCCGTGTTTCTTTTTATGTGGTTAGTTTTTTAAGAAAGGGCCTGGTAACTAATTAGGCCCATAGAACTCCTTCAGCTCTTTCAACTGCTTTTAACTTGGGCGGGATTGACATTAGGCATAGTTAGGCTTCCTTAAAGCATAGGTAGATTCCCTTGCTTTATAAGATGATTAGTAATAGGAAAAGTTCAACAAGAACACAAGTAGCTATAACAATGGTGAAATGGAAAGCTACTGTGAAGTCCCCGGAAGATGGAAAAGCAAAAAAACAACCAAGAGATGCAGCTGAAAATCGTACATTAGACGAAATAGACATCTTACTGGAGGAAGTGGAAGGGCTCTTAGTGTCTAGGGCACCTAAGGTGAATAAACCCCAAGGAAAACCGCAAGGGAAGGGGGACATAAAATTATTTTTTAAGAAGCGCGAGATCAGGGATAATTTGACGTGTGATAGTACAAATGGCGTCTCTGCCACTAGCCCTATTCCCAAAATCTCAGAGAGAGAAGTAGCTAGGATAGCGATCTGCCCCCTGACCCCCGTTCCCTATTCCTGTAATTACGGTTGAATGCTGCAATCGCTTTGAAGTACTAAGGGGTATGAATGAGCTAGAAGCAGATAAGTACAAAATAACACTGTAGCCTCAGAGAAGGTTGATATGAATACACAGATATCAGACTTACAAGAACACGCCGGAACCGCATTGCCCATCCTTGTTTCAACCAGACTGAACCTGGCTGCTCCAGTCCCCAGCTGATTGACTGCGATCGCCATGACTAATTTGGATGCCCCTCCCTACCAAGCTTCTGAACATTAAGATCACCCACTGGATTCTAGTTGATCTCACCACGCAACTTAATTTTACATCTTCCGACTACGAGCCTGTATCGTTTTCCAGCCGTATACACAATTGAATCTCGGAACAGCGCCTCGCCGCCTTTCCTGCAACTCGCCGCCTGTCCGGACACCCTCCGTGGCTTACGATTAGTTCCTATTCACATTCCTGCTTCTATTGGCCTCATGGGATATGCAACTTTTTACCATTCCCTGCTCCCCTAGACGAACATTGGATCAGCTCCTCGCCGCCCTTCCTGATACCTACCGTGGCTCACCATTAGATTCTGTCCACACTGTATCCCAAATCTGTAACCTGGTCCTGATAATGGCCTAACATTGTACATAGGCCGAAACGCCGTCGACCCTCACAGCGTAATTCACGGCGCCTTCTATGTTATTGCCCAGAAGAATTAACTTGTCCATAAATGGACCACACTGTATATATAACCTTGTTTGCGCCTCTTTTCCTGCTGTACATATTCCTTCACGTGTCACCAGCGCCGTTCACCTCTAACGAGCACTTGTGCACAGTATCACAGGTTACATGACATTTAATGTAACATAGTGCATTTTTGATCGTTTGTTTATTTATTTTTGGACCGTATAATTAAATATATGTGGAAAGCATTTCCTTAAATCTTTTCGCTTCATGGTCTTTTGTTTCCCTGTGCCCCTTTGCCCGATCTATGCAATTAATTGTGCACTGTAATTATTTTCCTACCAAACGATACCCCTTGAGTCTATGCTATACAATATTTACCCTGGTCTCTATCGGGTTTATGGGTAACCTCCTGTAGTCTGTTACTATTTAGAAGAACAGGCCTAAAGGATTACACGAGTAACTTGACAAAAATTATTAATAAGGCTGATAAATTAACAGACAGTACTAAACTCCTACAAAACTCTGAAGCTGAATTTTCGACTAGCAGAGGAGAAAGCTACATCTGGAGGGAACTTCTGAGTTAGTCATGCAGAGAGTGCCCCTTAAATAAGACCATGTTAGGAGTGACTCCTGAGTCCATGAGAATAGGTAGGCAGTGTTCCTTGGCTCCCCAGAAAGCTGGCCGCAAATTTTACAAGTCATATAGCGGTAAATTGACTTCTAATGAGGCTCTAATGGGCAAAAGAGTAAAGGTCTTGCAAAATACAAGCCAGGATACAACTGCAGTTGCATCTACAAATGTAACTAGACCTTTAAGGGGGGCAAAAAGAGGACTGGGATATTTACCTAGTGGGTGTACCAAAAATGTCAACTTCTGTCAGAGAAACCCAAGAGTCATTAATTAGTAAAGTCATTCATTGGCTCAGGAAAGTGAGGGGCTGCAGGTCCATTATAAGAGAAGATCTATTGAAAGCTTACAGATTTAGCGATACCCTGCGTCCTACAGATCACATTGGTTTAAGGCTATCAAACTATGATCTAGTAGAAGGACTAATAGGGCTCGAGCATAGGTTTAGGCCACAGGTATATTCACACATAAGATTGAAGGTGAATCCCCCAGACACCATGCATTGGATTGGCACGGACAACAAATCAACTACTCTTGTGGATTGTGGGGGGTCCTTATCTGATCTCGATTGGCAACTAGTTGATCAGACTGAAGTAAGCAAAATGCTACAATCACCTATGGAATTCGCATTAGATGTTCCCAAAAGTAACCCGTCCTACAATCAAAAAAGAGTAGAATTCAAAGATTGTAATATACCAACGTCAGATGGCAGAGAGGTAATTAATACAGCAATACAAAACTCCAGGGAAGTGGCGGAGCAGATGCCATAAAACTATTGTCTTGGAACTTGGCTGCGATTAAGGAAAAGTTAGATGACCCTGAATGGGGTGCATTTATAGATCAATTTCATATGATCTTATTGCAGGAAACCTGGGCTATAGACCCAATGCATAGAGCGGGATATGTTACCCTGGCATCTAACGCAGTCCCCTCACAAATGGGAGGGTAGACCATCAGGAGGGCTGTTGATATGGCTCAAAATGAAATTATTCCCCAAAATAAAAAGACTGAGGTGACTGAAGAGACTTATTGGGCGTAACTATTCCAGCTGGACCCTAATGTGATTTGGGCATATTGCAGTTATAAATGTGCATATTTGCCCTACTCAATCAAACCATAACTCAGGGATAATGACTCGATTATCTCATATGATTGAACCATTACATCACACCCATTCTAAAATCATAGCAGGTGACTAATGCAAAATTGCCAGAGGGCTTAGTTCCGAAGCACCTAACGACACTAAGCCAAGGGTCAGATACAGCCACAGCCGGTGGTATGGAGCACAAGATAAGATATCCCAGGTTGGTTGAACAATTCATTGACCCGATTGCCTCTTATGATCTGAACATTGTTAATGGCTGTACCAAGTTGGACTGCCCTCCGCACCCTACATTCAAGCGGGGGTTGTACACGAGTAATATAGACTACATCTTGCTGGACAGCCCACTTTAGCCATCCTTAATAGATATGTCGGTGACACCAAGGAATGATAGTGATCACAATGCTTTAGAGGCTTATTTTTCACTGAGATCTCTTACAAATTTAATGGAACTGGGAAGTGCTATTTCAATAAGTAGGACAAATATATGCAACAGGAGGAAAGTAAAATGGGCTATTTTAGCGGGTGATGACAAGGTGCAGGCGGATATCTATAACTTGTATGTAGAATAGTTGGCCCTGTTCGAGTCCTTAGATTCAAGTATCATCAATCTAGTGGGCATATATGTTAAACCTATGGAGCAAATAAAGTTGCTCTTGACTGGAAAAAGACGCAAGGGTGGCTATAGTACAAATCCTCCTAGATGGTATACAAGTCATAGCAGACAGGCCAAATCAGCTATTATAGAAGCAGCAAAGAGGGGGTACCGCAAAGGGCATTTTAAGCGCTAGAAAAGCCTACAAAAGCAAATTAATAACAGCGAAAAAGGGGGTGGGAGGAGGAGCAATGGGAGAAAGTTACGGAAGCCCCAACTAATAGGAACACAAAGGAATTCTGGGACCTCGTAACTTCTTGGTCTACAATCGCAGAAAATGCCCAAGAGTCAGAAGTACAACCTGCAGTTTGGGAAACCCATTTTACTGAGCTATATAAGCCTTGGGCTCAAAATGATTTAGCATTAACAAAGAGGGGAGGAGCTGATGGGATAGGGCAGGAGGCAAAGAAAGTTATAGTCCTAGATCTGGGAGAAACCTCACAGGCATTGCAACTACTAAAAAGGGAGAAGGCCCCTGGACCCAACGCCATACCGGGCGACTTATATCTATCACATCCTGAGATTTGGGTCCCGTACTTGAATGCCCTCGGTAATGCGATCTTGAGTGGCAAGGATATTCCATCACCCTGGCATGGTCCTATCATCGTGCCCATATTTAAAAAGGGGAGGAAGGATGTACCATCTAATTACAGACCCATTAGTTTTGCAAGACAGATTTTAATTAAATTACAAGCCGGGATAATAGAACATCATATTATAGAAGACTGCCAGGCAGGATTCAGGCTGGGGTGAGTACCCTGGACCAGCTCTTTCGCTTCAGCTCACTGTGCAGGAAGTATGTTGCTCTGAAGCAGGATCACCTTTAGGTCGCCTTCATTGATTTGAGAGTGGCATTTGACCTCGTTCCTAGGGAGAACCTTTGGGCTCTGGAGGCATATGGTTTACCGGATAACCTTATTGGAATCCTTAACGCTTTACATCAAGAATTATATGCCCAGGTTAGGTGGAATGTGGGAGGAGACCTCACATCTAAGAGAAACATTAAGCGTGGGGTAAGGCAAGGGTGTGTACTTGCTTCCACACTGTTTAGCTTGTATATAAACGGAGCTGTTGATTGGTTAGCTAATTGTAAATACGACGCACCGAAATCAGCAAACAGGAGCGTCCCAATCTTAATATTTGCTGATGATACTCTTAATATCTCGTACATCGTGTGGTTTACAATTGTTGATCAATAACTTTTCGTCCTTTTGTCACTCAAGGGGCTTAGAGAGAAATTCAGCAAAAACAAAAAACTCATGTCCTAAACTCCCACCATTCCTTTAGGGGCAACATAGGGATAGAGGGAGTCCCAGAGGAGCAGGTAAAGTCCTTCGACCATTTAGGAGTAAGACTATCTGATATTATGTCCTGAGCCCATCAATTAAGGAAAGTAAAACAATTTTCCATAGGGAGAACATTTAAGGCCACCTCTAGTGGAGCTGTAACTCCAGTATTGTAAGTTTAAAGGGCCATATCAAGTGCTACATATGGTGCGGCGCTCTGGAGATGGTCAGACACAACTGTAGTGACCTGCTGGTCACTGTTCTAGTTGTTCTAATGTACCTGCCACTCCCAGAGGGCTGGCTTACAGTCCACCCCACACCCATCCACCACAGACGTCACTGGACATGTGACCCTGCCAATAAAAGGGGCCGGGCGCACGTGCCCCGGGCCAGTTCTACCAACTAATTATCGGTGTCTGTGTCCCGATTACTTATGCATGAGGGCCTAGGGCCCTACAGCATTACATTGGCGACGAGCGGGACCTGCCCGCTTGTGCAGCTGCCTTGCTTGGTGGTTGAAGGGGGAGAGTGCTGCCGTGTCGAGGGCACCCCCCCCCCCTGCAGCAGGCGAAGGAAGCGCCTGAGCACCAGCGGGGCGTGTAAAGAACCCCGGGGTGAATGTGAAGGAGTGGGAGCCCACCCGCATCGGAAGAGCCTAATGATGAGCCATCCGGCATGATGTGAGCCCCGTGATGGCAGAGAAGCAATGCGAGCGAGGCTGGACTGCTGAGACGCTGGCGCAGCCAGTGCCTCGAGGCGGAGGCAGGCCCGATCAGCTATCGGGCGAAAGTTGAGCCCTGAGCGTGGGAACCGGGGCCACGAAGAAAGCCTGACGAGGGCAAGAAGAGACACTCCTCCCCACCTCTGTGAAGAAGAACATTGCCCCAAAGTCTAGCCCCATGTCCCGGGGAGGGGACCACCAGAAAGAGACTAAGTGAGAACCGGAGTATCCGTCGGCAGCTGCAGCCCCTGCATGGCCCATGAGGTGAGAGGCTGCTGCAGAGGGGCGCAGTGAAAGAGACTGTGTGCGGCCCGCGGCAGTTGGTAAAAGAGAAAGGGACTGTGTGCGGCCGTTCCGAGAAACTGCGAATGCTCATTGTGCACTCCCGCGCGACCAGAGTAAAAGAAAGGTACAGGAGGGGCAGTAGCGCCCGCGGCGGGGAAGAAGAATTCTGACAGCATCCCAGCCGTGCTGAAGGCATGAAAGAAATGAGGCCACTCGAGCCCTGAAACCATTAGGCGTTTCGGCGGCCTTTGGAAAAAAAAACTTAAAGCGAAGAAGTAAAGCACCTACCTGGTGCGAATGGCTCGCCCGTGTGTAAGTGACCCTTGGCAGCGGGTAAAGTAAAGGAGAGGCGCCGGTGAGCGTCCCGCTGGTGTGCAGGGGGCGCAACACTTAGGAAATAGCCCTGGACGAGCCCGCTCTCGACCGGCAAGAGAGGTCTGGTGGGCGCGAGGGCAGATCAAGAAAAAAAAAAGTGAAAGGAGAAAGGACTTCCAAGGTGGGAGAGCTGCGTACACCCAGGCCGCATGGCCTGGCAGGACCAACGGCAGCAGGGGAAGCACTCGCAGAGAACTGACCCCAACAAGAGACAGAGGCAATTTGTGAGGAGGTGGACTCACCTGGGGGAGAAATGCAGCAAGGTCCGTGCAAGTTTCAGGAGCACGGCGAGAAGGAATCATGCCTGTGGCAGTCCACAGCTCTCACTGGCGAAACACGAGGAGCCCGGTATTGTCTGCTCAGTTGGAGCATTAACTACACATGAGGCCTGCAGTGTTAGAAAGCCATCGGGCTTTGAAATAAAGCAGCACTGCCATCTAGTGGTCGTTTTGCGATACCGCACCAATGGAACATAAAAGAACGAAAGGACAATGAGTACACAGTGACAGGGCCCTGTGACCGAGGGACCAGAATGTCCAGCAGTACTCTACACTAGAAGCAGCTGGTGCAAAGCAGGGCCTCTAGAGAGGAACTGTGCACACCAAGGAGCAAAAGGATACCAGTACTACAAAGGTGGGAGAACCAGACAGCAGGAACTGGCAAGGAGAATAGGAAATGCTGCCCAAGTGAAAGAAGGGGACTGCAGCACAGGAACGGTGGCTGCAAACCCCTATTTAAAGTTAGGAGGACACTGTCAAGATGGGAACCTTGAAGACAGAGACTGCCAGGACTGGTGAGGATAATGCGGTGACGCCTAGTGCCCACAGGTGGTCACTGCGCCAAGCAAGGACATTGGAAGTTTTGCCACCAGGAGAGAAGGCAGCAAGTACCTGGAGAACAGAGGAAGTGTGCAGCATGCGCGCCCAGTAGCGAAAGGACGCCACCGCAAGTGGAAGATGAGGAAAGAGCGCAAGGAGATACGTTGTGCCAAAGATGTACCCCAGACACGACGGTACGGACTGGAGCACGAGATTCAACGCCCTGCAAGGAAGAGGGCCCAGGTGGTCACACGGTGTGACTCATCCTGTGAAGCCGGCCCAAGTGGAGGCTGCAAAGTGAGAGCCATGTCGGTGTGATATTGAGGGGTCTGGAGCGCGCCCTCAAGAGAGATGACTTGCCAGAGGTCAGCGGAGGATGAACTGTAAGAGATCGGCGAAACGGTAACCTGAGAAAAGGTCGGTGAAGCAGTGACCTGAGAAGAGGTCAGAGTGACGATGACTAAAGAAGAGGTCAGAGAAGAAAGACCTGGAATAAAAGAATGAAGACTGAGAATGAGTAATGACAAGAAGAAGGTCGTGACGACAGGTCTGGTCACCGACGGAAGAGAATGCATTGTCCTAGGGGTAGGACAGGACCAGGGAGACCCATGTGAAGTGCACGTCACATGGGGAGGCCTGGTCAGTGAAGACGAGCAAGAAGATGGGACTGGACCGTCAAGCGAAAGAACAAGGAGGAAATGGTGTGGCATGACGCTACCGCAAAGAAACTTTGAGAAGAGGAGAGGAGTATGTGGTATGACAACTCGCACACCAGAAGGCAAAGGTGACGAGTGCAAGAACATCTGGTATGGAGCACAGTACCTGGAGACATTGGTGGCACTTGGAGGAACTACCTATCCATGAGTCTTCGGAACACCTGGTGATTGCAGAGGCGAGCAGGCTGGACCATTCGTAACATACACCTTTGGGTCGCACAGGAGACTGGACGGTGAGACTGCTCGGACATCCTGAAGAAGAGGATCCAACCACTCCACACCAGACTGTGGCGACCCAGGGGCAGAGGCCTCAGGGACGCCGGTGAGGGCGGGTCCCACCACGAGAGAGGAGTCTACAGCCGCTGTTCCGCAGGTCCCAGGAAGACGAAGATCTCGTGCTAAGTAGCAGGAGTAAACAACTACCCTTCAGGTGGAGCTAAGGATTTGAAGGTGGGACTCGTAGAGCTTTCTCCACACACCCAGAGGGTGGCGTTAGAGCGACACGGCGAAGTGCACCCACTCCAGTGGAAGCCTGGTGAAGAGGGCCTCCGGGAAATCCCGTGAGAGAGGAACACCTGCGTGATGGGCATCCTGGTGAGAGGGATGTTTTGCAACTACTCCACCATTTCACAGAGAGAAGCAATGGTGCCTGTGTTGAGATGCCACGACAACCAGGACTGATTGGTGAAAAGTAACATCTATCCGATCCACCATCACTCTACCTGCTCCGTCACCACGAGAGCTATGCCAAGAAAGACATTGGTGTCAACTTCCATGCCCAGAGTCGAAAGAGGACTGGACCTGCAGTGCACCAACGAACTGTGCCAAATAAAACTAGTGGTCCTAGCTGCTGTTGTACCATCGTCTTGCTTTGCAGGCAGCTAAAGAGACTCAGCGGAAGTTTGTTATTTTGTTTTATTCTCTCCCACAGGTTGGACTTTGTTTCCAGTTTGAATAAAGTTTGGGAGGGATGTAGTGACCTGCTGGTCACTGTTCTAGTTGTTCTGATGTACCAGCCACTCCCAGAGGGCTGGCTTACACTCCACCCCCATCCACCACAGGAGTCACTGGACATGTGACCATGCCAATAAAAGGGGCCGGGCGCACGTGCCCTGTGCCAGTTCTACCAATTAATTATCGGTGTCTGTGTGCTGATTACTTATGCATGAGGGCCTAGGGCCCTACAGCATTACAACAACCACCCTTGTCAATGCGGAAAACCAATTTATCAGGTCCTTTTTCTCCCTAGAAGCACCCCACTTATCCCTCTATTTGGTTCGACCTAGGATTAAAAAGGATTGATCACATGATTTTATTCAAACCTTTCATGTACTGGGTCAAAATCTAGAATACCTCTGAATTTTGAATTCATAGAAATGGTTTAAAGGAGATTATTAACCTAGATAAGGAACTTTATATCCCTTAGTTAAAAAAGATAAAAGTGTTGTGTGACTGGTTAAAGATGGAAGAAGTATGGTTACACCCTGACAAGATGCCAAATTATATCAAAGTAACACTAAATCAATCATACTGGGATAGCACCTGGGAACGTGTATGGGTAAACCAAAAGGTGGGGAGCCTAATAGAGAAATTCTTGAGACATAAATGCGGTCCATCTTTTGAGCCTTTTTTGGATAGAATTCGGCCAGCCCAAGCCAAAACATTGTACATGAAATTCAGGCTAGGTATTTTAGTCTTAAATTCTTTTATTACTACATGGGATCAAATTAAGCCTGCATACTCCAAATATCCTCTCCGTTTGCACCCAGAAGAAACTATGGATCACTTTTTATTCTTTTGTCCTATGTATAATATGGCTCGCAAGAAATGGATTCTTCCTGTTTGCAAGTCGATGGGTGTTGTTCAGTGCTGGGAAGCATTAAGAATTTTAAGACGTGACACCATGGAGGTAGTTATGTTCAGTGTGTCCAGATATTTATTATGGGCTTGGAGATTGAGAATAGATAAGTTAAAAATGATAAATTAGCGGAAGATTTAGCTCGTAAGAGTCCTTTTAATTATTAATAATTTGACGCACATGCACTTTAGATGGGGGTCTGAGTTTTTGTCTGATAAAATGTCCTTGACTCAATGTTTATGATTTTTTATTGTTCTTAAATTAATTTTAACTGGATCGGCTACTCATTTAATGTATTTTAAACTGTATTTTGTATGCGAACTTTTATGGTTATATAAGCCGAAATAAAGTACTCAAATGAAAACGAAGTCTGTGCCCATTCCTTTCCACTGCAGACAAACAGGCCAAATGCAGTCACTGACAGTGCAAGACGCCAATTTATTAGGTAGGCGGACCCACTGCTCCATGTTATATGATGTGGCGGGTGTGAGCAAAACGTGAACACTTTAATACACCAATGGGTGAAGAAAGCAGACTGAAAGCCCATGTATGATTGTACATGCACATTTCAGATTTTTTTTTTAATCAAGGGACTAGCAAAATAGATAAAGTGGTCTATAAGGTCTGACCTAAGAAGTACATTTCTTTAACATGTGGAATGGAAGTGTTACACTGTGGTACATCAGATTATATTCCAGCATTGGGAAATATTATTAAAAGTAATACTTTTTAAATACAAACTTCGAAACATTCATGCTTTGATGACTGTTAGACATGTCAGCCTTAGGGTGGTCTTCCCACCCCAAACATTTTGCCTCACTCTTCCTGTTTTTGCTGAATTGTTTTTTTTTTGGTCTTAGGACTCAGCACACTTTACCACAGCTAATTAGTGCTAAAGTGCTTACACCCATTAATTTACTTGTAAGTCCCTGGTAAAGTGGCGGCACATGTATCCATGGCCTGTAAAATAAATGTTACTATTGGCCTGCAGCAGTGACTGTACCACCCACTTAAGTAGCCCTCTAAACAGGTCTCAGGCCTGCCATTGCAGCCTGTGTGCAGTTTTTAACTGTCATTTCAACCTGGCACATAAACCTACATTTTGCCAGCCCTAAACCTTCCTTTTTAATACATACAAGTCATCCCTAAGATAGGCCCTAAACAGCCCATAGGGATGGGTCCAGTAGATTTAAAAAGTTGGACTTGAAGTTTTAACTTTTATATGGCCTGGTAGTGAAAAACTTAAGATTTGTTTTTCACTACTGCAAGGCCTACCTCTCTCATAGGATAACATTGGGTTGCCTTATAACATTTAATAAGTGATACATTTCAATTGGAAGCAAGTAGGAATAGAGTTTGATGTTTAAAGAATTGCATTTTAAACCCCTCCTTATTGGTAAAGTTGGGTTTTAAGTCACATTTCTGAAAGTGCTTTTTTTCTTGTCCCAACCATTTGGTGCCTGCAGCCTGTAGCCTGGGTCACACGACTAGGCATAGCTAGCATTTGGTAGTTGTGTACTACTCCTAAACAATAACACTAAAGGGGAATAGGGTTGGACAGGATGGGCCTTCTCGGACTTGATAAGAGGGAAGAAGTGACACCTACCACACTTGCACATCAAAGACCATTATGCCCCAGTACACTAAAAAATGGTGTCACACTAGTCTTTGTGCCCCCAAACAAGATGGGGCCAGGGTAGGGAGGCAGGAAATTCCAGACACCTCTGTAGGGGAAGGACTCTATTAGCTTGTCTCATTTTTAAGTGTGCTCCAGGTTTAAGTAGAGGACCCCCAGAACCAACTGAGCACACTGCTGGACCTGTGGAAGACTCAGGACTGGTGTACTGCTTTGCTGCAAGAAGGACTGCCCTGCTACTCTGCTGCCTGAGTGAGGACTGGACCTGCATCTTGAACCCTGGACCACTAGAGTGACACCAAGGGCTACTTGGCTGGCTTCCTGATCAGAGCCTCAAGGACAGAAAAGTCTCCAACCATCTTGACCCATGCACCTGGACACTGCTTGCTATGAGTCCTAATGACCCAAGTGGTGCCCCTCTAGTCCTGGACCCATGAAGTGGGGCTAAAGGTGTTCGCAAGACCAGCGGTAGTCTCTACCATAAGAGATGCAGAGTTTCACAAACCCGACACAGCTCTTAACAGCGCCTCTATGAAACTGATGCAGCCCTGATGCAAGCCTACATTGTAGTCCTAGCAGCTCATTGGAAATGTTACTACACAACGCAGGCCTCACATCACTCCTCGGGACACCGCTGCGTAGCGCAACACTCCACAACCAGGACTTAAGGTACAATTCTCAGCGGGACTAACTTGGTCCCTGAAACCAGCCCACACTCCATCGCGGACTGCCTGAACTTGTGAATTTAACCAGGTTCAACACGAGCAGATAAGTGCAGCTGGAGCTTTGTGCTTTTGCGCACTATTTTTACCTAAAACTTTAAAATTGCATATCTCAGTTTCTACTGATTGGATTGTTGTCACTTTGCTGTTCAATAATTTATTATTAAAATTGTACTCTATTGGTGAGAGCTTTTTCTTGTGTTTTCACTTTGCTACTGTTTGTGTGCTCCATAAATACTTTTCACAATGCCTGTAAGTTAAGCTGGACTGCTTGTGTGCCAACCTACCAGAGGGTTAAGCACAGGTTAATTTGGGGTTTGTTTGTATTTCACCATGAAAAGAATTGTGGTTGCTGCTGGAGTAGGATTTCACTCCCACTCAACTCGAAACCCTATTTCCCACATTGGTGTTCAGCAGTAAGATTCCTTACTTGCGGTTGTGCAGTGCTACACAGTGACTTAGTGTAACATTAAAATGCCAGATAAATTAATTTACACTATGAATTTTTTTTCATTCTCCTTCATTGGCTGTTTTGCTTTTTCCAAATTCCCCCTCATTCTTCCTGACTGTGTACCTGTGGCTACACCAGCAAGGATTGAGTTTGAGCTTGCCAACCTGGATAACTACACTGTGGTTGAGCTCTGAGTGTTCTGGAAGGAGAGGGGACTTCCATCCCAAGAGGAACACCAGGAAGCTGTAACTCTAGAAGGCTCTGAGGACCTGGGCGGAAGTTCATCAATCACTGGCAGCAGCAGCAGACCAGGAGGGGGAGAATGATGTGGATGAACAGGTCCTGAGCTGCAGCACTTGGAGGAAGCCAACTCAACCCTGAGATTGGTGCCCATTGTCAGGGCAGAGCAGTGTGTCTTTCCATGGTCTGTCCTCAGATGAGCTGAAGGACAAAAAGGCTGAGAAGGAGCATCTCACCAAATCAAAATTAGAAGCAGAGGAGAGAAAGGCAAGGCTGGGAGAGCTTTGGCTGAAAAGAAACTGGCTCTGGAGGAAAGGAGAATGGCCCATGAGCAAAATTTTAAAGAGCTGGACATCAGAGCCAAACAAGTCATGTCCAGAAACTATGGTAGCAGCGTACCTACAGAGTACATTGGAGATAAGAGGATTCACGTTCCCAAGGATGTGGTGCCTAAATGTGTTGGTGGGGGATGAAATAGTAAGTGGTTTGAAGCCTATGAGGCTGACTTGGAAGATGCCTACGGTACCCAAGTAGGATTGGGGCACATACCTAATGAGGGGAGGGATGCCCTACTGGCCCTGGGAAAGGGGGAAAGGGTGAGGTACCCCCCTCTCAAAGGACACCTTTATCTGGAAATATGGGCTTAGACCAGAAAAGTACTGTTGACAATGTAGGGACATCCAGAAGGTTCTCCAGCAGTCCTGGGTGGATTTTGTGGATTCTTTCTACAAGGCACTGGATGGTTGGGTGAAGGGCAGTGATGTGAATGATTACAAGGGGCTGTACACTGACATCCCTCCCCCCCACCCCCCCAAGCAGGTTACTAAAAAGGTGGCAGGCAGGCTCAGCACCAGGGTCCAGAAAAAGATACCCAGGCTCAAAAGGGTGATCAGGGGTTCAACCAGAAAGGGGGGTGGGGGGGTGGGGGGGGCAACGTAAAAATAAGGAGTACAAAAAAGTCTCCCAATGTAATTCCTAAAGGTACAGTAACCAGTCCCAGTCTAAGCCAAAGAGAAAGGGGTCCAACAAAAAGCAGACAGGGGAGGTTTGTCTCCTTGTGTACTAAGTGCTTCAAGTGAGGCCCTTACAAGGGATACACCATATGTCTCAAGAGGGCATATAACTCTGGCCCCCCCCCCCACCCAAACCAATGGGAAAGACATCTGGGTTGGCGAGTGTAGCCCCTGGGAAGGAGGTGGTCACAGTTAGCAGAGGGGAGAGGACAGAGGTTACCTTAGTGTTGCTGGGGGATACAGATATGGTGCCAAAAGCCCATATGCCTTCCAATACTTTCAAGTATAGGCAGTGGGTCACCATCAATGGGCAAAGGGTGGAGGCTCTGACAGACACAAAAGTCAGTAGGACTACTGTGAAGTGTCATATGGTGCCTCAGAGCAGGTCATGTCCACCAGGACAGTCGCAGACAACCATGAGATCCACTAACCAGTAGCTCTGGTTTCCTTTGAATGGGGAAGGGGGTATTCAGATTCCTTAAAAGTAGCTGTGAGCCCTGCCATGCCTGTAGATTGTCTATCGGGCAACAACCTAGAGCACACCGTCTGCAAGGAAATGGAGCTCAGGTTGCACTTGAAGATGTTAGGATTGCCTGAGTGGGTCTGTATGCCCACACAGTTCATGGCTGCCCAAGACGGGGATCAAGGAAGCCTGGGCGAGGTACCTGCCAGCAGCTGACACTCCCACAGTACTGGTGGTTGGGGCACGTGAGGAAGCTGTCCTGGAGCCTGCCAGGGAGAACAATGACTCACTGGGAGCTGTGCCTGAGCTTGCTGTATAGCAGGTTGAGTGTAAGCCCACCAGGGATGAATTTTGCAACTCTAGAGGGCTTGACGTGGAAAACTGAGGCCCAGGAAGCAGGTTATACCTCTGGAGATCACCTGATTTATTGGTAGGATTACCTACTGTATAGTAAGCCTAAGGTTCCTGGGGCAACCCGTGGGTTGTTGGTCCCATCAGTGTTACCGGACCAACATCAGGGAAAGGACAAGACTTTTCCAGGCTTGTCCCCCCACCTTCCATTGGCCCCGGATGAAGTTAGCCTCAGATACATTCTGTAAGTCTTGCCCCACATGCCAGGCCAATGGAAAAACTGGGAAAGCTCCCCTAGTTCCCTTGCCTGTCATTGGGACTTCCTTTGAGAGGGTAGGCAACAACACTGCTGGACCCTTAGACCCCAAAACAGCTTTGGGCAACAAGTTCATCATGGTTTTGGTGAACCATGCCACTAGGTACCCAGAAGCCAACCTTCAGACGTCGGTGACTGCACCTGCAGAAGTCAAAGTTCTGATGGGAATTTTTACCTGAGTGGGGTTCCCCAAAGAAGTGGTGTCTGACAGGAACCAACTTCAAGTCTGCGTACATGAATTTCATGTGGGATGAGTGTGGGGTAACCTCTAAGTTCTCCACACCCTATTACCACCAAACAAATGGGCTTGTTGTAAAATTCAACTAGACCCCCAAAGGCATGATTATGCGCCTGTCTGAGCCCATGAGACTGAAGTGGGACGTCTTCTTACCATGCCTGCTATTTGCCTACATTGAGGTACCGCAGAAGGGTGTTGGTTTAGCCTATTTGAGCTCCTTCTAGGGTCACCCTGTTAGAGGACCTCTCAGCCTAGTGGGAGCAAGCTCCAAGGAAGCCCCCTCAGGATGTAGTCAAGACTCACTGTCAGGGAAGCAGAGTTCCAGGTAGGCTTTTGGTGCTGGGTGGGAAGGTGTGTGTGTGTAGGACAAGGCCCGGTGTCAGTTGTAGCCATTGCAAACACTCCTCCCACCCAGCCCAGATATTTCCTCTGGGCCTAGGCCTCCCTCACAGTGAGTGGGAGTGGACTAGCACGATGGCAGACACTGCTGCAACTCCAATCAAGGCCTGGTGCTTCCAAAACCAGTCACCAGTGTCAGACATCTTGACAGTACATTCCCAATCACTGTCAGGGAAACACAGTCCTGGGTGGGCTTGTTGGGCTGGGTGTAAGGAGTGTTTGCTGTCACTACAACTCCCATCAGGCCTGGGCCCACACACACCTTCCCACACAGCTCAAACAGCCCATCCGGAAGAGTGGTGTCCTGACAATGAGGGAAGTGAACTGGCAAGATGTCTGACAGTGATGCCTGTTGTCTGAGTTTACCACAACTCCCATCGGCCTTGTGGTTTGCACAGCAGGCCCCAGTGTCCGCCATCTTGGCAGTACATTGCCACTCACTGTGAGGTATGCATAGCTCCAGGTGGTCTGTTTGGGCTGGCTGGGAAGGTGTGTGTAGGATAGGGCCATATGGGAGATGTGGTCATTGCAAACACTACTCATCCCAAACAGCACAACAAGCCCAACAGGAACTATGCTTGCCTGACAGTGAGGGGACGAGTACTCTTAAGATGTGGGACAGTGATGCCTGTTGTCTGAGTTGACAACTCCCATCATGGCCTTGTGCTTTGAACAGCAGTCCCCAGTGTCAGCCATCTTGCTAGTACATCCCCACCGACTGTGAGGTAAGCATGGTTCCTGGTGGGCATTTTGGCTGGGTGGAAGGAGGAGTGCTTGCACTGACTCCAATTCACCTCAGGCACTATCCGCCAAACACCTTCCAACCCAGCCCAACCATCCTACCTGGTATTCTGCTTTCCTGACAGTGAGTGGAAAAGTGCTGGCAAGATGTTTTGACACTGGTGCCCGTTGTCTGAGTTGACGACTCACATCATGGCCTGGTATTTTTAACACCAGTCCCCAGTATCAGCCATCTTGCCACCACATTTCACCCTGTCAGGAAAGCAAAGTCCCAGGCGGTCTGTTTGTGCTTAGTAGTAAGCCTGGGCGTAGTTCGCATAGTCGCGCTACGCGAAGACGTCGGAGCGCTACGCGAGCTACGCGAGCGCGCGTAGCTGCTTGCCGCGCCCGTTCGCGATGCGTTTTTCTTGCTCGGGAACGCGTTGTGGTTGCTCGGGACGCTGTTTGCGTGCTCGGGGGCGCGAACTTACCCATGCGGTCGCCTATGGGCGCGGCCATTTTGTTTTTCACTTGTCCCGCCCGTTCGCGATCCCTTATTTCCTGTTCCGGGTCGCGTATAGCGTGCTCGCGATGCGCATTCCTTGTTCGGGGAACGCGTTGTACGTGTTCGCGACGTTTTTTGCGTGCTCGGGGACAAATATCGCGCGAACTTACCCACGCGGTCGCGATGGGCGCGGCCATCTTGTTTTACCACTCTATGCTATGGTTCTGGGCCTGCTTTTCTATCCTCCCTCAATCTTTGCAATCCTTAGTTTTTTACACTGTTTTTCAATTTTTCTTTATTTCTTATCTATCTCACTCTGCTTAAGTCTATATTTTGCATTTTTTTCTACTTTTTACTGTGTTTTTTTTACTTTTCGACTGTTTTATATAACTTTCTTCTTTAAGCTCCTACTTATTCCCCTAACTTTATTTTTCCCTTCTAACTTTTCTTTTTCACCTCCTCCCACCCCAGAACCATGGCGAAGGGTAGCAGCAGCGGCTCAAAGGGCAAGGCGCGTGCGCCCAATCGCCGCCTGCTTTGCGGCAGACTGCGCCCTGCAGGGGTGCAAGCCCGCCAGCTGTTTAATGAGGCGGAGGTGGCCGCCCTTGTTTTTTTATTCAGCGCCATCTCCCCTTGACCTTGGCAGCAGGCGGCAGGCCAGGCTCCGGGTACCCGACCCAGGAGCGTCACCGCCGGTGGGCGAAGGTGCGTCGGGCAGTGTTTCGCTGCTCCGAGGTCCGGCGCACCCATAACCAGCTGGCCCACCGGTGGTCAGACATCCTTGACCGGGAGCAGGACCTGTTGGACCTGCTAGGTGTCGAGGTCGTGGGGCTTGGTGAGTAGCCAATATATATATAGTAGTATAAGTATTGTGATTTGTGTATACATTTTTACAAATAACAAGAATACTGCTGCTTACATTGCAGGTAAATTACGTTTCAAAATCTTCTGTGATTGTAGGACACAGGTGCTGGGCGGTACTCTTACTTTTTTGCAACTTTGCGCTCGCTTGTCATTATGTAAGAGTTTACTTTAGAGAACTTCAGTTAGGTAATGCTATTGCTATAGAGACTGTAGTCCTTCCTTTGTCCTCCTGTCAAATAGTGGTGGATGCATTTGATACTAGGTTTAGTTACTATTAGTTGATAATTTTTGAGCGGTCTGCGTGACACATCCTCTGTCACTGAGTGCTGCTTACCCCAGTCCTTAGAACCTTTTGTAGTTTGTTTAGTGAGTGGTACTGGTAAGCTTAGCTTAGCAGTGTCAGTCAGCTGCAGAACATCAGACGCAACCAACCAACAATTTGGTGTATGCATTATGCACTTTATGCATGTGTCCTCCTTCTCATCTATGCATTTTTGATGTCAATAAAAAATGGAAATGCAGGCTTAATGAACAATTGGCCCGCCTGGAATAGGTGGGCTAGGTCAGGTGGTACTTAGGCTTAGTTAGTGTTCTGGATTTTATTTGAATCAATCAGAATGGAACACTGAATTAGTGTTCCCAAATAAGTAGACTGTCCGTGAATCCCGCAAGGCAGTAGTCGATCGGATTAGATAGGTCAATTTTATTGCAATTTTTGTTTCCTAAAACGTTTTTGAGCGTTTTTAGATAATTTATTTGTTTCACAGCAATCATTAATGTTTGTGTCTTTCTTTTCTTTATTATATCTTACATGATCACTGATGTGCAGCACCCAGGGGCAAGAAGACGGGATCAGATTCGGCGGGACAACCACCAGAGGACCGCTCCTCTACCAAGGGCCCTGCTGCTGGTCCCAGTAAGTCCTCCAGTGGTTAATATTAACAATTATATTGCCCTAACTTTTACTGCACCTTATTTTTTCAGAACTATTAATTCTGGCTCCACTCCCTAATTCTATTTTTTACAAAAGATTCTTTGATCTTGACTCGACTATCTGTTTCTAAATTCTGGTTATCCCTGCCTCTAAGTTCTAACTGCCTCTGCTATGAATGTCTGTACTCTGTACTACTAATATTAGTCTGTCGCTAAGCTTGCCCAGTTTGCATTGCTACTCTTTATTGTACGGTTTTGAATAAAACTCAGATTGACCAATACTAATAGCTCTAGCCACTGAGTCCAGTCCTTTCGGTTGTCCTCTTCTAGGCTTCTTAATCTTGAGGCTTTGACAATTACCACAAACAAAATGCCCAACCAGATATTTGACTATTTTTGATAGGATATAGTACATACTACTTGGATTCTGCACAGCCCCATGCAGAACTATGCACAATGAAATAGGATGTTGGTGATGCGAGTTTGGAACTTGGACGTTCCTCACACCTAAGTCAGAAGTGAACCCACAATCCCCTGAACGACTAGCTATAGTGTCTCATTAGGTCCCCGAACCCCCACCCGAAGATACCCAATGATTATGATTACACAACCCAGAACATAACACCCTTTCGCTCACTCACTCGTGTAAGTCCACCACCACACAAAATACCACAGAGTCTATGTGTAAGTTCAAAAGGTTTATTTTCAACTAACAAGCTCTGTATGTATGTTGTTCTATAAAATTCAGTGTACTCCAGCCAGCTCCAACAGCAAAATGCATAAGATTAAAACAATAAACAGTGTTGCACTTGCAACAAGTGCATGATCATTGATGATATGTAAGACAAAAGATCTGTGCGAATTCTGGGCGACTCCTCACCGTAGAACGTAGAATTACTGGTTACATGCATCATTCATAAGCTCTGCAAATCTCTGGTTCGTAGAAGGGAATCCTCTGCCTGAGAAAAATGGTGCGTGTTATTATAGTATAATGCAAGCATTTCTCAGTCCTGCCCAAAAAGTGTAACATGTTACCTATGGCTAAGCAATACGGACTAACCGTACTCCATAACAAAGTGGCTTGTTTTTCGACCTCTTGTACGCAACGCTCAGACAGTAGCTGTATGTGCTCATGTGGGCTCAAAAAGGCGTCGTACTGTTACTGCGCAACAAGCTGCGAGGTAATATGCGCAAAGACATGAAGCGGAAAATGGTTGCATGGCTCAGGCTAACTTTGCAAAGAGTAGAGTATAGTATAATAATGACCCTAGGGACCATAACACTACTAGTGTCTACTGACTGTACTCTAGTACCCGATTTGGACTATTGAATGTGATTTATAATAATATGTATGTATTAACTTTTTTTCAATCTTGCTAATGAAAAAGAATAAATTGGGGGAGGTGTACAGGCATCTAAAAATGTGTCATGTTTTTATCTAGGCGGACTAGCAACCACCAGTGGCGGCGGGGCCACCGGCGGTTCGAGCCTTCCGGAGGGGGCAGGAGAAGATGCGGCACCTGCAGGAGCTACAGGCGGGGAGCCAGCAGCGGTGGCGGGCGGTGGTAAGTTATTTTCATGACTTATTGACATTGCACTAGCTGGAAGGGTGTGTGGACTTCACTCACTGTACTGTTGTTGAGACTTATTAGGTATGAAGTTGTAGTGAACATTATACAACGGTTAAAGAAGACACCCTTTACTTAGCATGAGCAATGCAGTAGCAATAGCATTACCAGCGTGACTTGATTAACCAATGGACTCTTATATCTGACTCCAACTCAGCTGTGAAAGTTTTATGGAGGAGACTAAAAGTCAGATCAGATGACCTTGATGGATGTGTTGAACAAAAAGGGAAAGAAGGGTTGAAGGAGGAAGGGCGGGCGAGATTTAATATAATGACTGGCAGAGAAGGATACGTTGGAAGCATGGATAGGTGGCTGATAGGAATCAGATGCATGTGTTGTTGAAGGATGGGTGGAAGAAGGTGAAAGAAGAATGGATGCCTGCCTGGGTGGGCGACACAGTATGGGTGGATACTGTGGATAGCAAGAATCATCAGCAGTGTTTGGGTGAAACTCAAAGCCAAGGCAAGCAACGGAGTGAGTGGACGCATGCGTTGTTGTTGGTGAAACAAAGTAAGGTTGGTGGAGAGATTAAGAAGAATGATTGACATTTACATAGAATGGATGGATGCCTGTATGTATTCATCATAGACAGCATAGGTGGAGACTGTCACGGGATGCACAGTTTTAGGGAATGTAAAAGAAACCGCGCCAGAGTAGCAAAGCCGATGTGGAGAGGGGCAGGGTGGGGGTAGTAGTAAACAATGTATTACGCGGGCAAATACAGGTAACTTTACTGTAAACATACAAATAAATAAAGCGAATTTCATTGTGCGCACTGCACCGCCAAATGCGATGCAGTGTGCGCAACAAAATTAGTTTCATTTATTTATATGTTTACTTACCTGTAATTGGCCGTAATCCATAGTTTACTACCCCCATCCTGCCCTTACCCACGTCACCGCCCGGCCGAACTCCCCGAGTCCCACCACCGACCGCTACTGACCTTATGTCGTTGTCCCATATAAAAGCAACGATCATTGGATCAGATATATAATCTGCCTTTTTGTAGTAGCCAAGGCACTGTGAAATAATTGAGCAATTGCCCTCCATGTAACAGAGAGAGTATGGCCAGTGCCACCCGTAATAGAAAAATACGAGCTTCCCCACCTGCAAACAGTAGTAAATCCAACTAACGTGAGTCTGCGTCATGACTCGTATGTTTGTCTTGGGTGCAAGCATAGATGACCGAGCTGGCAATGCCGGCTACAACCAGGTTATGTCATTTCGCTAAACTAGAGAAAAGAAGAACACTGGTGTACTGTGTACTGGTTGGTGTCCATAGTGCTAGAATAATGCCTGAAACGCCCACAAATGTTAGAGGCCGAGGAAGTGGGAGGATAGATAGATTATTACCACAAATGTTATGTACTGTGCTTCTTGCTAGTGCTATTGTGCCATTATGTGTTGAATTAATTTTGTGTTACTGTTTAGCTAAGAGTACTGGTTACAACAATATTTTTTTTCTTTCTTGATATAGATGGTACTCCTTCCCAAGACAAACCATCGCGGAAGGAGTTGGCAGCCAGGGCCCGGCGCCGGAAACTGGAGGCCATATGCCAGGAGTACCGGCGGCTGGTGGCTCAGGCGGAGGAGGAGGAGGCGGCAGCAGCAGCTGCAGCCTCGTCCGATGCCCGGGGCCCCAGCCAGGCCACAACTCCAGCGGTACGGCGCCACGGTCTGGTAGCCGCCCGCCGCAATTCGCTAGCAGCCAGCACTGCTGTCCCCCACCCTGGATGCAACTGCAGGGCATTTCGCAAGAAGATTCTCCTCCGGTTGGCACGTCTAGAGGAGCAAATGGAGGAGCGGGTCAAAATCATGGTGGACAAACACCTCAAAGCCCGCCGAATTTAACATCGAGGACCCTGTTGATTTGCCCCTTATTATCCCTTGTTTTGGTGGGTGGGAATTGGGCGTTTGGGTTTCGGGACATTCTCTGGACTTTTTTCGTTTTGGACATTTGTTGGGGTTAGGGAGAAGAGAAGGGTGGGTCAGGTGTGGGATAGTTTATTTTTGTTAGGGTAATAAATTATATTTATACTTAAACATACAATGTTAATGTTTTGTGGGGGGTTACTGTTTTACGAATTAACGTCACATTGGTTTCCTTGCTGCTGCAGGGCCGCAGCCAGTGTTTGATTTAAATAATCTGCCGACGATGATGTAACACAAACAGATAGATGCGGTACCCCTCACTGAGTTATTTGTCCTACTAGTACTGTCAGTCTCTCCTCCTAGTCCATTTATACCTCCCACCAAACTTATCTTACCTGTGATTGATGATGACTACGTTCGGCACAGCGAAGGCTGCATGGTTTCCATAGAGAATGTAGAAGATGCCATGGTTGTGGTGGTAGTACTAGAGTAGACACTGGCAGTAGCATTTGCTAAAAAATTAAAAAAGAGTCACTTTCCTGAGAGCACTGTGGGAGGAGTAGTAGAACGAAGTAAAATACAGTACAGAAGAAGACTGCCAAACAAACAATATTGCAGTTGCAACTGCTAAAGTCAAATTAAACATAATGGTGGCGGGGACAGCCTAGTACAAGAAGTTACAAACTGTAGTTGTGTCGATTGAGTCACTTAACACAATCGTAATTCGTAACCTTTACTGCTGTGTGGTAGGAGTTTGATGATTAATCCAATCAATGACGGCAATTAATTATGATGTACTACTATTAGCCGGTGACGGCTTGCACAATGACAATGCACATAGACTGAGCATGGGTGGGCAAGCAGAAGAAGCTCCTCGCCCTGCCTTGCAATTGAATTAGTGTTGCTTTCACCACATCTGCCCCAGCAAGCATGTGATCAATTGGTGTACATTTTATGTAGTCACATCACACCTCAATATAAATCACAGCCCGGGGGAAGAGGGTTAGGGTTTGATGAATGGATGGGAAGGGGGTTTGGGGAAAGGTTTGAGAATGAAAAACAGTACGCATGGACAACAAAAGCAAAGCGCAATCTTGGCAGACGACCATGATCTTATACAAAAAATCTATAAAGGGAGAAAAGGGAAATGCATGCATGATGATGAAGATAACTTGATGGTTAATGAGTAGTACTTAATAACTCCTACTAGACAATTAGACAGTACAGGGCAGCAGTATATTCTATGCAATTTGCCTTGCCTGTAATATGCCCTCAGAGACCCAAATTCCATGTTGTACTGGGCTTACTTGTAAAGATAGCAAAGACAATTAAAAGAAAACACAGTTGTAGGGATCAATTAGCAAACAAACACACAACACACAGTCCTAATGATTGAAGAGAAAAAAGGATTCAAATTAATTAAAAGATGAATGATGAATGATACTAAAGTTACTGTATTATCATGCTCAAATTGTGGAGTGGAAACTCGTCCTTCCTCTTGGTCCTATCTTCCATGGACGTTCCGCACATCAATCTTGGTGGCCTTCCTGATGCCGATTGGTAAGGTAAATGTGAGTTGTGTCTCCCAGTATAGCAAGCACAGGGTAAAGGCCGGCCTGTAACGTCTAGATGGAAAAACAAAAGGGTATTGAAAAATCAATGAATAAAAAAAACATCAATTCCGGTGGAGTCCAAGAAGAGAAGAGAGAACACTTTCAGAGTGAGGCGGCTTGGATATATCGTGTAGATTCTGTTTACAGCATTAAGCTACAACAACAACAGGACAGAACAGGCCCACCACAGCACCAGCCCGTGACCCAACCTCCATTTACCTTAATTTTTGACATAGCCAGACAAAAGGCATACACAGCAATGTAACGAGGGACGCCCTGACTTGGTAGAGGGTGATGGACCTGCTAACCCGGAGAAGACGAAAACCCCCTCCCCTTTCTCCACAGCAGGAAGAGTGGGACTACAGCGAAACAAGAGGAGGGAGAGGTGAAGGCGAAATGGAGTACCGGCCCTTTAATTCGGACGACTGGTCAGTATGTCACGCCCCCAGTGATGACGTCGGGGAAACCTGGCCCACAAAGGACGGAGGATGTCGGAAGTCGGAGTGCTTGTTCACCGGAGGCGAAGAGGAGAGAGACGGAGGAGAAAACAGAGCGGAGGAAGAGGGATCGAGGAGCGGGACGGTGCCAGTGAATCTACGAGGCGGAGGAGAGCCAGGAGGCCAACGTTCCCGTGGTTCGCCCAGCCACGCTCCAGGAGGAGCGTGGCTCTCGCGAGGTACTGCGAGCGTTTTGCGGGCTGGGTGGGAAAAGAGATAGACCAGAGGGTTAACCCGTGGGGAGTCCCTGCACCTGGAGTACCCTTCCCCGAGCACTTTCCCTCACTCGTGTAGAACTGTTGTGCACCGGGCGTTCCCATCACTACCCTCCCTTCACCGCAAACCGGAACTCAGTACTGACTGTAGACCCTTCTTTTGTTTTGCATCATCTACCTCCCCACAACGGACGGGTCCGAGCTGGAGGCAAGGAGAAGAGGCCGGACCTCTACGAGGGACCGAGACACCCCGGAGAAGACCCATCGGTCCCCCCTTCCATACTACAGACAGGCGGCCACAAAGAAGCGTGTTATAAAACCAATAAAGTCCCCGTTACCACTACCCCGTCTCTGGCCTGTTATTGGCGACCCGCTACAAGCAACTTAGCATTTTCCTAATTAAGTGACAAAATCAATGCGCCGCTGTGAGTCATCACTACACTCGACTACACACCACTACATGGACATGTAGGTCTGCTGTGTTTACTTTCTTGTTGAATTGTTGTGTTTATGTTTACCTTATGCCACTTCATGCAATGCAGTTATTCCTTGAATCATCTCCGATCCAACTGAATGACTGCGTGCAAAGATAGTATGGTCATCATCATGGTGTGGTACGTGTTGTCCAACTACAACTCAGTCTGTAGTGACTCCGATTAAGTCCATATTCCATATTAAAAAATTGCAACAGATATTGGCCTGCACCTGCAGTAGTAGGAGTACATTTGGTTATTAAACAACAAGAAGGAAACATTGACTGTCACTGACTTGAGTCACTTTGTAGATTAACTAGTAGAGTAGAGTTCGACTTCATGCACAACATCAACAACAAACAACAGCAATCGCTCAGAGTCTGCAAGCATCCAATGCATTCCATCATTACCTGTCTTGCTCTTCTCTTTGGCTGTCAGATCATCAGATGCCTAGTTCTGACAGTTGTTATTTTTTTTTACGGGGCAGTGGCCTCATCATTACTCCAGTCCACATTCATTTTGAGTGTTAGTCGCCGTTTCGGTTTTCGTCTTATTCTTCTGTGGCACTTTGTCACAGTTTAAGTTGCTTCCCATGGTCAGCACTGTGATGATGGGCCGCGGCCTGGGTAGCGCTCATTGATGGTCATTTGAGTTTGCACAAATGTCAGCAAGTTTCTTCGAAGAGTCTCTTGTCTTTCTCTGCCAAGTACCTTCTGTCCTGACAGTGAGGACCTTTGGATGCCTGCTGAGGCTGTAGCCTTCGGACACTGATGAGTTTCGGCTCGAAAACAAAGCGGAGGATAGCTATAGTCACGTTTCACTTCTTATGGAGGCGGGACTGGTAAAGGCAACATTTCTTGTACTAATGTCTGGCTTGATGGAAATGTACTTGTGCGAGACAGGAAGATGAAGCAGGACTGTGAAGAGTGGACAGTTAAATGCACAGACATCCAACTCCAATAGGGAAATAAAAGAGAAGACGGTGGTGATGGATTTGTTGTGATTTGAACCAGAAAGACAGATACACAGACACATAAAGGAAGGAAGAAAGTAACAATTTGAAAGCCTAGTTGTCAGGGAAGAGGAGCTCGTCCTCAAACTCTGGTGGTTCGGACAGAAGTAGGTCCTGTAACGCACTATTTACGTCATCCAAGTCGCTCTCCTCTTCCTGCTGTGATTCACGTATTTTGTAATCCGGTGGTATAAAGTGCTGATTCATTTTGATCATGGTTAACCTCTCCACGCGAGCGTAGCGTAGTTCACCGCCCAGGGTTACTTAGTAGAAAGTTGTATTTAGGACAGGGCCTGATGGGAGATGAAGTCAGTGCAAACACTCCTCCTCCCACGCAGAACAACCACTTCATCTGGTCCTATGGCTACCTGACAGTGAATGGAAGTGTGGCGGACACCGTTGCATGGTGTTTTGTGCACAAGGCATTGATGGGATTTGGATTTAAGTTTAACACCATGCTGCAGTGTCAGCCTTCTTGCTAGTTCACTTACCCTCACTGCCAATTAGCCATAGTCTCAGAGGAGTTAGCTGTGCTGGTTGGACGGAGGAGTATTTGTAATGGCTACAACATTAATCAGGCGCTGTCCAACATACACCTTCCCACACAGCACAACAGGAACTAAGCTTACACACAGTGTTTCAAAATGTACTAGCAGGATGCACGACACTGGTGTCTGACTTTTCCTTTCCACAACTACCAACAGGGCCTTGTGCTCCAAACACGAGGCACCTGTGTCAGCCATCTTTGCCAGTACATATCCACTCACTCTCAGGAAAGCATAGTTCCAGAGGTGCCCATCAGGCAATGCCATACACACACTCGTACCACCAATTTTATACAGCAGCCCTGGGATCCTGTTTGAATGAGAGTGAGTGGAAATTTACCACCAAGGTGTCTGACACTGGTGCATGGTGTTTGGAGCACAAGGCCTTGATGGCAGTTGCTTTCAACTTCAACACTGTTAGAACTGGGGGTCTCTAGTTGGCAATGGTATACACCTTTGACCAAATAGGGACCCTAGCTTCTAGTCAGGGTAAGGGGGATACACTACTAAAATAACCCCTGCTCACCCCCTTGGTAGCTTGGCGCGAGCAGACAGGCTTATCTCTGAGGCAGTGTGTTAAGCATTTGTGAACACATACAGTAATACAGTGAAAACACTACAGATGGACACCACACAGGTTTTATAAAAATAAGTATGCTTTGTATAGACTTATCACAAGACCACAAACGACAAAAACCCACAATAGTGTAATCAATAATAATTCTTCAAGATGGTAGAAAGAGTTCAAAAATAGGTTATTCACTTAAAAGCAGTCTTTAGCAACAGATAACCCCAAATGGAGTTATCACGACGTCGAGGTCAAAGAAATCCCAAAGTACGGTGCCGACCGCGAGGTGCGCGGCGTCGGGCCCGGAGTCAAAACAGACCCACAAAGAACAGTACCTTGGAAAAGCGAAAACAAAGACAGCTCACGGCGTCGGGGAGGTGCGGCGTCGGTTCGTTGCTTCGGGGGAGATGATGCGTCGGGACCTGGATGCTTGCGCAGGCAGGGGAGGCGTCGGTTCCTGACCGGAGAGGAGGTGACGTCACGATGGCGCCGAAACCACGGTTCCGTACGATGTCACGATGTCAATGGATTCTTGACCACCCACGTCGACGATCGGCTCCGCGATGATGTCGGCTTCGGAGTCGATGCGGCACAGCAGCAGGCGTCGGGCAGGCGTCGCAAGTCGGAGCAACGCTCACGGCTATGGCAGGCTTACGATGTCGTTCGCTGGCGTCGATGTGGCACGGCAGCCGGCGTCGGGTCTACGTTGCAAGTCGGAGCAGCGCTCACGACTTCGATGCAGAAGACGGCGTCGCTCGCCGGTGTTGCAAATTCCTTCTGTAGCACCAGAACAGCAAGTTCCAGATGCAGGCAAACAGAAAGAGTAAAGTCTGGTATCCCTGAGACTTCGGTCAGGAGGCAAGCTCAAATCAAGCCCTTGGAGTAATATTCTGCAAGATGATGAGAGATCTTTAAAAGTTCCTTCACCTCTCCTTGGCACTGAAGACACCACTGTAGGCCAACCCAGCAACACAGCACACTGGCAGGGGGTCAGTCCAACTCCTACAGCTTCCTTTGGTTCTTCTCCTTGGCAGAGGTTCGTCTTGTTGTTCCAGAAGTGATCCAAAGTTCTGGGGTCAGGGCCTCAATATTTATACCCCTAAATCCTTTGTCCTCTGAGGGCAGAGGGGCCTTTACCTGGTCCAAACCAGTTCTGTGTAGTCCTGGAGCACTTTGTTTACAGGACTCCTTCTTTCCTTTGACAGTGTGGGCCAGGGACATCAGACGCACCACAGGAGGTGGAGCCAGCATTGTGGAAGGCAGGCACAGCCCTATTCAGACACAGGTGCAACTCCTCCCACCACTCTACATGCAGATAGGTCTATTCAGCCCTGTGCTGACTCACCCTGTCTCCTGGAATCCCCCAGCCCCTGTCACTCACAAAACCAGACACACAATACACAACCTAGCAGAGGCAGGCTTGGACACTTAGGCAAGAAAATACCTACTTTCTAAAAGTGGTATTTTCAAACCCAGAATGTTAAAACCAACTTTACTAAAAGATGTAT
The DNA here is from genome assembly GCA_963921515.1 of Calotriton arnoldi. Lineage (NCBI taxonomy): Eukaryota > Metazoa > Chordata > Amphibia > Caudata > Salamandridae > Calotriton > Calotriton arnoldi. The sequence continues at coordinate 99,057 of CAWUFW010016029.1, read as the reverse complement.
TTTATCATTCTGAGTTCAAGCATACTAAACTCGAATTTCTACCATGTTCCCTGGGTCAGTTAGGATTATAAGATGTTATAATCAATCTGCCCATTCTGGCCTATGGGGACAGGTAGCCTTGCAATAGTGAAAAACGAAAATGGCTGTAATTCACTATTAGGAAATGCCACACACACCAGGGCATATCCTACCTTATACTTACAATGCACCCTGCCCTTGGGCCTACCTTAGGGGTGTCTGATATGAAGATAAGGGAAGGTTTAGGGACTGGCAAGTGGGTGCACTTGCCAAGTTGACATGGCAGTCACAGACTGCACACAGGCTCTGCAATGGCAGGCCGGAGACACACTTTACAAGCTGCTTCTGTGGGTGGCACAACCAGTGCTGCAAGCCCACCAGCAGCATTTGATTTACAGGCCCTGGGCACACCTGGTGCACTATACTAGGGTCTGACAAGTAAATCAAATGATCCAATCATGGAGTCACTAATCAATACATCAATTTACAATAGGGAGAGCATATGCACTTTAGCACTGATCAGCAGTGGTAAAGTGCCCAGAGTCATAAAACCAACAAAAACAAGTCAGAGAAAATACAGGAGGAAGGCAAAAAGTTCAGGGATGACCCTGCAAAAAGGGCCAAGTCCAACAAACACCATGCAGCAGTGTCGGTTAACTTGCTTGTCCACTCCCTCTCACTGTGAGGTGTGCATAGGCACAGAGGAGTTAGCGGTGCTGGGTGGGAGGATGAGTATTTTTCATCAATAAAACTACCACAATGCCTGAGCCCGCACACACTTTCCCGCCCAGCCGAAACAGCCTATCTGGGACTCCACTTTCCTCATTGAGTATAAATGTACTGGCAAGATGGCCGACACTGGGGAGTGGTGTGAGGAGCACAAGGCCCTGATGGGAGTCAGTCTAAAGTAAGACACCTGTCCCTAGTGTCAGACATCTTGCAAGTACATTGCCACTCACTGTGAGGTAGGCATAGGCTCAGAGGAGTCGTCTGGGTTGGGTAGGAGAAGTATTTGCAATGGTCACAACTCACATCAGGCACTGTTTTAAACACATCTTCCCACCCAGCACTAAAAGCCTACATGGATCTCTGTTGTCATGAGTTATTTGGAATGTCCAAGCAAGATGTTGATGACTGGGCTGTGTTTTGTCCACAACTTCCATCATGGCCTTGTGCTCCAAACACCAGGCCCCAGTGTCAGACATCTTGCCACTACATTCCCACTCACCGTTAGTAAAGCATAGTTCCAGGTTGGCTGGTTGTGCTGTGTGGGAAGGTGTAAGTAGGACCGGGCCTGATGGGAATCGGAATAACAGCAAACACTCCTCCACACACAGCACAACCACTTCATCGGGGCCTATATATACCCGACAGTGAAAGCAATCAAACACTCCTTACAACGGCTGACCTGAGGTTCAGCACATCAATCCCTATCTATACAAATTAAGGGGCATATTCTCAAGGACTTATTGCCGATTTATCGGCACTTTAGCGCCGCAAAAGTGGCGATAGATTTATCGCCCTATTCTCAAGCTAGTGCAAACTGCTGATATCGCCAGTTTTCCAGCGATAGCTGCCGGAAAAAACATTGCCACGGATGAGAGCGACAACTAACGCTAATGATATGCAGAGTAGGCGTTCCCGTGCAAAAACACACGAAAACACCACTTCGCGATATTCTCAACGACCAGCCAGATCTGTGATGCGATCCAAAAACAGGCGATAAGGCGCGTTAGCAGCAGGGATTTAACACCTGCCTTTTACTGGTGTTAAGCAGGACGACAACCTGCCGTATGAAAAGGAGCTGTGGTGCCTGTGCTTCACATGCTAGTGCACTTACTTTAGTTATATAGGTTGGAATGTTGCTTTGTGCTTGCTGTTATATTACATGTATTACTTGCTGTAGAATGTTTGGGCCAGGGACTGGAATGGCTCTATAGGCAGTTGGAGCTACCACCTTGAGCCCTCAATACATATGTACCTTTGTATCCTGTTGACTGCAATAAATCTACACAAAGAGTGAAGACTCCTCGTCTGTGTGAGTTGCTGTACAACTTTATTGAAGAGAGCATACTTCAATTTTGGAGACAAGCTTGGGATGAGAATTTTTTTTTTTAAATTCTTTCTGTACCCCTGCTTTAAGAAGGTGCTGCTTCAAGAAGGTACTGCTTCAAGAAGGTACTGTAGTTTCTCACTTATTCCATATTATTCCTGAGGGCTCAAGGACCAATTTCCTGCTCATCCGGTTTATTTCAATCCAGAAGGCTTAGACATTTACAGCTCCGTTTTTTTTTATTCATCCCTCACATGACTGCCAGGATTAATTCCAATGTATATAACTTCATCCGCCTCGTTTTTAGTCTCATTATCCGGATATCTGTGGCATTTTACTATCTTATTCTCACTTTTAATTGACTGCGCCAGTGCCCGTGTTTCTTTTCAAACCTAACACGCGCTGTTGCTCACGCATTACCGAACATTCTTTGCTTTGTGTCAAACCCTGCCTGCTGCTTATGCCTCAGCTCGAGCGCCAACTTCAAACAATGCCACAGATCGTAAATAAGGATAATCTCCTGCGCTTTGACTTCACCGTGCTCAATTAAGGGTGAAAGGATTTAGCGTGAAAGCTTTTCCCACTTACCTTCCATTAAACCCCGTCTACAGCTTCTGTTCTTCAACGCGTGCAGTCTAGCGCTAAGGACTTGTGTTTATTTTTAAAACAAATAAACTGGACATACCCTGCTGTGTATCCTTCAGCGCGCGCTCTACTTCGTCAAGCCAAGCCACTCTCTGATGTCAAATAAAGTTGATTTACTGGGCTTTGACTCTAGCGTGCTTGTTCAGGCGTGAAGGGAAGCCGTCTTCGATTAATACATTTCTTTTACAGTGCAGTCAAGCGTGAAGGGAATTCGCTTCTGTTTTCATTTTTACTCTGCCTTCAGCGCGAGTGTCCCAGCGCGTGCAGCAGAGTATTGAGCATTCTCGTTCTTGTCTGAGACTAAACACAGCTTTCCACAATTTTCAGTAGTCAAACCAGTGCATCCAAGCACCGAGCAAAAGCAACGTTTGTATACAAGCTTTACAAACATTTCATTGTTATCTACACAGCGTTTTCCAGTTTTTTTTTTCTTTCATCTCTGTCAAAGAAGCTAAGTGGAAACCATTGATTGTAATTACCTTACTTTATTCCTTTCAGGAAAGCTTATTTTCAACACCACCTCATCTAGATTTCAGGATTACAACCATAGATTTGCTCTACCCTTTCCTCAAAGGAACTGCTCTGCAACAAGAACTCCTCTGCATTTCTTAGCTTGCTCATCTTTTCACAGCGCCATCTGGTGGATTTTCAGCGATCAACACGCTATTCCTCATGTGTTGATGCAATTTTCATTTTTATTTTATTTCACTTCAGTCTCAGTGATCAACACACTTCTTGGATTCCAGTTTCAATGTTTATTGCCACTGTTGATTTTTAATTAACATTTTTGTTTTTCCTTTCAGGTACTGGTGCTCTATTTCATTATTTTCTCTGCTGTTGTATTTTCCAATTTTTTTTTGTCAGAAATTAAGCAATCTGTCACTCCTCCTGCCTTGTTTTTACAGGATCCTGGAGAACCACCGTTAAAATGGCGTCTTTGGTTCAGATCTTTTAAAGCTTATATTGGTGCCATTGATGGTTTAAAATTCAAACCAGAAAGGAAACGTAGCCTTTTGTATTATTATTTAGGTGTTGAAGGGCAAAATGTTTTGACCACTTACCTGTATATTTGGGCCAAGATTTAGGTGATCTTGATGAATATCAACTTGCAGTTAAAAAATTAACTATTTATTATGAGGGAAAAGTCAATTTAGTGGTTCATCGTCACAAATTTTTCACTCGCATCCAAGGTCCCAATGAATCTATTGACACTTATATTACAGCACTTAAAGTTTTGGCTAGTTATTGTGATTTTGATCACTTCACTTCACAATTAATTAGAGATCAACTAGTATCTAGATGTTATTCGAAGAAAATTCAACAAAGACTTTTATCTTGTAAAAATCCCTCATTGGATGAAGCTATTGATATAGCGAAAAGTATTGAAACTTCTGAAAGTGATTCTAAAATCTTACAAACTCAACCTTCACCTACAACCACACTTGGTGCACTTTCAACAAAGCCTCGATACACAATTGATACTGCAGCAAACAAACCCAGAGGTTCTTTTTCCAATTTCAGAAGTTTCAGAGGTACATCTTTTGGTCGCGGTAAAATACAATATTTCAGGTGTGGTTCGAATTCTCATGTGTCAAGTTTTAAAAATTGTCCAGCTGCAGCACAAGAGTGCTGGAAATGCAAGAACATTGGTCACTCTGGCAATGTTTGTAGAGGAGGCAAACGTCACCCTGTTAGATTTGTTCAAGATTCTGATGTTGATAATGATAATGTGGAAAACAAACTTGAAGAATTAATGTTAGCTGTAGATTGTATTGACATTAACAATGTACATTCCGACAATACAATTTCAGATCCTTTGGTTCAGATTTTTATTGATAATGTCAACATTCCGCTACTTATAGATTCTGGGGCAAGAATCACTATCATTTCAATTGACAAGTACAAACAAAGCTGGGCACATAAAGTATTATTGCCTCCTGATGTTGTCACTACAGCATTTGAAGGCAGCAGAATTGAATTAGCTGGGTATTTTTGTGGTAATATCACTTTTGAAACTAAGACCATTCATGGTAAAATTTATGTGGCATACAAAGGCATTAATGTTTTGGGTTGGTGGCATCAAGCGGAATTTGGGATGATCATCAAACCTGGTCACAAACATCCCGTTTCTCTTACTAATTCTGTATCTGACCACACATCTTGGAAAGAGAAATTTAAAAATGTATTCTCTGACAAAATTGGTTTGATAAAAAAATTTTCTCACGCTATTAAGATTAAAGAAGGTGTTCAACCAGTCAAGCATAGGCTACGCAATGTACCTCACAGTGTTAGGACTGAACTTTCTGCAATGCTAAATAGCATGCAAAACAACGGTATTATAGAGAAAGTAGATGCCACTCTTTGGCTTTCTCCAATTGTTTTGGCCAAGAAAAAAAATGGCGAATTACGTTTATGCATTGACTTGCGCTCCATTAATAATGCAATTTGGGTGGAAAATTTTCCATTACCCCGTATTGAGGATCTTATCAATGCAGTTGGCCAATCCAAATGGTTTTCTAAACTGGATTTACGAGCTGCATACCATCAGGTGGAATTAGACGAGTCTTCAAGGCATCTCACAGCTTTCGTTACACCTGATGGTACATTCCAGTTCCGCAGAATGCCATTCGGATTGGCGCCAGCTGCGTCTGTATTTCAGAAAGTCATGAGTAATATGTTTAAAGATATTTCTAACGTAGTTGTATTTCAAGATGATATTTTGGTGCACACTTGTTCAAAAGAAGAACACAATGTTGTACTTGAACAGGTACTTACCACATTACAAGATAATCACGCTACAGTCAGAGAAGACAAATGCATTTTTTCAGTTAATGAGATTGAGTATTTAGGACACGTTCTTTCCAAAGACGGTGTCAAACCTAAGCCTAGTATTGTGGATGGCATTGTCAATGCACCTCATCCAATTGACAAAGATCAACTTCGTTCGTTCATTGGGCTTTGTGAATTTTATTCCAAGTTCATAAAGAATTTTGCAAGTCTTACTGAATGTTTCAGAAGTCTTTTAAAGAAAAACTCTGATTTTATATGGACAGCCACTTGTCAGGACCATTTTCAACGCATCAAAGAGAGTATTCTTTCTGCTCCTGCTCTTCAAGCATACATGGAGGGGCGAGATACTTTTATTACAGTAGATGCCAGTTCTTATGGCATGGGTGCCGTGTTATCACAAATGGCAGGCAACAATGAAATTACAATTGGTTTTGCTTCAAGACGGATGAAAGATGTTGAACTGAGATATTCAGTTATCGAGAAAGAATTGCTTGCTTGTGTTTGGGGAATTGAGAAATTCAAACCATACTTGTGGGGGAGAAAATTTTGTCTGAGGACTGATCACAAGCCGTTAGTTGACATACTCTCTGGCAACAAGATCAAAAAGGCTACTGCTAGGATAGCTAGGTTAGCCACCAAGCTTTTAGAATTCAATTTCACTGTACAATACATAGCTGGAGGAAAGAATATCAAAGCTGACTTTTTGTCCAGACATCCTGTGCATGAGGATAAGTCTAATGAGTTAGAAGAAGATGTTGAAGAATGTATAATTGCAAGCATTGATGATACTGTAATTTGTCCTGACATGGCAGAATGGTGTAAAGCATTAGAGAGTGACGTGCTTCTTAAACAGGTTGTGGATTTTGTAGTGAAAGGTTGGCCTAAGGAAAGATCCATTGAACCTGATTTACAACCATTTTGTAAGGTTGCAAATGAATTATCCCTTGAAGGCAAACTTTTAGTCAGAGAAGGCAAATTAATTCCCCCCTTTTGTTTTCGACAAAGAATTCTAGAAACTGCGCATTCAGGTCATTTAGGTATGACTGCCACCAAGCGCAGAATACGTAATGACTTTTGGTTACCTTCTGTAGATCATGATGTGGAAGCACTTGTTAATAATTGTACTCAATGTTTGTACAGTGACAAACATTTGATTACGAACTCTCCATCTCCCAAACCCTCATTTTCTCCAAACAAAGTATAGCAAAAGGTTGCGATAGATTTTCTTGGACCATTTCATGTACTCCCCAATTGTATGAAATATTTTGTAGTCCTTATTGATCACTTATCCAGGTGGGTGGAAGTCAGGGGTGTTTCTGAACCAAACACCAAATCTGTTATTCGATTTCTCCAAGATGTATTCAGCAGAGAAGGCACCCCTAAGGAATTACTCTCAGATAATGGGGTTCAATTTACTTCACAACTTATGCAGGATTTTTTAACAAAAATGGGTATTAAACACCTACGCACACCATTATATTTTCCTCAAGGAAACGGCAAAGTTGAAAGATTCAACACGGTGCTAGTCGAATGTATTCAGAGTGCTATTAAAGAAAAGTAGATTGTGAGTCTGCCATCAGAGATGTGGTATGGGCGTATAGGACCACCCCTCACTCAGTTCCGGGCTGTGTACCTTTTGAATTGATGAGAGGGAGGAAAGTGGTGTCCACTCTCAATCCTTTTTGGAAATTGACTTGTTTGGATAATGAATGTGATGTTACAAAAATTTTTCTCATTGCTTAAAGTCGCAGTGATGAAGCCAGTGTTAGCAGGTGTAATAAACTCGCTATGCGTGTTTCAAAAAAAAAAAAAAGTCAAACTTGTTGTTGGAGACCTGGTCCGTGTCAAGGATCCTTTGATGCTACAAAAAGGTAAATCAAAATTCAGGGATCCTGCACGTATAGTCACAATTAAAGGTAACAGTGCCAAATTAGACAATGGTCAATGGTGGAATTTTGGTTGTTTGGCCAGAACCAATTCTGTTCATGATCCAGTTGTAAATATTGGTCAGAGTTTTCCTGTTGTCAGAAGGAGTTCAAGATTTAGCAGGACTCCTAGTAGATATATTCAGTAAGCATTTTATTTATTGTTTTCTTTTTGTGTTGTTTTCTATTTTTATCAAAAGGAGGGAGATATGTGGTGTCTGTGCTTCACATGCTAGTGCACTTACTTTAGTTATATAGGTTGGAATGTTGCTTGCTGTTATATTACATGTATTACTTGCTGTAGAATGTTTGGGCCAGGGACTGGAATGGCTCTATGGGCAGTTGGAGCTACCACCTTGAGCCCTCAATACATATGTACCTTTGTATCCTGTTGACTGCAATAAATCTACATAAAGAGTGAAGACTCCTCGTCTGTGTGAGTTGCTGTACAACTTTATTGAAGAGAGCATACTTCAGGAGCCCAGCCCAGAGCCACATCTGAAGACCAACACATGTCATGGAGCTACTGATCATGCAGCTGGAAGACCCAAGAGGGCCACAACACCCACCGCCACCACCCCCAGGTCCCCCCGTAGCCTCCCCCAGGACTACCATCGAGGCAGCGCAGAACAAGACAGCTGACCTTCTGAAAACGGCATGGCCCCTCAGCCACACAATTGAAGAATGTGGGGAGAGGTGGGAACCAAGTATGTGTGAAGGAGGCAAGTCACCCATGAATAAGAATGTACACAATGCCAAGTGTGGCGGTGATGTGCTGGAAAGACTTCAGTATGCAGAGCACAGACATGTCATTGTGGACATATACTGCTGGTGTTTGTAGTGTTGCGGACAGAGGACGCAACCATGTTACCTCAGGCAGTGGGGAAGACCTCGGTCATGTAGCTTTGTCGTCCCACCTGTAAGTGTAAGCGGAGTGGGCTGGTCCGGCGTACGCCAGTCCAGCGTAGGAGTGTGAATAAATAGGCCGGGGCTCTGGGCGTGGTTTACTTCCGGGATGGCCAACGAGTCTGCCAGGGCGGCGCCCCTCACCCTGCCACGAGTCCGCCGCCGTGACCGCCAGCCTCCTCAGTCGATCGCTGGCTTCCGCGACACAGGCCCCCAGCGCACCCAGCACAGCGGAGTTATGTGTGTGCTAACTACTGCCTTCAGCCTACACTGCGGTCAGCAGGTCCCCCAATTCAAATTGAGTCTTGATTTATTGATGGCGCAGTCCAGTAGGCAACAGACATTGATTGCAGTGCGGCCCGTCCGGACGACGCATCATCGCAGGTTGCGCACCTGCTGAGCGCTTCAGGTGCCACTAACTCTGTGCAGCTCAAGTCAACGCCACGTGGCTGTGGGCCCTTCCTGACCGCTGCCTCCGGCCTTCACTGCGGTCAGCAGGGCTCACACATATCAAATCCAATCCTGACCTGCAAGGACAAGCCATCATCGCTGGCTGCGCACACGCTGAGCTCATCAGGTGCCACTAACTCTGTGCAGCTCAAGTCAACGCCACGTGGCTGTGGGCCATTGCTGACCACTGCCTCCGGCCTACACTGAGGTCAGCAGGGCTCACACATATCAAATCCAATCCTGACCTGCAAGGACACGCCATCATCGCTGGCTGAGCACACGCTGAGCACATCAGGTGCCACTAACTCTGTGCAGCTCAAGTCAATGCCACGTGGCTGTGGGCCCTTGCTGACCGCTGCCTCCGGCCTACACTGCGGTCAGCAGGGCTCACACATATCAAATCCAATCCTGACCTGCAAGGACACGCCATCATCGCTGGCTGCGCACACGCTGAGCTCATCAGGTACCACTAACTCTGTGCACCACAACTCATGGACCCTTTATGATTGAGTTTTGTGCTGTGGACAACAGACGCAACAATGTCACCTCAGGCAGTGGGGAAGACCTGGGACGATGATGATGATGAGGCAGGTGTACCACACCCCACTGCAGCAGGAATATCCCAAAGGGACACAATCATTAACAATTTCTTCACATGAGCACGCTTAGCTCTGGTGCCCCTACCTCAGCTCAAGTCATCGCCACGTGGCGGCAGGCCCGTGCCAGCCGCAGTGCATCTGGTGCCACTAACTCAGTGCACCACAAGTCATGGACCCTTTATGATTGAATCTTCTGTGTGTTATTTCAGATTTGGTGCCCCTACCACAGTGCACTGCAAGTCATCGACCCTTCATGAATGAATCTGTGTGTGTGATCCGATGATCACTGTTCTAGTTGTTGCCAGCACCAACCACTCCCTGAGGGCTGGCTTACACTCACCCCACACCCATCCAGCACAGGCGTCACTGGACATGAGACCCTGCTAATAAAAAGGGGCCGGGCGCCCATGCCCGTAGCCAGTTCCACTATCTATCCAAGTGTGTCCGTGTGGTCATTATGTACGCATTATGGCCCGGGCCCTACCACATTACGTTGTGCTGTGGACAGCGGACGCAACCATGTCACCTCAGGCAGTGGGTAAGACCTTGGACATGTAGCATGGTCCCCCCCCCCTGTAAGCGTAAGCAGAGTGGGCTGGTCCGGCGTACGCCAGTCCAGCTTAGGAGTGTGAATAAATAGGCCGGGGCTCTGGGCGTGGTTCACTTCCGGGATGGCCAACGCGTCTGCCAGGGCGGCGCCCCTCACCCTGCCACGAGTCCGCCGCCGTGACCGCCAGCATCCTCAGCCGATCGCTGGTTTCCGCGACACAGGCCCCCAGCGGCACAGCACTGCGGAGTTGTGTGTGCTGACTACTGCCTTAGGCCTACACTGCGGTCAGCAGGTCCCCCAATTCAAATCGAGTCTTGATTTATTGATGGCGCAGTCCAGTAGGCAACAGACATTGCTTCCAGTGCGGCCCTCCCGCATCATCGCAGGCTGCGCACCCGCTGAGCTCATCAGGTGCCACTAACTCTGTGCAGCTCAAGTCAACGCCACGTGGCTGTGGGCCCTTGCTGACCGCTGCCTCCGGCCTACACTGCGGTCAGTAGGGCTCAGACATATCAAATCCAATCCTGACCTGCAAGAACACGCCATCATCGCTGGCTGTGCACACGCTGAGCTCATCAGGTGCCACTAACTCTGTGCTGCTCAAGTCAACGCCACGTGGCTGTGGGCCCTTGCTGACCGCTGCCTCCGGCGTACACTGCGGTCAGCAGGGCTCACACACCGTGTGGTCATTATGTACGCATGATGGCCCCGGGCCCTACCACATTACGTTGTGCTGTGGACAGCGGACGCAATCATATCACCTCAGGCAGTGGGTAAGACCTTGGACATGTAGCTTTGTCGTCCCCCCCGTAAGCGGAGTGGCCTGGTCCGGCGTACGCCAGTCCAGAGTAGGAGTGTGAATAAATAGGCCGGGGCTCTGGGCGTGGTTCACTTCCGGGATGGCCAACGCGTCTGCCAGGGCGGCGCCCCTCACCCTGCCACGAGTCCGCCGCCGTGACCGACAGCCTCCTCAGCCGATCGCTGGCTTCCGCGACACAGGCCCCCAGCGCACATAGGGGCACAGCACAGCAGGGTTATGTGTGTGCTGACTACTGCCTTCGGCCTACACTGCGGTCAGCAGGTCCCCCAATTCAAATCTAGTCTTGATTTATTGATGGCGCAGTCCAGTAGGCAACAGACATTGCTTCCAGTAGGGCCCGCCCGGACGACGCATCATCGCAGGCTGCGCACCCGCTCAGCTTATCAGATGCCACTAACTCTGTGCAGCTCAAGTCAACGCCACGTGGCTGTGGGGCCTTGCTGACCGCTGCCTCCGGCCTACACTGCGGTCAGCAGGGCTCACACATATCAAATCCAATCCTGACCTGCAAGGACACGCCATCGTCGCTGGCTGCGCACACGCTGAGCTCATCAGGTGCCACTAACTCTGTGCAGCTCAAGTCAATGCCACATGGCTGTGGGCCCTTGCTGACCGCTTCCTCCGCATACACTACGGTCAGCAGGGCTCACACATATCAAATCCAATCCTGACCTGCAAGGACACGCCATCATCGCTGCCTGCGCACACGCTGAGCTCATCAGGTGCCACTAAGTCTGTGCACCACAACTCATGGACCCTTTATGATTGAGTTTTGTGCTGTGGACAGCCGACGCAACAATGTCACCTCAGGCAGTGGGGAAGAGCTGGGACGATGATGATGAAGATGAGGCAGGTGTACCACACCCCACTGCAGCTGCAGCAGGAATATCCCGAAGGGACACAATCAATAACAATTTCTTCACATGAGCACGCTCAGCTCTGGTGCCCCTACCTCAGTGCAGCTCAAGTCATCGCCACGTGGCGGTAGGCCCGTGCCGGCCGCAGTGCATCCGGTGCCACTAACTCAGTGCACCACAAGTCATGGACCCTTTATGATTGAATCTTGTGTGTGTGATTTCAGATCTGGTGCCCCTACCTCAGTGCACTGCAAGTCATGGACCCTTCATGATTGAATCTGTGTGTGTGATCCGATGATCACTGTTCTAGTTGTTGCCAGCACCAACCACTCCCTGAGGGCTGGCTTACACTCACCCCACACCCATCCAGCACAGGCGTCACTGGACATGTGACCCTGGTAATAAAAAGGGGCCGGGCGCACGTGCCCGTAGCCAGTTCCACTATCTATCTAAGTGTGTCCGTGTTGTCATTATGTATGCATGATGGCCCCGGGCCCTACCACATTACATTGTGCTGTGGACAGCGGACGCAACCATGTCACCTCAGGCAGTGGGTAAGACCTTGGACATGTAGCTTTGTCGTCCCCTCCTGTAAGCGTAAGCGGAGTGGGCTGGTCCGGCATACGCCAGTCCAGCGTAGGAGTGTGAATAAATAGGCCGGGGCTCTGGGAGTGGTTCACTTCACGGATGGCCAACGCGTCTGCCAGGGCGGCGCCCCTCACCCTGCCACGAGTCCGCCTCCGTGACCGCCAGCATCCTCAGCCGATCGCTGGCTTCCGCGACACAGGCCCCCAGCGCACCCAGCGGCACAGCACTGCGGAGTTATGTGTGTGCTGACTACTGCCTTAGGCCTACACTGCGGTCAGCAGGTCCCCCAATTCAAATCAAGTCTTGATTTATTGATGGCGCAGTCCAGTAGGCAACAGACATTGCTTCCAGTGCGGCCCTCCCGCATCATCGCAGGCTGCGCACCCGCTGAGCGCTTCAGCTGCCACTAACTCTGTGCAGCTCAAGTAAACGCCACGTGGCTGTGGGCCCTTGCTGACCGCTGCCTCCGGCCTACACTGCGGTCAGTAGGGCTCAGACATATCAAATCCAATCCTGACCTGCAAGGACGCGCCATCATCGCTGGCTGCGCACACGCTGAGCTCATCAGGTGCCACTAACTCTGTGCTGCTCAAGTCAACGCCACGTGGCTGTGGGCCCTTGCTGACCGCTGCCTCCGGCCTACACTGCGGTCAGCAGGGCTCACACACCGTGTGGTCATTATGTACGCATGATGGCCCCGGGCCCTACCACATTACGTTGTTCTGTGGACAGCGGACGCAACCATATCACCTCAGGCAGTGGGTAAGACCTTGGACATGTAGCTTTGTCGTCCCCCCCGTAAGCGGAGTGGCCTGGTCCGGCGTACGCCAGTCCAGCGTAGGAGTGTGAATAAATAGGCCGGGGCTCTGGGCGTGGTTCACTTCCGGGATGGCCAACGCGTCTGCCAGGGTGGCGCCCCTCACCCTGCCACGAGTCCGCCGCCGTGACCGACAGCCTCCTCAGCCGATCGCTGGCTTCCGCCACACAGGCCCCCAGCGCACCTAGGGGCACAGCAACGCAGGGTTATGTGTGTGCTGACTACTGCCTTCGGTCTACACTGCGGTCAGCAGGTCCCCCAATTCAAATCTAGTCTTGATTTATTGATGGCGCAGTCCAGTAGGCAACAGACATTGCTTCCAGTACGGCCCGCCCGGACGGCGCATCATCGCAGGCTGCGCACCCGCTGAGCTTATCAGATGCCACTAACTCTGTGCAGCTCAAGTCAACGCCACGTGGCTGTGGGGCCTTGCTGACCGCTGCCTCCGGCCTACACTGCGGTCAGCAGGGCTCACACATATCAAATCCAATCCTGACCTGCAAGGACACGCCATCGTCGCTGGCTGCGCACACGCTGAGCTCATCAGGTGCCACTAACTCTGTGCAGCTCAGGTCAACGCCACGTGGCTGTGGGCCCTTGCTGACCGCTGCCTCCGGCCTACACTGCGGTCAGCAGGGCTCACACACATCAAATCCAATCCTGACCTGCAAGGACACGCCATCATCGCTGGCTGAGCACACGCTGAGCTCATCAGGTGCCACTAACTCTGTGCAGCTCAAGTCAATGCCACATGGCTGTGGGCCCTTGCTGACCGCTTCCTCCGCCTACACTACGGTCAGCAGGGCTCACACATATCAAATCCAATCCTGACCTGCAAAGACACGCCATCATCGCTGCCTGCGCACACGCTGAGCTCATCAGGTGCCACTAAGTCTGTGCAGCTCAAGTCAACGCCACGTGGCTGTGGGCCCTAGCTGACCGCTGCCTCCGGCCTACACTGCGGTCAGCAGGGCTCACACATATCAAATCCAATCCTGACCTGCAAGGACACGCCATCATCGCTGGCTGCACACACGCTGAGCTCAACAGGTGCCACTAACTGTGCTGCTCAAGTCAACGCCACGTGGCTGTTGGCCTTTGCTGACCGCTGCCTCCGGCCTAAACTGCGGTCAGCAGGGCTCACACATATCAAATCCAATCCTGACCTGCAAGGACACGCCATCATCGCTGGCTGAGCACACGCTGAGCTCATCAGGTGCCACTAACTCTGTGCACCACAACTCATGGACCCTTTATAATTGAGTTTTGTGCTGTGGACAGCCGACGCAACAATGTCACCTCAGGCAGTGGGGAAGAGCTGGGACGATGATGATGAAGATGAGGCAGGTGTACCACACCCCACTGCAGCTGGAATATCCCGAAGGGACACAATCAATAACAATTTCTTCACATGAGCACGCTCAGCTCTGGTGCCCCTACCTCAGTGCAGCTCAAGTCATCGCCACGTGGCGGTAGGCCCGTGCCGGCCGCAGTGCATCCGGTGCCACTAACTCAGTGCACCACAAGTCATGGACCCTTTATGATTGAATCTTGTGTGTGTGATTTCAGATCTGGTGCCCCTACCTCAGTGCACTGCAAGTCATGGACCCTTCATGATTGAATCTGTGTGTGTGATCCGATGATCACTGTTCTAGTTGTTGCCAGCACCAACCACTCCCTGAGGGCTGGCTTACACTCACCCCACACCCATCCAGCACAGGCGTCACTGGACATGTGACCCGGGTAATAAAAAGGGGCTGGGCGCACGTGCCCGTAGCCAGTTCCACTATCTATCTAAGTGTGTCCGTGTTGTCATTATGTATGCATGATGGCCCCGGGCCCTACCACATTACATTGTGCTGTGGACAGCGGACGCAACCATGTCACCTCAGGCAGTGGGTAAGACCTTAGACATGTAGCTTTGTCCCCCCCCCTGTAAGCGTAAGCGGAGTGGGCTGGTCCGGCATATGCCAGTCCAGCGTAGGAGTGTGAATAAATAGGCCGGGGCTCTGGGAGTGGTTCACTTCAGGGATGGCCAACACGTCTGCCGGGGCGGCGCCCCTCACCTTGCCACGAGTCCGCCGCCGTGACAGCCAGCCTCCTCAGCCGATCGCTGGCTTCCGTGACACAGGCCCCCAGCGGCACAGCACCGCGGAGGTATGTGTGTGCTAACTACTGCCTTCGGCCTACACTGCGGTCAGCAGGTCCCCCAATTCAAATCGAGTCTTGATTTATTGAGGGCGCAGTCCAGTAGGCAACAGACATTGCTTCCAGTGCGGCCCGCCCGGACGACGCATTATCGCAGGCTGCGCATCCGCTGAGCGCTTCAGCTGCCACTAACTCTGTGCAGCTCAAGTCAACGCCACGTGGCTGTGGGCCCTTGCTGACCGCTGCCTCCGCCTACACTGCGGTCAGCAGGGCTCACACATCAAATCCAATCCTGACCTGCAAGGACACGCCATCATCGCTGCCTGCACACATGCTGAGCTCATCAGGAGCCACTAACTCTGCAGCTCAAGTCAACGCCACATGGCTGTGGGCCCTTGCTGACCGCTGCCTCCGGCCTACACTGCTGTCAGCAGGGCTCACACATATCAAATCCAATCCTGACCTGCAAGGACACGCTATCATCGCTGGCAGCGCACACGCTGAGCTCATCAGGTGCCACTAACTCTGTGCTGCTCAAGTAAACGCCACGTGGCTGTGGGCCCTTGCTGACCGCTGCCTCCGGCCTACACTGCGGTCAGCAGGGCTCACACATATCAAATCCAATCCTGACCTGCAAGGACACGCCATCATCGCTGGCTGCGCACACGCTGAGCTCATCAGGTGCCACTAACTCTGTGCACCACAACTCATGGACCCTTTATGATTGAGTTTTGTGCTGTGGACAGCGGACGCAACAATGTCACCTTAGGCAGTGGGGAAGACCTGGGACGATGATGATGAAGTTGAGGCAGGTGTACCACACCCCACTGCAGCAGGAATATCCCGAAGGGACACAATCATTAACAATTTCTTCACATGAGCACGCTCAGCTCTGGTGCCCCTACCTCAGTGCAGCTCAAGACATCGTCACGTGTCGGTAGGCCCGTGCCGGCCGCAGTGCATCCGGTGCCACTAACTCAGTGCACCACAAGTCATGGACCCTTTATGATTGAATCTTGTGTGTGTGATTTCAGATCTGGTGCCCCTACCTCAGTGCACTGCAAGTCATGGACCCTTTATGATTGAATCTTGTGTGTGTGATTTCAGATCTGGTGCCCCTACCTCAGTGCACTGCAAGTCATGGACCCTTCATGATTGAATCTGTGTGTGTGATCCGATGATCACTATTCTAGTTGTTGCCAGCACCAACCACTCCCTGAGGGCTGGCTTACACTCACCCCACACCCATCCAGCACAGGCGTCACTGGACATGTGACCCTGGTAATAAAAAGGGGCCGGGCGCACGTGCCCGTAGCCAGTTCCACTATCTAAGTGTGCCCTTGTGGTCATTATGTATGCATGATGGCCCCGGGCCCTACCACATTACATTGTGCTGTGGACAGCGGACGCAACCATGTCACCTCAGCCAGTGGGTAAGACCTTGCACATGTAGCTTTGTCGTCCCCCCTGTAAGCGTTAGCGGAGTGGGCTGGTCCGGTGTACGCCAGTCCAGCGTAGGAGTGTGAATAAATGGGCTGGGGCTCTGGGCGTGGTTCACTTCCGGGATGGCCAACGCGTCTGCCGGGGCGGCGTCCCTCACCCTGCCACGAGTCCGCCGCCGTGACAGCTAGCCTCCTCAGCAGATCGCTGGCTTCCGCGACACAGGCCCCCAGCGGCACAGCACCGCGGAGTTGTGTGTGCTGACTACTGTCTTCGGCCTACACTGCGGTCAGCAGGGCTCACACATCAAATCCAATCCTGACCTGCAAGGACACGCCATCATCGCTGCCTGCACACATGCTGAGCTCATCAGGAGCCACTAACCCTGCAGGTCAAGTCAACGCCACATGGCTGTGGGCCCTTGCTGAACGCTTCCTCCGCCTACACTACGGTCAGCAGGGCTCACACATATCAAATCCAATCCTGACCTGCAAGGACAGGCCATCATCGCTACCTGCGCACACGCTGAGCTCATCAGGTGCCACTAAGTCTGTGCAGCTCAAGTCAACGCCACGTGGCTGTGGGCCCTAGCTAACCGCTGCCTCCGGCCTACACTGCGGTCAGCAGGGCTCACACATATCAAATCCAATCCTGACCTGCAAGGACACGCCATCATCGCTGGCTGCGCACACGCTGAGCTCAACAGTTGCCACTAACTCTGTGCTGCTCAAGTCAACGCCACGTGGCTGTTGGCCTTTGCTGACCGCTGCCTCCGGCCTAAACTGCGGTCAGCAGGGCTCACACATATCAAATCCAATCCTGACCTGCAAGGACACGCCATCATCGCTGGCTGAGCACACGCTGAGCTCATCAGGTGCCACTAACTCAGTGCACCACAACTCATGGACCCTTTATGATTGAATCTTGTGTGTGTGATTTCAGATCTGGTGCCCCTACCTCAGTGCACTGCAAGTCATGGACCCTTTATGACTGAATCTTGTGTGTGTGATTTCAGATTTGGTGCCCCTACCACAGTGCACTGCAAGTCATGGACCCTTCATGATTGAATCTGTGTGTGTGATCCGATGATCACTGTTCTAGTTGTTGCCAGCACCAACCACTCCTTGAGGGCTTGCTTACACTCACCCCACACCCATCCAGCATAGGCGTCACTGGACATGTGACCCTGGTAATAAAAAGGGGCCGGGCGCATGTGCCCGTAGCCAGTTCCACTATCTATCTAAGTGTGTCCGTGTGGTCATTATGTATGCATGATGGCCACGGGCCCTACCACATTACATTGTGCTGTGGACAGCTGACGCAACCATGTCACCTCAGGCAGTGGGTAAGACCTTGGACATGTAGCTTTGTCGTCGTCCCCCTGTAAGCGGAGTGGGCTGGTCCGGCGTACGCCAGTCCAGCGTAGGAGTGTGAATAAACAGGCCAGGGCTCTGGGCGTGGTTCACTTCCGGGATGGCCAACGCGTCTGCCAGGGCGGCGCCCCTCACCCTGTCACGAGTCCGCCGCCGTGACCGCCAGCCTCCTCAGCCGATCGCTGGCTTCCGCGACACAGGCCCCCAGCGGCACAGCACCGCGGAGTTGTGTGTGCTGACTACTGCCTTCGGCCTACACTGCGGTCAGCAGTTCCCCCAATTCAAATCGAGTCTTGATTTATTGATGGCGCAGTCCAGTAGGCAACAGACATTGCTTGCTGTGCGGCCCGCCCGGACGACGCATCATTGCAGGCTTCGCATCCGCTGAGCGCTTCAGGTGCCACTAACTCTGTGCAGCTCAAGTCAACACCACGTGGCTGTGGGCCCTTGCTGACCGCTGCCTCCGGCCTACACGGAGGTCAGCAGGGCTCACACATATCAAATCCAATCCTGACCTGCATGGACACGCCATCATCACTGGCTGCGCACACGCTGAGCTCATCAGGTGCCACTAACTCTGTGCAGCTCAAGTCAACGCCACGTGGCTGTGGGCCCTTGCTGACAGCTGCCTCCGGCCTACACTGCGGTCAGCAGAGCTCACACATATCAAGTCCAATCCTGACCTGCAAGGACACGCCATCATCGCCACACAGGGCTCCCAAAGAAATCAATCCAGAAGAAAGCGGGTCCTAACAAATCTGCATGGTTCTCCCCTAAGCGGCGCGTTCTAAAACAACAATGCAAAAGATTGGAGAGGACATGGAGGAAAGATTTCTCACACGTTAAGAAACAGGAATATAGGGCAGCCATCGGAACCTACAAGGCTGAAATAAAACAAGCCCAGGCCGCTTACTATCAGGAAAAGATTTGCTCTGCAGCCAACTCCGCCAGAGAGACCTTTCTTATAGCCAAAAAGCTTCTCAAAGTCCCTGACCCACCACTGGCACCCGATCCTTTGGGGTACCGCTGTAACGAACTCGCGGAATACTTTGCTGCCAAGGTACATAATATTCTCAAGCAGCTCCCACAAAGAGATGTTGACTCACCGGAACCGACTGTCGCGGGTCAGCTGGGAAACTTACACCACCTGGAAACCTATATCCCGATGACTCAGGAGTCATTTTTAGCCACCTTAACCTCTGTTAAATCGGGGTCACCACTGGACCCTGCACCACCTAACATTCTAAAACTGGTAGCACCCACAGTTGCCCCCATCATGACTAGCCTTATTAATACCTCCCTTGCATTAGGTATAGTCGCCCCCGAATGGAAGAGAGCAATGGTAAAAGCTTTGCTAAAAAAAAACAACCTGGATCTTGCAGATTTGGGCAACTACCGTCCCATCTCGCTCCTTCCGGTAATTAGCAAAATTGCAGAACAACATGTTAACCATACTCTCTCCACCTTTCTCGAGTCTAACAACCTGCTTCACCCTTCACAAACTGGCTTCCGCCCTCGCCAAGGCACTGAGACTGCTTTACTAGCGGTGGTGGAAGAAGCGAGAAGATTTCTCGACACTGGAGGTACGTCGGCCATCATACTCCTCGATTTAAATGCGGCCTTCGATACGGTGAATCACTGTACCCTGGTTCACCGTCTTAGGAGCATAGGAGTGGCTGGCAAGGCATTATCATGGCTCCAATCATTTTTGAAGGATAGGTGTTTTCAGGTTTTTGAAGGTGACATCTCCTCTAAACCTATCCCCCTTAGGTGTGGAGTCCCACAGGGCTCATCTTTGAGCCCGACCCTCTTTAATGTCTATATGTCTCCACTGGCAGATATCATTTCCCCCTTTGGGATTCATATAGTAACATATGCCGATGACACCCAGCTAGTTGTGTCGTTAACCCAGGCCGACCATACATCCTCCGATCTCCATGCCTGTCTGGAGGAAGTTACCAAGTGGATGAGCCTGTCCCACTTAAAACTTAACGGTGATAAAACGGAGCTCATGCTGCTTGGCAACCAGCTAAATTTTAAATCCAACACTATGTGGCCAACGTGCATGGGTCCGGCACCTAGCACTAAAACTGAGATAAAAAGCCTGGGTGTCTGGCTGGTACAAGATCTTACTTTTAAAGTCCAAGCCAGGAAGACCGCTGCTTCTTGCTATGGCATGCTAAGAATAATCCGCAAAGTGCTGCCCCTCCTACCGGACCAAGCAAAAAAAACGCTGATCCAAGCGCTTATCATCTCGAGGTTAGATTATTGTAACGCCCTTTACCTGGGCGCCCCAAACGCAGTCACCACAAAATTGCAGATTGTACAAAACTCTGCTGCAAGACTGCTCACAGGAACCCACAACCGCTGCTCGCCAAAGCCAGCACTACGCGCCCTCCACTGGTTACTGGTACAGGAGAGAATAAATTTTAAAGCCCTCTGCGTTGTTCATAAGGCTCTAGGAGGGTCTGGACCTCCTATTATTAAAACTATGATCCCCCCCTCAAGGCCAACAGAAGCCTCCGCTCTGATGAGCTGTACCTAGCAGCGGTACCTAGGATTAAGAAAGCCAAAAGTGGCGGCCGGCGTTTCTCGTATAATGCCTCAAAACTATGGAATAGCCTGCCGCTGCATCTTAGTAGGGAACCCAACCATTTAGCATTCCGGAAACAATTAAAGACGTGGCTCTTTCCGTAAAGGTCCTGTCCAACTCTAGTAACCACTTCAGCGCTGGGATGCTCCCAGGTAGCCATGCGCTATATAAAAATCTTTCCATTCCATCGCTGGCTGCGCACACGCTGAGCTCATCAGGTGCCACTAACTCTGTGCACCACAACTCATGGACCCTTTATGATTGAGTTTTGTGCTGTGGACAGCGGACGCAACAATGTCACCTCAGGCAGTGGGGAAGACCTGGGGCAATGATGACGAAGATGAGGCAGGTGTACCACAGCCCACTGCAGCTGCAGCAGGAATATCCCGAAGGGACACAATCATTAACAATTTCTTCACATGAGCACGCTCGGCTCTGGTGCCCCTACCTCAGTGCAGCTCAAATCATCGCCATGTGGCGGTAGGCCCGTGCTGGCCACAGTGCATCCGGTGCCACTAACTCAGTGCACCTCAAGTCATGGACCCTTTATGATTGAATCTTGTGTGTGTGTGTGTGTGTGTGTGATTTCAGATCTGGTGCCCCTACCTCAGTGCACTGCAAGTCATGGACCCTTTATGATTGAATCTTGAGTGTGTGATTTCAGATCTGGTGCCCCTACCTCAGTGCACTGCAAGTCATGGACCCTTCATGATTGAATCTGTGTGTGTGATCCGATGATCACTGTTCTAGTTGTTGCCAGCATCAACCACTCCCTGAGGGCTGCCTTACACTCACCCTACACCTATCCAGCAAAGGCATCATTGGACATGTGACCCTGGTAATAAAAAGGGGCCGAGCGCACGTGCCCGTAGCCAGTTCCACTATCTATCTAAGTGTGTCCATGTGGTCATTATGTATGCATGATGGCCCCGGACCCTACCACATTACATTGTGCTGTGGACAGCGGACGCAACCATGTCACCTCAGGAAGTGGGTAAGACCTTGGACATGTAGCTTTGCCGTCCCCCCCTGTAAGCGTAAGCGGAGTGGGCTGGTCCGGCGTTCGCCAGTACAGCGTAGGAGTGTGAATAAATAGGCCGGGGCTCTGGGCGTGGTTCACTTCCGGGATGGCCAACGCGTCTGCCAGGGCGGCGCCCCTCACCCTGCCACGAGTCTGCCGCCGTGACCGCCAGCCTCCTCAGCCGATCGCTGGCTTCCGCGACACAGGCCCCCAGCGGCACAGCACCGCGGGCTTATGTGTGTGCTGACTACTGCCTTCGGCCTACACTGCGGTCAGCAGGTCCCACAATTCAAATCGAGTCTTGATTTATTGATGGCGCAGTCCAGTAGGCAACAGACATTGCTTCCAGTGCGACCCGCCCGGACGACGCATCATCGCAGGCACCGCATCCGCTGAGCGCTTCAGGTTCCACTAACTCTGTGCAGCTCAAGTCAACGCCACGTGGCTGTGGGCCCTTGCTGACCGCTGCCTCCGGCCTTAACTGCGGTCAGCAGGGCTCACACATATCAAATCCAATCCTGACCTGCAAGGACACACAATCATCGCTGGCTGCGCACACGCTGAGCTCATCAGGTGCCACTAACTCTGTGCACCACAACTCATGGACCCTTTATGATTGAGTTTTGTGCTGTGGACAGCGGACGCAACAATGTCACCTCAGGCAGTGGGGAAGACCTGTGACGATGATGGTGAAGATGAGGCAGGTGTACCACACCCCACTGTAGCTGCAGCAGGAATATCCTGAAGGGACACAATCATTAACAATTTCTTCACATGAGCACGATCAGCTCTGGTGCCCCTACCTCAGTGCAGCTCAAGTCATCGCCAGGTGGCGGTAGGCCCGTGCTGGCCGCAGTGCATCCGGTGCCACTAACTCAGTGCACCACAAGTCATGGACCCTTTATGATTGAATCTTGTGTGTGTGATTTCAGATCTGATGCCACTAACTCAGTGCACCACAAGTCATGGACCCTTTATGATTGAATCTTGTGTGTGTGATTTCAGATCTGGTGCCCCTACCTAAATGCACTGCAAGTCATGGACCCTTTATGATTGAATCTTGTGTGTGTGATTTCAGATCTGGTGCCCCTACCTCAGTGCACTGCAAGTCATGGACCCTTCATGATTGAATCTGTGTGTGTGATCCGATGATCACTGTTCTAGTTGTTGCCAGCACCAACCACTCCCTGAGGGCTGGCTTACACTCACCCCACACCTATCCACCACAGGCATCACTGGACATGTGACCCTGGTAATAAAAAGGGGCCGGGCGCACGTGCCCGTAGGCAGTTCCACTATCTATCTAAGTGTGTCTGTGTGGTCATTATGTATGCATGATTGCCCCGGGCCTACCACATTACATTGTGCTGTGGACAGCGGACGCAACCATGTCCCCTCAGGCAGTGGGCAAGACCTTGGACATGTAGCTTTGTCCCCCCCCCCTGTAAGCGTAAGCGGAGTTGGCTGGTCCGGTGTACGCCAGTCCAGCGTAGGAGTGTGAATAAATAGGCCGGGGCTCTGGGCATGGTTCACTTCCGGGATGGCCAACGCGTCTTCCAGGGCGGCACCCCTCACCCTGCCACGAGTCCGCCGCCGAGTCCGCCAGCCTCCTCAGCCAGCGGCACAGCACCGTGGAGTTATGTGTGTGCTGACTACTGCCTCCGGCCTACACTGCGGTCAGCAGGGCTCACACATATCAAATCCAATCCAGGGCGTGGCTAAGACTGCAATGGCGGCGGACGTGTTTCAGTAGAGCTCCGTCGGATGCTCCCCTGAACAGGCTCTGAACTCCGCCTGCGGCCGCCCGCGGACACCCATGCCGGGTGCTACAGAGTCCGGATAGCGACCCGGGGCTCCGCTGCCGTTTCCGCCTCGCCCGGACCCCGGGTAGCGGCTCCTGCCCACACGGGCCTCCGGGCGCGCGGCTCTCCTGCGGACGAGCCCGGCCACGCAAGCCCGAGGCTTAGCCCCGCCCACAGGGCCGCGGAAGATGGCGCACGTCGACAGTCGGCGCCAGAGGTAGTCCGTGGATGTCGGCCCCGCTGGTGCCGCGTTAACCATACACTGCGGCGGCGCTGGGACCCCCACTGTGCCGACTACCTGTCCCCACCACCCACCGGCCCTCGGATCGGCCGCCTGTCACCGCGGCGGGGGGAGGAGACCCGCTGACCTGGGCGCCGGTGTTCTATCGATATCTGAACCCCATCTGGTTGTGTACCCCCTACGTGTTTTTTCCCTTTGCGCATGCGTTGCGCATGCGTTTTTTGTTGGGTTTTGGGTGCGCAGGCGTATTATACGCACCCTGTCTGGCTGTGTACCCCGTACGATTTACAGTCGATACGCGCATGCGTGTGGTGATGTAAGTGCGCGTCGATCTTCCTGACATTATGCTGTACCAATCACAGGTCTCCAACCTACTGACGTCATGCTCAACCAGTGACCGTCCTACCAAGGTATAAATAAGCTAGGTTCCTTCTAGAATTTCTCTTATTCAGCAGTCACACCCCTGCGAATAGTGCTGTGAATAGTGTTGTTATCTATCGGTCACTGTGATCACTCCGCTCACTCCTGTTTCCTGTTTTTACAAGGTGAGTCTTTTATTGTCATGTGTTATTTTTAAGTAATCGAATAGTTATATTTTAAATAATTTTATAAGGAATACTGCTAATCTGTTCCCCTTGGTTGATGTCGAAGGGACTGCGCCACGTGGCCTTTCCACGCGTAGGCCTCAGTGCTGAAGCGGGCTGCCAGTGTTTAAAATGTGAATAATATTATTAATTTATTTACAGGCGCTGAAGCGGGCTGCCAGTGTTTAAAATGTGAATAATGTTATTAATTTTTTTACATGCGCGACAATCCATGGTAAAACGCGCCACGTTGCCTTTCCATGCGCAGTCTTGTTACTTGTACACATCGAATATTGCGGTTTCTCGACACAGTTTGCATGTGAAAGGCGAATGTGGGAAAATATTAGGCTACGTTTGTGGTTTGGCGAATCTGCCTCCCCTTCCAGAAATAGATTAATTTCTTCCATCGGCCGTTAGTGCGGGTGATCTGGAAGGGGCGCGCCACGTGGCCTTTTCATGCGCAGGCTTGTTACTTGTGGTCTTCGAGGTGTCTTTTTCTGTCGTGTTATTTTAAATTAATGGAATACTCCTATTTTTAATAATTTTAAATGGAATACTGCAATTCTGTTCCCCTTGGTTGATGTTGAGGGGACTGCGCCACGTGGCCTTTCCACGCGTAGGCCTCGGCGCTGAAGCGGGCTGCCAGTGTTTGAAATCAGAACGCGCCACGTTGCCTTTCCATGCGCAGTCTTGTTACTTGTACACATCGAATATTGCGGTTTCTCATGCGCAGGCTTTTTACTTGTAGTCTTCGAGGTGAGGAAATACTCTTATTTATAATAATTTTAAATGGAATTCTGCTCCCCTTGTTTCATGTTGAAGGGACTGCACCACGTGGCCTTTCCACGCGTAGGCCTCGGCGCTGAAGCGGGCTGCCAGTGTTTGAAATCAGAATAATATTAATTTATTTACATGCGCGACAATCCATGGTAAAACGCGCCACGTTGCCTTTCCATGCGCAGTCTTGTTACTTGTACACATCGATTATTTTGTAATTGACAGCATTAGTTTTTTTTTTGTGTGCATCATTTACCACAGTCATAGAAGTGTGTTTTGCAATGTATCTCACCCTCCTTTTCTGGGCAAATCACTTAATATCCCCCAGTCTGATTGTGAAGTGCTGCACCACGTGGCTGTCCCTCGTTTAAAGTTCGTGGGCGGAGTGAGGGGTCAGGGGTGGGGGGGCAGTTGTTATAGTATTGGTGTGTTCACTCACATATTTAGTTATTTATGGCATTGTAATATACTGTGAGCATGTGATATTTTCTAAACCTTGTTTTTGTGTTTATCCTTATTTTAAATAGAAATGGATGCCACTAAGTACCAAGAGCTTTTTGATTACGTGAGACTTAATGTGTATCCTGAAGGTTTCAGTAAAGTCCAGAAGCATGGATTGCGTAGACTGTCTAAAAAATGCACCATTGACGGTACTATTATTTTTTTAACTCCTGTTTTTTCATTGCAATGTTTTAAGGCTGGTTGAGAAAAGGCATGTTCTCATTTCATGTAATTCTTTTTGACATGCATAGTTACTGTAACATTTTTCTCTTTTCTCTTTTTCAATAGATGGGAGCTTGTTCTACACTGGTAAAGAAAAGAACACTAAAATTGTCATTGGTGCTGAAGCAGCCCAAAAGTTTTTCTGAATTCCATTCGTCTCTTATTGGTGGGCATTCTGGTATCAACAAAACGAAAAAAGCATTTCCTCCCGATTTTATTGGCCAAATATTTCAATTGAAATTGAACAGTGGGTGAGGTATAATTTTTCTTGCTTGTTTAAATTTTTTGTTAAAATGTAAATCTCCATTGTGATAGTCTTATAGGCCTTTGTTTCTGAAACCCATATATTTCTCATTTAAATGCTTGTTACATGTTTTCCGCCTGCACTTGAGATACAATGTGAAAATGTTGTTTTGAATTTTTTTATTTGAAGACATGTCTTTAAATTTTCCTTGAGTTGTTTATTTCTCAATTTCTAGATCAAAGAGTGTGATGTTTGCCAGAAGGAACAACCAGCCCTCCAGATTTGCTCAGAATTAAAACCAATCAAAGTATGTTTTAAATTTGTTACGTTTTGCTTTATTAACTTTCCACTCATTTTCTACGTTTCTACTAAATTAAGTAAACATGTGTGACACTTGCATAAAATGATCCATTCTTACTGTAATTTATTTTATTTTTTTAAAATTTTTATGGTGTATATTAACAGGTGGATGAAGTTTGGGAACTTGTAGGAGTGGATTTGATGGGACCTTTACCTACCACTCCTACAGGATACAAATATATTCTGACTGCAACAGACTATTTTTCTAAATGGGTTGAGGCATTTCCTCTAAAATCCAAGACTGCCGCCGAGGTTGCTTCAAGACTGTTGCAAATGTACCTACGCCATGGAAGTCCAAAAAGGGTTCTATCAGATCAAGGCCGGGAGTTTGTGAATGAAGTGAGTGACCAATCTCGGCCTAACATATGTATAATGCAATGATATTTCCTATTTTGCTTGCCAAATATAATTATACATATATAGTATCTTTTTTTAATCAGTCACATTTGAACGGTATATTTCACCAAATTTTCAAAATATTATATATCTTTTTTTTTTTCAGGTTAATTCAGAGTTATCTAAGCTTTTACAAATAGAACGTTCTGTAAGTGCAGCCTATCACCCACAGACAAATGGTTTAGATGAGCGTACTAATGCTAGCATTAAAAGGTAATCCTACTTTTTCTTATTTATAACTTTGTAAGTACTTGAGGGGTTGCTCTCATGGCGGTGTTATTTCATCTGACAGCTTGTTTGATGTGGTTTGACGCTCATCGGTTGCTGCAGTCCAATTGTAAGGGCAAAAAACGTGATTAATGAACTGCCATCAACAGTCATGCCACATGTTCATGTTTTTTAATTTTACAGCACGTTGTCTAAGTACGTGAATGAGCATCAGAACGACTGGGATCTATATTTGGACCATGCATTGTTCGCTTTAAGATCGAAGCCACATACCACAACAAAAGTTTCCCCCTTCCAACTCATGTACGGTCGAGAAGCAAGATTTCCTAGTGAGGTGGCGGATGATCTGGTATGAAATTTAGAGTACTCCAATGTGTATTTTAATCTGCAAATTTATGTTATGTATTTATACATACATTTACTTGTTGTATACTTTTTAACTTGTTAAAAACATATCTTTTTTTGCTGTGCTAATTTTCCTGTTATTGGCATACAATTTATTTATAAAAATGTTAATTTTAATTTTTATAGAGTATATATTTTT
Source organism: Calotriton arnoldi (assembly GCA_963921515.1). Lineage (NCBI taxonomy): Eukaryota > Metazoa > Chordata > Amphibia > Caudata > Salamandridae > Calotriton > Calotriton arnoldi. The sequence continues at coordinate 71,565 of CAWUFW010016029.1, read as the reverse complement.
AAATGGTAAATATCAGTGATTGAGTTTTAGGTTTCCTTTATTAGCTTGAGTTTGTACTACCAAGCGAATATGCAGGCATTATCGCAGAAAAGAACATTAGAAAAGCAGAGTTGCAGAAGCAGACAAAGCAGAATATTGAGGTTGCCCAGGAAAAACAGAAAGAAAAATATAAAAAGAGTTTCCAAGAAATATAAGCCGTGCACCTTCAGAGAAGGAGAGTTAGTGCTTCTGAAAAATTGCAGGCGAACAACAAGAAAAGGAGGCATTTTGGAGCATAACTTTACTGGACCATACCGTATTTCCGAAATGCAGGGGAAGCGTGTAAAGTTAGTCAATGCTACCAACATGCCTTTACGTAGAACTTATAATCTCGACATGTTGAGGCCTTATAATTCGAGCGTCAAAGGTAATCTATTAAAGGGTACCTTTTTTTAAGTAATGGGACATAATTTGGATGTGTGGTGTAATGATGTTCCATCGGCTGGTGTAAATGTCTCCTTAATAGGTGAGAAGTTAGTAGGTTGAGCAAGAGTACGTGATTTTGAGTTTCTGCACATGATATGTTTTGCAAAGTACATTATTTTACGAACGGGATTTCTGAATAGCTATTTTTGTTTGAGTAAGGTTTGTGGTAGGTTGTTTGAGTAAGGTTTGTGGTAGGTTGTTTGAGTACTTTGTTTTTGTTTAAGAAATGGTAAATTTTCTAAACTTTCCAAAATTATTTTGCAGGAAGCATGACCAGTGCTAATTCTCCAGCATCTGTTCCATCTCCAGTACTTGTTCCATCTCCAGCACCTGTTCCATCTACAGCACCTCTTCCATCTACAGCACCTCTTCCATCTACAGCACCTCTTCCATCTAAATCCATGAAAAAAGGTTTTGGATGTATGGAAGAAACCAGTGCAAGGACGCTTGGAATCAATAGTGTCGAGCTTCAAGTTATATGATACTTCTTTTTGTTCACTAAAAACGGACCAATGGATAATTGATGAGGTTAGTTTCTGCAACATCTAAATTGTGTTTAGTATGGCTAATGGCGTAGGATGTAGATGGTGGTTCCTCTGTTGAAGCTCATGTGTTTTCATTTATTTTTACAGGTAATCGATGCCTACCTATCAAAAATATGTATGTCAAGACCAAATGTACGTATATTTTCATCAATAACACAGTTACCTAGCCATAAATAATAATTCTTTATCAATGTGTGTACTGAAAACCTTTTATTTTAACCTTAGTGTTTAGCAATCTCAGCAACAGTGTCGTCCTGTATATTCCTGGGCAAATATCGCTCTTCTGCTTTTCGGGTAAATATTCATATCTCTTATGTGACTTTTCACTGTTACTGGTGCAAAGGAATATTCAATGTTACTGATTCATTGAATTAATGTTTGAGAGTAAAATCGACTTAGAGTAACGTTTTGAAGAGTATGACAAATGTAAGATGTTTTTCAAGGGAAGTTTGTTTATTTGGAATATAGATTGAATTGACATTCACATTTCGGAGTTGTTGTAAGTATAAACGTATGGATTTTGGATGTAATGTAAAGTTATTCATGATTGCATTTTTAACTCTACAGGTACCCTTTGAGAAAATGGACACTGTTCTTTGTCCGACAAATACTGGCTGTCATTGGATACTTTTGGTAAGTGCAAGTTTTTCTACATTTATCAGTCATTTTTGAAAGTTATTGTTGAGAAATATGAGTGGTTGTAATAGTTTAAAGTGCCTAAATATTGTTTTTAAAATAATTTTAATGGTCATTTTTTTAAATGATTTCGTTTTGAAATGTATCAAGAGCAGACATCTCTACCATAAAATGTAAACTCTCCATATTAAAAATCTTATTTCTTTAATATGTTTTTTCCAGATTTTGAAACCTTTAACAAAGACAATAATAGTTTATGATTCACTGAGTAGCAAAATTCGGACCTACCAAGACTTTTTACTAAATTGGAAGTAACCTTTTCCTAAAAAACTTTCCATTATCTCTTTATTATTTCTTATATTGCAAAAATATAAAAATGTCAGTATGATTTCTCTTTATGAAATTAATCAAAGCGAAATATTTAACATAACCATTCGTATGTCTCTAAAGGGTTTTCCTACAGGTATTGAAGCGTCCCGAATATGACCAATGGCAGTTAGTGATAGAATCTAACCAAAAGCAACAGGACAGCTACAATTGTGGTGTTTTTTGCATGCTGGTAATGATACTTCCATTATGTTTTTTTAAACCTTAATTTGTTGAAGATACATTACTTTATGTTAATAGCTTACTTCTTTAGAATAGTTGTAAATAGGAAAGAGGGCTTTTAGGGATGACACTTGTGAACGCCTACCGAACGCGTCCATAGTGCCCGTCAGAAGCATAATGGTATTCGCATATGATTTTGTCTGACCACTAGTATGGTCCTAACGCGGTTGTTCTGAAACCTCTTGATTGCTTTTCAACCCCAATCCTATTGAGAACAATTGTTTTTATGTACATTAAAATTCAGCTTGGACATTTGTACAACATATACATTTTTAACTCTGTTTTCAGTTTGCTACAAGTCAGCAGCCAGTTGCCGAGATTTTAATAAATGAAAGATTTCTGGAGAAGTATAGATTGAAAATTGCAATGGACCTAATGGAGTCATCAGGTTTGACTTTAACATTTCATGATAGAAAATGTATAATACCCTAGTGTTGTCATAAACTTCGGATTATTTGGTACTTTGTTTTGTCTTTGAAATTTTTTATAAAAAGGCACAGCTTAAATTTTGAACATAGTATAGTAAGACATTTTCATTCTGTCTGTGAATTTAAAATTATGTTTGTTGTCCTGCCATTAGAAATTGTTTTGAACAGTTGTGACTGTCCTATGTACTGGATCGGAAAACACCTGGAAACATGTACTAAATATTGCAAATTAAGTTTACAATGTTTACCATTGCTGTTATGATGTGCTAATGTACATCTTTTTTACATTTAGAGTCTGTTGAACATTTCTGCGGTGTATGCAACCAAAAAGATTCAGTAATTTTTACGGATAACGTTAAGGTATACCCTCAATATGACCAGTTGACGAAGTTAAAAAGTAACTGATATAAGTACTTGAGGGGTTTTTGGTGGCAGATAATCTCCAATTCACACTTGTGCGGATGGGTCTGATGCAGGGTGGATCTCATTATAACTAATGGATTTGCAAGGGTCTTTTCTGAGTTGCGTCAGCCATGTTGGTTCACTGGCTATGCACCCTTCCTATTAATGGACTCATTACCACTGACTGGGGACAGTGCACTATGTTTACTATGTAAATAAATTTAAGTTAGCACAACAAAAAGCTATTGACCTGTATACAATCCGAATAGAATAACAAATCAATTTTCACTTTCTTCCCAACAGGCACTATGTCAAGAATGCTGCCGATGGGTCCACATTGAATGTATAGAAACAAATGCAACATCCTGGTTACCTTATTCAGGTTACAAATGTACCAAATGTATTTATTAAGAACGTTTCTTTCCTTGGTAAAGATGTGTTCGCATGCCAGCTGTACATTCACATGCTCTGCATACTCCTGCCATCTAGTGTTGTGTCCGGATTATCATAAGTAGTATTTCTTTGAAGAAGTCTTTTAAGTCGGGAGTAAGGTCACTCCTCCTTTTTTAATTAGTCTGCTTGGACATCGACTCCATTGTTAGATTCTATTCACACATGAGGTTGATAATGGAGTAAGTAAGTTGTAATATAGAGTTGTCAATGCGTATGTAAAATAAATAATAACATGAAACAACCACAGGTGTTGGTGGGGTAGGCAGGAGGGCACATGTGAATCAATAGCTGAACATTCCAAGAATAGATGCTGACACTGATAATGCCCCAGATATTGACCCTGTTTGCAGATTTTTACATAAGTCAACAGCCAGAACCAGACAATTTAAGAAGTTGTACATTTTGGTAGGATTTTACATTCAAAATTACATCCCTTTATTCACTCCGTTCTACAAACACTGCTAATGAAAGAATGTTGGGACACACTCCCTTCAGCTGTCACGCCTTGCACAAGCCATTTAGAGGTTGGCCATACTTCGTTTAACCTTAATACTTAATCTGCTCTTTGAAATCCAGCAACTATTCGGCACCAATGACAACTTTCGTGTTGTTTTTTTACCATTGTAGAACAAGGTCCGATGTGTTGACAAAACAAAAATGAGAAAGCAAAAGAAGTGTTTCAGAATCCCTACTCTAAGGCTGTTCTGTGATGCAGCCAGACCATAACTGTGGTTAATGGGAACTTTAGAATGGCTACATGGTCATGTTTGTTGTCAAACACTTTTGAATGCTAACCCCCCCATCAGTGCTGGCGGCGGGGGTAGAATTCCACCCTTCTAGAGAGAGTAGACTTGTACACACTGACCTAACCACAAATAATCATATGTACTGGATTGGAATACACTTAGAAACATGTTCCAAATTGCCCAAATTAAGTTTACACTTTTACGATAGCAGTTAAGATGTGCTAATGTACATCTATTTTACATTTAGATTCTGTTGAAGAGTTCTGCAGTGTCTGAAACCAAAAAATTCAGACATCAACTATGAAATGGTGCGTTTTGAGTGAACAAAAAGAAGAATCATACAAATTTTATGCTCGACACTATTGCTTCCAAGCGCCCTTTCACTGGTTTCTTCCATACATTCAAAACTTTTTTCATGGATTTAGATGCATAATCTTTCAGGTCTGTAGATCCATAATGTAAAACAAGCGTACTTTCACTGGTTTGATTTTATCACTGACATATATAAACTCAGTCACTCCTATGGCAGGCCTTTACAATCCTGAAGGCTGAGTGCTGGGTTTTGTGTGACCGGGTGCCCATGCATGAGCAATGCTAACTTTTCTTTGGCTGCATGGAAACATGTAGTCTATGCTGTCAAACACTTTGGAATGCTACCTGTTAGACCTGTCAGCCCTAGGGTGGTCTTGCCCTGTTTTTTTTCCCTTTTGCGCCTCATTTTTGCCACCATATTTTTACTGGACCTAGGTCTCCGGGCGCCTTGCCACTGCTGGTCAGTGCTGAGGTGCAGGTGCTCTCTCACTAAAGATGGCTGCCACAGGCCCCTGCTACTGCAGAAGGGCCTTACACACATACACGCTAGTAGCCAGGGTCAGGCTGGGACATAGGGATACAGTATCCATCCCGTCCCCGCCTCTGGGCCACATAGCTAGATAGGTGGAAGGTTCCAGAACCTTCCGGGCTGTGGGAGGAGTTAAGTTTTGCCGCCTTTAGGAGGGTCACCTGACCTAGGGGTATAAGAGGCTTGGAGGGAAAACCTTTTAGTCAGTTAGGTTGAAGCACCGCTGAACCTGGGAGAACCTGCGCCGGAGTATAGGCTTTAGGGCCTAGGGGGGAGACCTACACTACTGCTGCTGACAGGGCTGAGGCCCTGCTGAAGTAAGATAGCTGAAGAACGCCCACCACCCACCGACCTTGCCCAGTGTGAGGGGACCCAGGGAACCACCTTCAGCGTGCTGGGAGGAACATCAAGCAACCCCAGAACCACCAACTCACAACCCCCCCCTCAGAAGAAGAAGAACTTTCTGACAGGAAACGTTTTTCACGGACATTACCCTAAGCCACTTCTGACAAGAAGCTCCTCGCAGGAGCCTGAAACCAAGAGTAACAGGAACCCAAGCTGAATCTTCGAATGGGGATCACGAGGTGAAGCGCTGTGTCCTAAGCGCTAGACCTTCACCCCCCTATCCACCCAGGCCGGCAGCTGGACTGTCCCCACGAACCCTTCCCACGCAGCCCTGTGTATAGGCTGCCAGCGCGCCCCGCGCTTCAACTCCACGTGGGAGGAATTGCCACCCCAGTCACTGACCTGGTGACTGAATCGCCGCCGCGGCCGCCGCCGCCGCGTGAAGAGAGGTGCTGAGGTGAGGGAGACCTCCCCCCCTTGAGTGCGTGTGGTGAGGTGCGCCGTCCGCGCCCTCACCGAAGCCCCCAAAGATCACCGCCGGGCCCGAGAGCCCTTCCGCCGAAGTCGCGGACAAGAGAGACGCCGCCGCAGCCCAGGAGGGCCGCGTGAAGAGAACTGAGGCCTACCGCGGCCTCCAGGCCCGCGGACGCCGTTGCCGTGGGACCGGGGACGCCGACCGCGCCATAGGTCGCGCCCCCGCAAAGGCCGCGACGTGATTGGCCCCGCCGGAGCCAACAGAAGAGCCGGAGGCGGAAGGCGTTGCCCGGCAACGAGAGGAGTCGCCGCGTCAGGGGACCCGCCCCCGAAAAGGCCGCGACGGGATTGGTCCCTGCCAGAGCTGAGAGGAACGACGCCGGAGGGGCTCCACTGCCAGCGGGAGCCCCCGGAAGAACGCAAAGGCCGCGCAGGGATTGGGCGGCGTCCTCGGCCCGCCCCCCCCAGCACGTACGGAGGTAAGAGGAGCTCCGTGTGCAGCAGAGGGAAGCGGGGAGCCGTCTGCAAAGGACTGCCGGCTCCCGCTCCCTTTCCCTTCCCACACCAGTGACTCCACGGGGGCCGGAGGAGTGCGATACCGGCCCCCAACGACCCGCGATTGGAGGAAAAGGCCCCACAGCCCCGTCGGGGCTCTGATACCTACCACGAGGGCCGAATCCTAACGGGCCCAGTCGCGACCAGCAACGCCACAGCAGGTGAGCCCGGGAGGCCCCTAGGGCTCCAGAACAAGCCCCTGGGGGCCGGGGGCCAGCATTCCCAGGGGGATTAACGAGGGAAGAGCCCTCATTAACATTTGGTGCAAGGCGAGGCCTCGGTGAGGAGAGGGCCAAGCCTGAGTTAACCCTAACCTCCCCAATTAGACACAGAAACCCTAAATCATAGGGAAGCCCCAGTTTAATGGACATGTTGAGGGGTTCCCTCTAGGATTTCCTACAGCATTTTGTTATGCGTGCTTTACTGATTGCCTAGGCCTGATGCATAGGCCTATAATGGAATGTCTTTGCCTGATGATTTAGGCCCTGTTTGAAACGTAACGTCAAGTACCTATTTACAAGGGATTTTAATATGCCTGAAGTGTTTTGCATGTTCTAGGCCCTGATTTATTAGTGCACCCTGTAATCATTATCGGTGCTGTGTTTTTAGGAGAAGATTCCTGCGGCCTTTTAGTGGCCTACACTGTTGAGGGTCTTTTTAAGAAGAATGTGCACCAGTTGAATAACGCAATGTAAAGTTGAAGTAATCTGCCTAAGCTGATGCAACCTTGATTGACATAAAGGAACTTGATTTTAATTACGCAAGCCTGGTGTGGTGTCCTGTTATTGCTTCGCATTTCTGAGTCAAAGTAAGAGTGTGCTGCACAACTGCCTTACACATTGCCTTCGCGTGCCTTCCCCGCTTTGCGCCATGCTACCGTAACGGACTCGGTAACCCCGTTTCCAACATTGGTGTTCAGCGGTGAGATAAGGACTGGTGTTTGTGCAGCACCCTACAGTGACTCAGTGTGCGCCGCAATTAGACACCTAGTGAAATGCAAGTACTAGGAACTCTATTGTGATTGCCGATTGTGTTAGTCCTGCGTAAGACCTGCTACCTACAATTTAGAACCCCTTCCTTAAATTGTCTGGGACCCCACCTAGGAGGATGGAGTTTGAGTTAGCCGACCTGGAGAGGTATACAGTGACACAGCTCAAGGAGTTCTGCCTAGAGAGGGGGGTGGCCGTCAAGCGAGGCGCCAGGAAGGAGGTGCTTCAGAAAGCTTTGAGGGCATGGGTAATGGCCCACCCGGGGGGAAGAGGGGATGAGGAGCAGAGGGAGGCAGACGACCCAGGAGAACTGAGCCTACTGAACATTGACGTCAGCGAGAATGTGTTGCCAGGAAGACGTTCCAGGGCAGGCAGTAGTGCGTCAGGGGGAGTTTGTCAGCAGAGGAATTCAAGGACAGGAGGGAGCAGAGGCAATTGACATTAGAGTTGGCTAGGATGGAAAGGGAGGGAGAGCAGGCAAGGCTAGCCATGGAGGAAAGGAGGCTTGCACATGAGCTTAGCCTGAAAGAACTAGAGCTCCGAACCTTGCAGATGGAGATGGAAGGCAAAGGAAATGGTGGCAGCGTACCTGCTGGGGTTCCACAGGAGCCCAAATTTTATCTACCCAGGGAGGTGATAGCCAGCTTTAGTGTGGGTGATGACATCGACAAGTGGTTGGCGGCGTACGAGGTAGCTTTGGTGGCCCATAGAGTTCCTGAGAGCTACTGGGGGGAGGTCTCTACAGGTACATACCTCCACCAGTAAGGGACACACTTTTAACTTTGGATAAGGGGGAGCAGACCAACTACCCTATCATGAAGGAGGCCCTGCTCAGGAAGTTTGGCCTCACCCCAGAGAAGTACCGCCAAAAGTTCCGCAACAGCCACAAGCTCAACACACAAAACTGGGTGGATTTTTATGATTATGCCCGGAAGGCATTGGAGGGTTGGGTGCGTGGCAGCAACATTGACAATTACACTGGGCTGTACGACCTGTTCTTGAGAGAGCACCTCCTCGAGAAATGTTTTCCGGAGCTGCGCCAGTACTTGGTGGACCGCAAGCTGACCAACCCAAGGGAGCTTGCAGAGGAGGCAGACACGTGGGTCAGCACTCGGGTGTCCCACAAGGGAGCCGGGGCGGATCCCCGAAAGGTGGACAGGGGTTCCCCCAGAAGAAAGAGGGGGAGATAAAAAGAGGGAGTTCTTTAAAGGTCCCCAAAATAGACCGCCTGGGAGAGGGGTAGGTTCCCCATCCCAATCTGGATACCAGAAACCCACTTACCCTGACAGGAGTCAGCAGCCCAGAACTGTCCGGTGCTACAAGTGCGGGGAGGTTGGACACTACAAGGGGGATCCCCAGTGTCGCAAGAGAACCCCAGCCCCCACAGGAGGTAAGAGCCCCGGGGTGGCCAGTGTAGCGCTTGGGGAGGAGTTGTCCCTAGGTAGGGGAGGTGAGTGGACAGGCTTGACCTTAGTTTCCCTGGGGGATAGAGAGATCATCCCAAGGGTTCAGGTACCCGAGAACACTGCCAAGTATCGGCAGAGGGTCCTGGTGAACGGGGAGGAGGTGGAGGCTCTGAGGGACACAGGTGCCAGCATGACGATGGTGAGACGTCAGCTGGTGTCCCCAGAGCAGGTGATTCCTGAGGAGTTCCACCCGGTTGTGATGGCTGACAATAGCCTGGGTCATTACCCCGTGGCCCAAGTTCCCTTTGAGTGGGGAGGAGTATCAGGTCTGATGAAGGTTGCGGTGAGCCCTGCCATGCCAGTTGACTGTCTGCTGGGCAACGACTTGGAACATACTGCCTGGAGAGAGGTAGAGTTCAATGCCCATGCTGAGATGTTGGGGTTACCAGGATGGACTTGCGTTATCACGCGGTCCATGGCTGCCCGACAAGGAACTCAGCCCGGGTTGGAGCCTGAAATAATGGCCCAGCCCACTGCTGGACGAGGAGATGTCCGGGAGGAGACACCCGGTGAGATGGATGGGGAGCCCGCGGAGGTGACCCCGGAGTCCGCTGAGGTGGTTGGTTTTCCCGTGGGGGACCTGCCGACCCCTGCAGAGTGGCAGGTGGAAGGAGGGCCTACCCGGGAAGAATTTTGCCGGGCACAGAGGGAGTGCCCTACGCTTGAAGGCATACGGCAACAGGCCGAAGCCCAAGCAGCTGGAACAGAGACTGGTAATTACCATGTCTACTGGGAGGATGGTCTCCTCTACAGTGAGCCTAAGGCTCCGGTGCATGGGTCCTCAAGGGCCGTGGTGGTCCCCCAATGCTACCGAGCCTTTCTGCTAGAGTTGGCACATGAGATACCACTAGCAGGACACCTGGGCCAGGACAAGACGTTTGCACGTTTGGTCCCACATTTTTACTGGCCCAGGATGCGCGTCACTTCTGACACGTTTTGCAAGACCTGCACCACTTGCCAAGCGAGCGGCAAGACAGGGACTAAGGTGAAGGTCCCTCTAGAACCTCTCCCAGTGGTCAATACCCCTTTTGAGCGAGTAGGGATTGACATTGTCGGGCCGTTGGATCCGCCGACTTCTGCTGGGCATAGGTTCATTTTGGTGCTAGTAGACCACGCCACCCGGTACCCAGAGGCAATCCCTCTGAGGACCATCACAGCACCGGTGGTGGCGCGGGCCCTCATGGGGATTTTTACCCGAGTGGGATTCCCCAAGGTCGTGGTGTCAGATAGGGGCACGAATTTCATGTCGGCCTACATGCAGGCCATGTGGAAGGAGTGTGGAGTGACCTACCGGTTCTCCACTCCTTACCACCCCCAGACGAACGGGCTTGTGGAGCGTTTTAACAAAACCTTGAAGGGGATGATCAGGAGCCTACCCGAGGACTTGAGAAGGAAGTGGGACGTCCTCTTACCCTGTCTGCTCTTCTCCTACCGAGAGGTGCCGCAGAAGGGGGTCGGTTTCAGCCCCTTTGAGCTGCTCTATGGCCACCCCGTTCGGGGGCCCCTCAGTCTTGTCAAAGAGGGGTGGGAGAAGTCTTCCTCGAAGCTTCCCCGTGATGTGGTCAGCTATATGCTGGCGTTCCGCAGCCAAGTGGCCAAGCTGTGGAAGGAGGCCTCGGACAACTTAGAGGCGAGTCAGGCCGTCATGAAGCAATGGTATGACCGGAACGCGCGGACGGTAGAGTTAGACGCTGGACAGAAGGTGTGGGTCATGGAGCCAGGAGAGCTTAGCGCCCTCCAGGACCGGTGGACTGGGCCGTTTGAGATCTTGGAAAGGAAAGGCCAGACCACGTATGTCGTCGACATGAAGACCCCCCGTCAACCCCACAGGGTGTTCCACGTCAACCGCCTGAAGCCACACCAGGAGCGTTCCGAGCTCACTCTCTTGATGATAACGGATGGAAGTGAGGAGGAGGAGAGTGAGCCTCTGCCAGACCTTCTGGCGGCCCATGAGAAGGATGGTTCGGTAGAGGGAGTAGTCCTCGCCCCATCCTTGACCCCAGAGCAACAGAGGGACTGCCGCCAGGTCTTGGGGCAGTACGCCTCGTTGTTTTCCCTCACGCCTGGAATCACGCACCTGTGTACCCATGATGTGGACACAGGGGACAGTCCGCCAGTGAAGAACAAGTCTTACCGGCTGTCCGATAAGGTCAAGGCTAGTATCCAGGGTGAGGTTGTCAAGATGCTAGAACTGGGGGTGATTGAGCCTTCCAGTAGCCCTTGGGCTAGTCCGGTGGTGTTGGTGCCGAAAGCGGCCCCCCCGGGCACCACACCAGAACTTCGGTTCTGTGTGGATTACCGTGGACTCCACTCAGTCACCAAGACCGACGCTCACCCGATCCCTCGGGCGGATGAGCTCATTGACCGGCTGGGAGCAGCCCGGTATCTGAGTACCATTGATCTAACGTCCGGCTATTGGCAGATCGCCATGGCGGAAGGAGCAAGGGAGAAGACTACGTTCTCCACCCCCGAGGGCCACTTTCAATTTCAGGTGATGCCCTTCGGGTTGAAAAATGCTCCAGCCACTTTCCAGCGGTTGGTGAACCAGGTGCTGTCTGGCCTAGAGGCCTTCTCTGCTGCCTACCTGGATGACATAGCTGTCTTCAGTAGCAGCTGGGAGGACCATCTGCAGCATCTCCAGGAGGTGCTGCAGGCTTTGCAACGGGCTGGTCTAACCATCAAGGCCAGCAAGTGCCAGATTGGACAGGGATCTGTCGTGTACCTGGGACATCTGGTGGGCGGAGGTAAGGTGCAACCCCTCCAAGCCAAGATTGAGACCATCATGGCCTGGGAGCCCCCCAAGACCCAAACAGAGGTCCGAGCTTTTCTCGGCCTCACGGGATACTACCGCCGGTTCGTCAAGGGATATGGAACCATCGTGGGCCCATTGACGGAATTGACTTCAAAGAAGCAGCCACGCAGAGTCATCTGGACGGCTGCCTGCCAGGATGCCTTTGAGACCCTTAAACGTGCCATGTGCACCGCGCCGGTGCTCAGGACTCCAGATTTTGGACGGGAGTTTATCGTGCAGACAGACGCTTCTGAGCATGGCATAGGAGCTGTGCTCTCGCAGCTGAATGACGATGGCCAAGACCAGCCAGTGGCCTTCATCTCCCGAAGACTACTCCCCGGGAACAGCGGTGGAGTACCATCGAGCGGGAAGCCTTTGCTGTGGTTTGGGCTGTGAAGAAGTTGAGGCCATACCTTTTTGGTTGTCACTTCTTGATCCAGACCGACCACAGACCCCTTCGCTGGCTCATGCAGATGAGAGGCGAAAACCCCAAATTGTTGAGGTGGTCCATTTCCCTCCAGGGGATGGACTTTCGGGTGGAACATCGACCCGGTGTAGACCACGCCAACGCTGACGGTCTCTCCCGGTTTTTCCGCCTTAGCGAAGAGAACTCCCTAGAGGTTGGGAAGCTCTCCCTCTTTCGGCTGGGGGGACGCGTGTTAGACCTGTCAGCCCTAGGGTGGTCTTGCCCTGTTTTTTTCCCTTTTGCGCCTCATTTTTGCCACCATATTTTTACTGGACCTAGGTCTCCGGGCGCCTTGCCACTGCTGGTCAGTGCTGAGGTGCAGGTGCTCTCTCACTAAAGATGGCTGCCAAAGGCCCCTGCTACTGCAGAAGGGCCTTACACACATACACGCTAGTAGCCAGGGTCAGGCTGGGACATAGGGATACAGTATCCATCCCGTCCCCGCCTCTGGGCCACATAGCTAGATAGGTGGAAGGTTCCAGAACCTTCCGGGCTGTGGGAGGAGTTAAGTTTTGCCGCCTTTAGGAGGGTCACCTGACCTAGGGGTATAAGAGGCTTGGAGGGAAAACCTTTTAGTCAGTTAGGTTGAGGCACCGCTGAACCTGGAAGAACCTGCGCCGGAGTATAGGCTTTAGGGCCTAGGGGGAGACCTACACTACTGCTGCTGACAGGGCTGAGGCCCTGCTGAAGTAAGATAGCTGAGGAACGCCCACCACCCACTGACCTTGCCCAGTGTGAGGGGACCCAGGGAACCACCTTCAGCGTGCTGGGAGGAACATCAAGCAACCCCAGAACCACCAACTCACAACCCCCCCCCCCCTCGGAAGAAGAAGAACTTTCTGACAGGAAACGTTTGTCACGGACATTATCCTAAGCCACTTCTGACAAGAAGCTCCTCGCAGGAGCCTGAAACCAAGAGTAACAGGAACCCAAGCTGAATCTTCGAATGGGGATCACGAGGTGAAGCGCTGTGTCCTAAGCGCTAGACCTTCACCCCCCTATCCACCCAGGCCGGCAGCTGGACTGTCCCCACGAACCCTTCCCACGCAGCCCTGTGTATAGGCTGCCAGCGCGCCCCGCGCTTCAACTCCACGTGGGAGGAATTGCCACCCCAGTCACTGACCTGGTGACTGAATCGCCGCCGCGGCCGCATGAAGAGAGGTGCTGAGGTGAGGGAGACCTCCCCCCCTTGAGTGCGTGTGGTGAGGTGCGCCGTCCGCGCCCTCACCGAAGCCCCCAAAGATCACCGCCGGGCCCGAGAGCCCTTCCGCCGAAGTCGCGGACAAGAGAGACGCCGCCGCAGCCCAGGAGGGCCGCGTGAAGAGAACTGAGGCCTACCGCGGCCTCCAGGCCCGCGGACGCCGTTGCCGTGGGACCGGGGACGCCGACCGCGTCATAGGTCGCGCCCCCGCAAAGGCCGCGACGTGATTGGCCCCGCCGGAGCCAACAGAGCAGCCGGAGGCGGGAGGCGTTGCCCGGCAACGAGAGGAGTCGCCGCGTCAGGGGACCCGCCCCCAAAAAGGCCGCGACGGGATTGGTCCCTGCCAGAGCTGAGAGGAACGACGCCGGAGGGGCTCCACTGCCAGCGGGAGCCCCCGGAAGAACGCAAAGGCCGCGCAGGGATTGGGCGGCGTCCTCGGCCCGCCCCCCCCAGCACGTACGGAGGTAAGAGGAGCTCCGTGTGCAGCAGAGGGAAGCGGGGAGCCGTCTGCAAAGGACTGCCGTCTCCCGCTCCCTTTCCCTTCCCACACCAGTGACTCCACGGGGGCCGGAGGAGTGCGATACCGGCCCCCAACGACCCGCGATTGGAGGAAAAGGCCCCACAGCCCCGTCGGGGCTCTGATACCTACCACGAGGGCCGAATCCTAACGGGCCCAGTCGCGACCAGCAACGCCACAGCAGGTGAGCCCGGGAGGCCCCTAGGGCTCCAGAACAAGCCCCTGGGGGCCGGGGGCCAGCATTCCCAGGGGGATTAACGAGGGAAGAGCCCTCATTAACATTTGGTGCAAGGCGAGGCCTCGGTGAGGAGAGGGCCAAGCCTGAGTTGACCCTAACCTCCCCAATTAGACACAGAAACCCTAAATCATAGGGAAGCCCCAGTTTAATGGACATGTTGAGGGGTTCCCTCTAGGATTTCCTACAGCATATTGTTATGCGTGCTTTACTGATTGCCTAGGCCTGATGCATAGGCCTATAATGGAATGTCTTTGCCTGATGATTTAGGCCCTGTTTGAAACGTAACGTCAAGTACCTATTTACAAGGGATTTTAATATGCCTGAAGTGTTTTGCATGTTCTAGGCCCTGATTTATTAGTGCACCCTGTAATCATTATCGGTGCTGTGTTTTTAGGAGAAGATTCCTGCGGCCTTTTAGTGGCCTACACTGTTGAGGGTCTTTTTAAGAAGAATGTGCACCAGTTGAATAACGCAATGTAAAGTTGAAGTAATCTGCCTAAGCTGATGCAACCTTGATTGACATAAAGGAACTTGATTTTAATTACGCAAGCCTGGTGTGGTGTCCTGTTATTGCTTCGCATTTCTGAGTCAAAGTAAGAGTGTGCTGCACAACTGCCTTACACATTGCCTTCGCATGCCTTCCCCGCTTTGCGCCATGCTACCGTAACGGACTCGGTAACCCCGTTTCCAACACTACCCTCCCACCAGTCCTAGTGGCGGAGGTAGAATTCAACCCTTCCACAGAAAATAGAATTGGATGTCACTAAGTACCAAGGGCCTGATTCACAGAACTAACTTACGTCAAAAACGTAAAGTTAGTACTTTTTGGTATTCACAGAATACACTTACTCATTTCGGTATTCACAGAAGTTAGTAGTCCTAACTTTAGGACTCCTAAATGCCTTCTGTGAATACCGAAAGTCTTAAAGTTAGATTTTTCTCAGTTTAGGAGTAGTAAAGTTTGGACTCCTAACTTTACTACTCCTAAACTGAGAAAAATCCTAACTTTAAGACTTTCGGTATTCACAGAAGGCATTTAGGAGTCCTAAAGTTAGGAGTCCTAACTTTACTACTCCTAAACTGAGAAAAATCCTAACTTTAAGACCTTCGGTATTCACAGAAGGCATTTAGGAGTCCTAAAGTTAGGAGTCCTAACTTTACTACTCCTAAACTGAGAAAAATCCTAACTTTAAGACTTTCGGTATTCACAGAAGGCATTTAGGAGTCCTAAAGTTAGGACTACGAACTTCTGTGAATACCGAAATGAGTAAGTTCATTCTGTGAATACCAAAATGAGTAAGTGTATTCTGTGAATACCAAAAAGTACTAACTTTACGTTTTTGACGTAAGTTAGTTCTGTGAATCAGGCCCCAAGTGCTTTTGGATTATGTAAGCCGTAATGTGTATCCTGTGTTTTCAATAAAGTCCAGAAGCATGGATTAGTGTATGTTGTCCCTGTGCATACCCCACTTCAAACCTGTTGCAGGTGCACTCAAATCAGCCCCAGCTCTTGCACAAAACTGTTTTCAAATTGCAGATTCTTTCATAAGTCAGCATACAGTTGCAGAGATTTTAATGAAACTTTTCTGACTCTCCTCTGCAATCGTAATTGTGAAGTAAGCATCCTTCAGATCTAGCTTCACCAACTAATCTTCTTCTTACAGAACATCTCTCAATAAATTAATTCCCTCTATCTTGAAATGTTATTCAAAGGAGCACGCAATGAAGACTCTTTACTTAAAAAGAGGTCTCTCATTACAGTCTTTTGGGGAGTAATGTTCTCCTGGCATTTTGTACAACTGCTTAGGGAAGTAAGGGTTTCCTTGCTGTCAAAGCTGTTTGGAGTGGGCGATTTTATATGCTTGACTCCCCTCTTAAAAGCTTCAATTATCAGGCGTTTTCTTGGTGATGGCCAAGGCGTCTTCCATCTTTTTCAAACAGGAGAGGATACTTTATTTCTTGTTCCAAGTTGTCAACTTGCTCAAATCTGGGGGCGGAGCTTGCCTGGCTGCAAAATGGCCGCTCGGTGATCGAGCTCCGCCAGCCACCGACACAATCCGGCATCAATCATTGGCACCTTCCGCAGCTTTGCTGGGACACCCGCGGACTGCTTGGAGGACCCCCTCTGCCTGCTGATTCGGACGAGACGTCCCGATCCTTCCTGCGCCCTCTGTTCCGACGCCCCGGACTACCGCCGCTTTCATCGGCGCGCGGCCTAGTGTCGAGGCCGACGTGCGCGCTGCGCTGTGGGAGCCGGCCGAGGCTGCGGCTGTGGGGTACGTGGTGCTCTCTCGGCGTGCGCCGGCGGCGGACGCGGCTTGGCGGAGAGCGGAGGACGCGACTCTACGCTTGGTGTGATGGGAGGTGAGCTGTGAGCTATCGAGGGCAGCGGATCGAGTGCTGGGTAGCAGTGCCCCCAGGGCCCGTATTGCGTCCCCCCCGCCGAGAGGCTGCAGCGTGGTTCTCTGCCCACTCCCACACACGCTGGGGACACTGGAGCTCTGAGGCGGCGTTGGATCCCGGCGCTGGAACTTGGCGAGAGTGGGGCTGCATTGATACCTATTCCTCCCTAGGCTCCTGAGGACGAGCGGAGGCCTGTTAACGCCAGGAGAGGAACTGGGCCCTGTAATCCTTTTTTGGAGTAGTAAACGCTCTGCTTGGTGGTATTTGCAGATTGACTGCCCTGAGTCCGGCTCTGATCACACTTCTTGGTGCCCAGAGAC
The DNA here is from genome assembly GCA_963921515.1 of Calotriton arnoldi. Lineage (NCBI taxonomy): Eukaryota > Metazoa > Chordata > Amphibia > Caudata > Salamandridae > Calotriton > Calotriton arnoldi. The sequence goes on along the minus strand of CAWUFW010016029.1, from coordinate 54,675 downwards.
TACTTGCCTTGTGGTGACCTGAGCCTGGTGCGAGTGACTGTGTAGCCCTGGGCACTCTGTAAACGTGTGGAGTGTGCATACCACTGCGACAGCCATGGGCAAACCGGATAAGTCCCAGCCGAAGCTCACTTTTGAACAGCGCAAATCGAAGCGGCATGAGGACACGGCGGAAGCGGCGACGGCGGACTCGGACAATCCTAATGACGACCCTGTGAGTGACATTAAGCAAATAATCGCATCCATGCAGCGAGGCCTGACTGCTATAGACGCCAAAATCGATACGCTGGCTTACCGGATGGACAGAATGGCGGAAAGAGTCGATAAGCATGCGGAGCGCCTAGATATGGCAGAGCGTCGTATCACCGAAACTGAGGAGGCACAAATAGATACCAATAACACCCAGCGACAGGTCGAGAAAGCACTGGTTACGCTGCAGGACAGGGCGGAGGATTTGGAGGCGAGATCGCGGCGGTGCAATCTCCGCATTACGGGCTTACCCGAATCGACGTCCACAGGCCCCATGGAACTTTTTATTGAACACCTACTGAAATCGCTACTTGGGGCTGAAACTTTTTCTGCAATGTTCGTGATTGAGAGGGCGCACCGTTCGCTGGGCCCGCGGCCGCAGCCTGGTGCTCCGCCGCGGCCTATTATTGCCAAACTCCTCAATTATCGCGACAGGGACGCCGCCTTATGCAGAGCAAGAGAGCTGGGCACGTTGCAATATGAAGGTTCCTTTTTGTCCATCTTCCCTGACTTTACCATGAAGGTGCAGGACGCCCGGAGGCAGTTTGCCCCTTTGAAGCGCAGGCTGCGAGACCATAGCATCGAGTATGCTATGCTATGCTATATCCAGCGCGGCTGAAAGTTCTATTTGATGGCAAACCTAAAATCTTCTCAGACCCGCAATCCCTGCAGAAAGCTCTGAAGTCCTGGGAGGTGGCTGGCAAACGCAAGAAGGTTCAAGGCGCTGACGCTGATGGTGCCTCACAGAACATTGACGATAACGACTGAGCATGGAGGACTGGGTTCACACTGTTCCTCTCTTAACATTCTGCAGAGCCTTCTAATATGTTTTTGTTGCTTTGATATTCTTGGTTGATGGGGGGGGGGGAGTTTCCTTCCTGATAATGGTCGTGTACTATTCAGAGTTGTAATGTTATTCCGCATAACACCCTGAAAGGGGGGGTCTGGAGCGCTGCTTTGGGGGCCACGACTTTCCGCAGAAATTTCTCCTTTATTAGTGAAGGGTTATTGTATGCTTATCGGTGGTATGGTGCAGTAGTACAAAGTTCGGATTGTATTTAGCAGGTGCTGAAGCCCGCTTGGAGTTCGGCTAATTAGCACAACGTCGTCAGCATACAGTAGGTTAGAGAGTGACAGCCCCCCTAGCCTGGGTGCATGTGAGGTACTGTTGTTTAATTCTGAAGTAAGATCTGCCATAAACAGGTTAAAAATCGTGGGGGCCAGCACGCACCCCTGTTTCAATCCCTTTGTAGTTGGTATTCTCCTTGACAGATATTCACCGGTTCCTAGCTTTACTTTCACCCAAGTGTTAGTATGTAGGATGATTATCTGCTTTAATAGCGCTACTGGAATTTCCATCTTCGCTAGTTTAGCCCACAATTTGTGCCTGTTTATACTGTCAAAAGCAGCAGAATAGTCAATGAAGCAAAAAAAGAGGGGGAGATTTGCTGCTTTGGCGCTGTCCATCAATAGCGTCAATGCAAGTAGATTTGTGATGGTCCCTGTGCCTTTGGAAAAGCCTGTCTGATTGATAGGGATGAGGGCTTTTTCATTTGCCCATGCTGTTAATTCGTCCAGGAGGAGACCGGCGTAGTATTTTGCCTCGACATCTATTAGGGCTACAAGTCTGTAGCTGGTTGCTTTATTCTTATCTCCCTTCTTGTAAATTGGAGATATTATGGAGCCTTTCCAGGAGTCTGGAATACCAGCCCCTTCTCCTATGGTCTTAAACACTAATAGTAATGCGGCCGCCCAGTAGTTCGGGTCAGTTTTGAATAATGTTGGGGGGATGCCGTTGGGGCCAGGTGCGCCCTCTGGCCTACCTTTGGCTACTCGGTTTTTAATCTGCAAAGTCGTGAAATGCAGATCTTTTGTTGACCTCCTGCTAGTGTCCGGGTAACATCCGCCCCACAGCATTACCCGCTGTTGTTGGAAATGTCTGGGAATTTGTTAGGTGTTTTTTTTCTCTTTATTTATGTGTAATGAAGGAGGTGCTTTTGGAACAGGGTGGGTTGCGTATCGCCTCTGCACAGTTGGGGTATGCAAGGCGTGGGTGGAGGGTGGTATGGTGGGGATTCTTTTTGCGTGTCTTTCACATTTTTTTTTTGCAGGTCACATGCTGTTGGTTGTATCCATATGGTCAGGGAAGGGCATGGTCATGTAAGGGTGGGTGTCATTCAGGCACGATACAATCCTGCATTCAGACTGTACAACAATATGGCCCATAAGGCACGTTTGAAATTTTTGACATGGAATGTTAGAGGTCTGAATGACCACAGAAAGGTGCGCCAAGTTCTAGCCTATTTGAAGAGGAAAGAAGTGGACGTAGCTCTATTGCAGGAGACGCATCTCCGCCCAAGCTGTAGCTTATTGACGGGGAGTCGTGTATTGGGGGTCTTTCATGCTGCTTGCTTTACCTCGCATTCTAGAGGTGTTGTGACTTGGATCAATCCTGCCTCGAAGCTCAAGGTAGACCGTAGTAATACTGACCCTTCTGGTAGATATGTCATTACTCACTGCTATAACTCCTCCATAGACATTCTTGTGGTGAACTCTTATGGCCCGAACTACGATGACCCCCAGTTCTATCAGTCCCTGTTCCGGGCTATTAAGGCACATCCCACTTCATCTGTATTATGGGGCGGGGACTTCAATTGCGTTTTGGATCCAACGTTGGATCGGTCCCGGGGGCCTCTTAGACCTCCATCTGCTGCTGCCAGAGCGATTGTGGATATTTTAGTTCAACTGCAAATGGTAGATGTATGGAGGTGTACGCTCTAAGGCCAGAGATGGGTTTACACATTATTCGGCCCCTCACGATATACACACACGCATTGATTATTGGTTCATCTCGCAATCATTGCTATCCAAGGTTCAGGACTGTGAAGTATTGGCCCGGACGTTCTCTGACCATTCACCTATTCTATTGACTGTATCTGTCCCTCCGCGCGGGCCTTTTCCCTTTTTGTGGCGGTTCCCTCCCTATTCGCTATTAGACGCAGTTTTTAAAGCAGAACTGAATGGGGCTATTTCTGAGTTTTTTTCGATTAATATCGGTACAGTCGACTCTTTTGTGACTGTTTGGGAATCGTTTAAGGCCTATATTAGAGGCGTGACCATTAGTAAACATGCTGGAGTGCTCCGCTCTATACGTAATAGGCTAGCCTTCTTGGAGGCCCGGATAGCCGCTTTGGAGATTGATCTGGCACGTGAGTCCTCTCCACAGCTCCTTGAGCTCTTGAACTCCACATTAGCTGAGTTTAATGTTGAAGCGGACAGTGAGGTCAGGCACATGGGCAAATATGCTACGGCCAGAATTTATGGAGAGGCGGACCGACCGGGTTCGGTTCTCGCATCTATGGCTAAGAGCAGATTAGAGTCCAGAGGCATTCCAATTTTATCAGACGCCGGGGGCTCGACCTGGTCCGATGCGGCGGATATCACTAATCGGTTTCGGGATTATTATCAAGAGCTATATAGCTCGAAGGTCTCCCCTAGTGAGGAGGAGATATTACAATATCTAGAATATATCGAACTGCCTTGGTTACAAAACTGGCATAGGGAGTTCTTAATGCGTCCCATTGAACACCGGGAGATAAGGTTGGCACTGAATTCTATGAGGGAAGGCAGTGCTCCGGGCCAAGATAGCCTAACGGTGGCTTTCTATAAGGCCTTCAGCGATCTGTTGATTCCCCATTTAGCCACATTGTTCCAGGAGATCGGGGCTGCTGGGATTATGCCGCAGACCATTCGGGAAGCTTTGATTGTCACTCTCTTGAAACCGGATAAGGACCCTCAAAGGTGTTCTTCCTACCGTCCGCTATCCCTGTTGAATGTAGACACTAAGATCTTCGCCAAGATACTTGCTAACCGTCTCTCCCCATTATTGCCGCAGCTAATTGGCTCGGAGCAAACAGGCTTCATCCCAGGTCGGTCTCTCTCCCACAATCTCCGGACGTTGTTTGGGGTCCTTCAACATACCCGTCCAGATGTCCCGGCTGTGGCCGTTTTTTTAGATGCCGAGAAGGCGTTTGATTCCATTGAGTGGCCATTCCTCTATGCTGTGCTGCGTCGGGTGGGGGTGGGTGAGGTGTTCCTGCAGCTGGTGGAGATACTTTATAACTCGCCGATGGCTCGTGTCCGAGTAGGTGACATGGTGTCTGACCCCATTTTCATTTCAAGGGGCAGTAGGCAGGGGTGCCCCCTATCCCCGCTCTTATACGCTCTAGCTGCCGAGCCTCTATTGAGAGCATTGAGGGAATACCATGGGCACAGGGGTCTCCGCTTTCCTCACTATAATTTAGTAGTGTCAGCCTACGCTGACGATACGCTCTTGTTTATTAGGAACCCTGAAGCGCACCTCTCCCCTGTTATCCGTGAAGTGCTGCGATTTGGGGGGCTATCGGGGTTGAAAATTAACTGGGAGAAGTCTTTAATCTTCCCGTTGACACCGTGCATGACGCCCGTCCAGTTGGACTACCCCCTGCAATGGACCACAGATCCGGTCCGATATCTGGGGATTCAAATTCACTCAGAAGCTGAGCTGGTGATCCGTGCTAATTATGGTAGAGCAATTGCCAAGTTGACTGAGGATGTTGACCGTTGGATTCGTCTGCCGCTCTCGCTGGTCGGAAGAATCTCCCTGATGAAGATGGTGGTATTGCCTCGCTTTCTTTTTCTGTTCGTGAACATCCCCATAGTAGTTCCTCGGCACCTGCTAAGGGAGCTGCGTGTGTTGATGACGAGGTTGGCCTGGGCGGGTAAGGCGCCACGGGTATCCATGGACACTCTCTTGTTACCTTATCATGCTGGTGGTCTGGGCGCTCCAGATTTTGACCTTTACTATCGTGTTGCACAGGCGTTGCACGCTCATGCCTGGGTTCACGGACCTTAATCCCTTCCACATCTCCAGATTGAGAGGGTAGCTGCTGCCCCTGAGCCATTACCCTGGCTTATATCTAAAGTTCCAGGCAGGCGTTGTGGGGTCCTGGACTCTGTGAACTCTGTGGTGCACGCCTGGCACGTCCTACTTGGGTTGTTTGCTGGGGCTCAACTGTATTCGCCGCGAATGCGTATTGAATGGTGTCATTGGTATGTCTTCAGCTCAGAAAAGGGCATGCTCCGATCTCTGCAGAGTCTAGGTCTATCTGAGATGGGTGAGCTTTTTAAGAACGGCCGATTAGTTACTTGGGAGGAGGTCACCATTAATATAACTCAACCCACAGCGTTGACACACTTTCAGTTTTTCAGAACCAAGCACGCTCTTCGTGCGGTGTTGGGAGAGGAATTGACAGAACCTATGGAAATTCCTCCATTAACCATACTACTCAGCTCCCGTTCCCCCATTAAGCTGGTTTCTAAACTCTATGCTTCGGCCTTGCAGACCAAAATCATCCCGCTCTCTAGAGCCCGACTTGCATGGCAGGGTGACATTGGATCGCCACTCGCTGACGACGTATGGTATTATTGTTGTGAGGTAACGCGTAAGATCTCATTTAACGGTAGGCATAGACTGGCACATTTCAAGTTTTTAAATAGAGTTCATTACACACCAGAGCGACTACACAGATATGGGCAGCGTGAATCAGACTGCTGTGAGCGTAGTGATATGCCGGGAGCAGGCTTTTACCATCTGGCGTGGCAGTGTCCGCCTGTTGCTGCCTATTGGAGCCGGGTATTCTCGGTTCTTACTGACATTGTGGGTATTCCCATCATGCCTGAACCCTTATTGGCGTTATTAGGCTACACGAAACCGCTGCGTAAAAGCGTGCGCAAGTTGATAGCTATGGGCTTATTATTAGCTAAACGCAGACTTGCTATGAGATGGATGCGTGGGCCTCTACCAACAGTAGCTGAATGGCAAAGGGACATGGTGTATTGTAATACTCAATCGGATGTTTATAATGAACTGCTCCCACCTACCTCCCGCCCACTGAGTTTTTGGGCTCTCTTCGTCCAATACCAGGAGTCCAAACGTAACGAAGCTGAATCACTGAATGAATAACACTGTGTTGCTCTTTAGTTTATTGGTCAAAATGATACTCAGTTACTGGTCTATGGTACACATTCCAGGCTATATGTTTATGGGACAATGCTGCTGACCCACCTAGTTCTCCCCTTATTTCCTGGGATATGCCACTTTAGCACCGACGAAGTATTTTTAGCCTTGTGCCCTTGGACCTCCTTCTACTGCTGCAGATTGATGATGTAAAGCGTGTATCATATATGTGACCTGCTTTTTTTCTTTGTGTCTGATTTCGATTTTATATGTGTTGATATGGCTTTGTTTTTTTTTCTGTAAAATTTACAAATAAACAAATTTAAAAAAAACTTGCTCAAATCTTCTTTCATATTTCCATTCTAACACACACACACACACACACATATATATACATATTATCATCGGCTCACTGGCTGGCATTAATATAAGTATCTTCAAAAATAGAGGGCGTGGCTTGGCCGGCTGCAAAATGGCCGCACTCTGAGTGGGCTCTGCCGGCCGAGCTACATAATTCGTCATCATCCTGCAGACAACTCTAATATCCCTGCCTTGGAACAGCATTTCCGGACTCGGCGTTTCAGGCGGAGTCATACGATACCTCCCCTGGCACCAGGCGGCCGCTGTGGACCGAGAAACATCGCCCAACGTCAACGCCGGTGCTGCGCGCCGAGGCCGGCCCTACGCCATAGTCTCCTGAGCGGGGCTCCCCGGGCTCCCTTCTGCCTGCCGGACGACTGTGGACAACACGCCGCGAGGTCCGGTGAGTGACGCGGGGGCAGGCTCTGGCGGGGTGGGGGTTTGCGAGCTGTACCGCCTGGCCCGGGCCGCCGTGACTACGGTGCCACTCTCCCCCTTTGCCTGGTCGCACTGCGCTGCGGCCGTGGGCTCCCGGGCCTGGTGACGGGAGCGGTGAACCCCCCGTGTCTCCCTGCTAGTGGGGCCCCGGATTGGCGCACGTCCCCCGTCCTCCTGCCTGCTGTGGTGTGCGGGGGGCCCTTACTTCCACCACGCCTTTGACTCCTTCGGCTGCCGGCTCGAGAGACACGGGCCTCATCGGCCCTGGTGACCTGCCTTTCAATTGCTGCTCGGGGGCGCTGGGCTTTGGGCCCCTACTAGACTGGTCTCCTGCGCTGCCCTGGTGGGCCCTACCTGAGGTGCGGCACTGCTTCGACTCCCGGAGCCGGCTCGTGTTTTGGGTCAGTGCCCAGGGACCTCCCTCTGCTACGCCTCTCCGCTCACAGTTGCCTGCCGCTCTTGAGCTCCTGCCGCTGGTGCTCGTGGCCGCTGCGGATCCTGGGGGTGTGGCGGCCCGGCGCCCCACCTGCCGCCCTCCTCTGGAGTGGGGCCCGATTACATCGGCAGGCTGCTCCTTCTACGTCCAGGGGACCTGGCCCGCACCAGTGAGATCTCGACGGGTCGCTGCCCTTGAGCGGCCTCTCTGCGCTTTGTTGCCCTGCTTCAGCGACGCCTCGTCGACACCCCTGCCTCCCTTCACTCTCCGTTCGGCACTTGCGCGAGGGACATTTGGGGCGCTGGGGGCTCATCCTGCACCCCTCCCTGACTATTCAGCCACTTGCACGGCCCCGCCACCACCGGTTCTGCGGGGAGGGTTTCACGCTGCTGGCTCGCCCAGCCTCATTGTGGTGTTTGGTGGGCCTGCTAGCCTCCATTTGTATCCTCTGATTCGGTGGGGTGCTGTGCGGTAGGGGCATTCTCTGTCTTCGCTGGCATTCCACCGCCTATGCTCTTAGCCGCACCTCCACGTCATCATTTCTGTGCCCGTTGCTCCTGGGGGTCGGCCGTGGCTGCCCGCACCTTTTGAGACTCTGACTGTGTCTCCGGATCTGGTTAATACCCATTGTAAGGGGGAAGCCCGCCCGACGCTCCCTCATCCTCAGTTCAACTAGGTCGCTCCTTCTCTCCCCTGCTACCTGGTGGCGGTCTGGCATCTGGTTTTCATTATCATGGGGAGGACAGATCCAAAACAGCCCAAAATTGCGTTTGACCAACGCAGATCGACTCGCCAGGACGGTGCCGGTTCGGACGGTGGTGACCTTGCACTTACCATGGAAATGCCCCCTTCTCGCGATGACGACCTCAAGGCAATCATGCTTGATGTGAAATCAACGGTCACCGGTATCGCAACGCAACTGGACCAACTCTCTGCCCGTCTGGACTCGGTAAAGGCCCGTGTTGACTCCCACGACAATCGTCTCCTCCATGTCGAGACCAGGGTCTCGGATGCCGCCACACAAGATCGTCAGAAACTGTTGCAGATGGACAAAATTTTGGAGGTCATTCGTGAGAAAAATGAGGATTTGGAAGCGCGCTCCCGTCGGAGCAATCTTCGTATAACTGGGGTTCTGGAATCCACCAATATCTCCCGCATGGAGGACTTTGTGGAGCAACTTGTCAAGGAACTCTTCAGTGGCGCTCTTTCCCCAGTCTTTATTGTTGAACGCGCACATCGCTCCCTTGGCCCACGGCCTGGTCCCGGATTGCCGCCTCGCCCCATCATCGCGAAAATCCTCAATTTCAGAGATCGGGATGCCATTCTCCGCGCAGCACGTGACATGGGCAAAATTAATCACCAAGGTAACTCACTTTCGTTCTATCCGATTACACCCTTACTGTTCAGGCTGCCCGACGTGAGTTTCTTCCCGCAAAGCGGATTCTTCAAAAACATGAGGTCTCTTATTCACTGGCCTATCCGGCAAAGCTGAGGGTCCGGCGGGGCGCAAAAACGCTTGTGTTTCCTGATCCTAGAGATGCCCTTGCCTTTGCCAAGAAACTCGACAAATCATCCCGCTCTTCTCCATCTAGCTCCCAGCTCGCCGACACTGGACACCTAAGTGATAATGACTGAAATGCTGTGACATGTAATCTGTCTTATCGTCAAATTGTTGTCTGATGTTCCTCTAGCTCGGCCACCCTGCTTTATTGCAGGGGTGTTACGCTGAGCCCTGCCATGCCCTCACGGGATAATTCCCTCTTTTAATGGTGTTTCCCCTTTTCCCAGTTGCGGGTTCCTGGGGTGGGTTGGGGTGGTATCTCAGCCTGTTTGGGGGGTTGGTGTGGGAGCGGGGTCGGGGGGATTTTCGGGGTTTTTTGTTTTGGGGGTGTGTTTGGGTGGTTGGATGATGGAGGCCTGTGCTGTGCGACCTCCTAGCGAGGCAACGCGGCTCTTATCAGCACCGGCTTGCGTATCGAGCCCTTTCCTGCCATGGTCTTTCCCCCCTTTGGTTCACTTTCCTGTTGGGGGGATTGCATTGTTTGTTTTGTGGCCTCTTTCTGAAGCATTTGTTATATTCTCGATTGCACTATTTCAATGTCATTCCCTTGATACCGCACCACTAGCTGCCCTTGTTGTCCATTGCACTGTGCACAGCATTTACACACGGACTCTGCTCTTTCCCACACCTTTTTCGCTTCTCTACCCCATGATGAAGCACCATGACTGATACTACACTTTGGACATGGAATGTCCGTGGGCTGAACGACCACCGTAAGGCACTTTTAGTCCACGCTCACCTCATACGGCACAAGGTGGACATCTGTTTCTTACAAGAGACCCACTTGTTACCGGCCACCTCCTCCAGACTCCTTTCCAGACATTGGGGCGAAATTCACTCTTCCTTCTATTCCAACTATTCCCGGGGGGTCTCCATTTTGTTACGCAAAGGGCTCCCATGGCAGACCTCTTAAGCGCACATTGATCCTGGGGGGCGTTTCGTTATCTTTCATGGCACCCTACGGGCCCAGCCTTTGACGCTTGCTGCTTTATATGGCCCAAACTGCGATGACCCTGACTTTTTTGCGCAAGTCTGGCACCACATCTCATCTTTCGGCTCTGCAGCACTCCTCTGGGGGGGGGGATTTTAACGTAACACTTTCCGTCGCTCTGGACCGGTCCGGCACTCATGCTTCTCACCCGCGCGCCGCTTCACTCCTCAGCTCCCTTCTCTCCGATAACTCCCTGTACGACGTGTGGCGTCATGCTCATCCTGCTTTACAGGAGGGCACCTGTGTCTCTGGTTCTCGCGGTTGCTGGTCCCGTTTGGACTTTTGGATCACTACTCCGGATGCCTTGGTGTGGCTCACCTGTTGATCATATGGCGCGCACTCTCTCCGATCATGCCCCCGTTCGCCTCTGCCTCCGTCTCCCACATTCTCCTCGCCGTGCCTTTTCTTGGCGGCTTCCATCTAACGCGTTACGCGATTCGGTCTTCAGTGGCGAAATACAAACCGCAATCGTAAACTATTTCGAGCTCAATGTGGGGTCTGTGGACTCCTCGTCTACGCTTTGGGAGGGGTTTAAAACTGATGTCCGCGGGGAGTGTATCTCCAAGCAATCTAGCGTTCTTCGCTCCATCCGCGGCACTCTTGATAGACTGGAGGGGGAAATCAAGGCACTTGACGCCTCCCACGCCCTGGACCCTTGCCCGGACGCGCTTGCCCAGTTGCGGGGGAAACTTACAGACTTCGCTGATGAGGCTGGCAGAGAACTGGCGTTTCTCGGCAGAGAGGCGAGGGCACGCCGATTTGGCGAGGGTGATCGCCCTGGCAAAACCCTTGCCAACCTCCTTCGCCAGCCACGGGCGGCATCCTACATTACCGCCCTTCGGGACGGCGGCCCCGATCGTACCACCTCCCTGAGGAAATTAAGGCACGCTTCACTACTTTCTATCCACAACTCTACACGGCCGGATCGGTGCCACCGCGGGAGGTACTTGACCAATATTTCGACACCCTTCAGCTTCTCTGGCTCGGCAATTCTCATCGGGACTATCTTGATGAGCCCTGCTCTAAAGAAGAGATCCTCGCGGCAATCAACAGCATGCCTGGTGACAAGGCCCCCGGCTCGGACGGCCTGCCGGCTTCCTTTTATAAAGCTTTTGCCCCGCTCTTGGTTCCCCATTCAGCCTCCATGTATAATGAATCTTTCGAAACAGGTTTGTTCCCCCCGTCGCTGCGCGAGGCAGTGTTGACTCTGCTTAAACCGGACAAATCACCCGAGCAGCAAGACTCCTACCGTCCCCTATCCCTCATTAAAACAGATAATAAAATTTTAGCCAAATTGCTCGCTTCCACGTCTCCTACCCCTCATGCCGCTCGTCGCACGCCCAGATCAGTCCGGCTTCATCCCCGGTCGCGTGACCTCCCATAACCTCCGGACCATTTTTTCCGTTATTCATCAAATTAATCCCGCGCTCCCGGCAGTTGCCGCCCTTCTCGACGCCACCAAGGCCTTCGACACCTTGGAGTGGCCCTTTCTGTTTTATCTCCTCCCCCGGTTGGGCTTCAGCCATGTTTTCTTATGCAAGGTACAGCTTCTTTATACTCTACCTACTGCCCGTCTCCGCATTAATGGACAGATCTCTGAGCCCATTCCCATTGGGCGCGGTACTCGGCAGGGTTGTCCGCTGTCCCCCATGCTCTTTGCAATCGCCATGGAACCCCTTGCGGCTCGTCTCCGGCAACACCATACCCAGAGAGGCATTGGTTTTGCGGCTCGCGCTTTGCTGGTCTCCATGTATGCGGATGACATCACTCTTTATGTCCGCCATCCCCAGGAGAACCTCAGCCCACTGGTCCGTGAGGTGATTCGCTTCGGTGGCTATTCCGGACTCCAGGTCAACTGGAGCAAGTTGGTACTATTTCCTCTCACGGATGCCACAACACCCTTTGTTCTTGACTATCCCTTTGTGTGGGCATTGGAGCCCACTAGATATTTGGGTATCTGGTTGAGCAGGGACATTGATGAACTTTGGAAAGTGAATTTTGGTCGTGCTGTGGACTGGCTCGAGTCTAAGATTCCTCTCTGGAACCGGCTGCCACTTTCCCTAGCTGGGCGCATCGCAATCGCCAAAATGGTGGTGCTTCCGAAGTTTTTATACTTATTTGTCAATATCCCCATCCCTTTAACCGCTCACTTTTTTCGCAAGATCCGCTCTCTGATCATCACCTTAATTTGGGCCGGTCGGCAACCTCGCATTGCCTACAGCATCCTCACTCTTCCAATGTCGCGTGGCGGGCTTGGCGCCCCAGACTTCAAGCTGTATGCTCTCAGTGCTCAAGCCAATTTATTACTTTTGGCTTCACCCCACTCCGTTTCAACCTCACGTCGCGGTAGAGGTGGACCTCGCTGCCCCGTGGCCGCTTACGACTGCTCTATTCGCTCCGGCGAAACTCCTTCGCACTGAAATAGATACAGTTGAGACCCTGCACTGGGCCTGGGACGGGCTTCGCAAAGTTTCTGGCTCTGACATGCTTTCCGTGAATAATATGCCACTCGCACATCACCCCGCCTTCCCTCCTCTTCATTCTTCCGGGATGATCAAGCACGCTACCCGTCTGGGCCTCTCCACAGTCTCGGATCTATACCCCGGGGACACTTTCTTTTCCCTCGCCGCTGACTCTGGCCCCATGGATACTCTGTTATATTATCAACTTAGAGCTATCTGCAGGAAGCTTCACCCCACATTTCCCCAGCCTCTCCCTTCGATGGCCTCTCTCGATCTTTTTTATACATCTTCCTCTCCTAAAAAACTGGTCACAAAAATCTACGCTTACACGCTAGCAGCATCTCCCATCTCCACTGACCGGGCGCGCGTTGAATGGGGCGCTGACCTGGGAGCCGAAATTTCCGAGGCCGATTGGTTATACTGTTGTAATCAAATCAAACGCCTCTCCCCAAACTATCGGCTGCGCCTTATCCATTTCAAGTACCTCCATCGGCTATATCGGTCCCCCGCCCAACTACATAAGCTTGGACTGATTGCCAGTGATAGATGCTTGCGCTGCTCGGCGCCCGCGGCTGACTTTTCTCATCTCGCCTGGCTGTGCCCCCGGGTCTCGGCATATTGGCGCGAGGTATGCACTGCAATCTCCATAATCACCTCGTCTCCGATTCAACCTGACCCTTTGCTCTGCCTCTTAGGCTTTGTTAAATTTTGCCCGGACGCCACTCGTCGCTTGACTGCCATGTTGCTGGTCCTCGCGAGGCGCAGGGTCTCCATGTGCTGGGGCCGCGGGCTGGCGCCCAAGGTTGCTCTCTGGCTTGAGGACGCTTCTCGCTGCCACACTTTACTGGCTGAGTTTTGGGACCTCCAGCCAGCCAGGTCCCGTCCGATTGACATTTGGGGTCCGCTTGTAACCTATCTCTCAAGTCCAGACTCACAGCGCCCTGCGACCTCTCCCGCCGCGGCCGCCGGTGTAGGTCCATGAGCTGTCTCCCTGCTGTTCCCGTCCCCCTCCTCTCCACCCCCTGCCTTTCTGCCCTACTGATGGTGCGCTTTTCTAATGTATATTTCACTCCCTCTGTGCTTACAGGTCACGGTCTCCTAACACTGTCCCCAATGTGCTATAGGTTCATGATTGTCTTTACTGTATTGCATTGTCATGCTGTGCGTCCTTAATAGTAGTGGTGGAATCTTGTATTTGTATTGTGCACTATTTCTTAAATAAAGGTTTTTTTGAAAAATTAAAAATAAATAAAAAGTATCTTCAAAAATAGCACCAGTAAGAGTTGACGACGGCGGGGTACCTGCCTTCAACGCCGAACATCGAGCTGACGACGGCAGGGGACTTCTACTCCTCAACGCCAATCGACCAGTACGTCCCATGTTTGAGACATCTGTGTAATGAGGTGGAAATCCAAAGATCCTACAGGAAACAGAGAGAAGACTCTTCCTCCTTGATGCCGATCATCGCCACGACGACGGCGGAGGGCTACTGATCCTCGACGCCGATCGCCGCCGAGTTGACGACGGTGGAGGACTTCTGCTCCACGACGCCGATCGTCGCCATAAAAAGCGCATTCCCCCTTGTCCCTGGACGGTGGAATCTGGATGCGAAGGCGTGGCATTTTTTGTTTTTGTCGTCTGTGAACAGGTCTAATGACGGACGACCCCACTGCTGGAAAATATCTGCCACCACCTCGTCGTGTAGCACCCAGTCTGGCTGATCTTCGAAGTGCCGACTGAGAGCGTCTGCTCTTACGTTCTGCTCTCCCGGACGGTGCACCGCCACTATGGAGAGGTTCCGAGCCAGAAGCCAGTGCCAGATCGTTTGAGCCTCCAGGGAGAGAGCGCGTACCACCCTGTTTGTTTAGATAATACATGGTGGTTGTGTTGTATGTTTGGATCAGGATTGAGTCGGATGTGATCGACGGCCAAAAAGCTTTCAGAGCAAGATGGACTGCCCGCAACTCCAACATGTTTATGTGGTAGGACTGCTTTTTCTAGCAGGAGAGGATACTTATTTCCATACACACACACAGAGACACACACATATATAACACAGAGACACACACACATATATACATCATCATAGTCTACGTCAGCCTGATGACTGCCCATAAACTTTAAAAAGGCATTCCGCCAGTAAGGAGCTGGCATCTGTATCGATTTTATATGCTTGCCTCCCTTCTTAAAAGCTTCAATTATCGGGCGTGTACTGCTTTTTCTAGCAGGAGAGGATACTTATTTCCATTCTAACACACACACACACACACACACACACACAGAGACACACATATATAACACAGAGACACACACATATATACATCATGATAGTCTACGTCAGCCTGATGCCAGCTACGTTTGCTAATCAGTGAATCATAAACAATTATTGTCTTTTATATGATTTTTTCAGATATTAAAAACTTTTGCAAAGAAATTAGATTTGTGGTATTGAGAGTTAAAATGTCATTCTACAGATGTCTGCTCTTGATACATTGCAAAACAAAATCATATAAAAAAATGACTTAAAAAAATATTTAGGCACTTCAAAGTCTTACAACCAGTCATATTTTTCTAAAATAACTTTCAAAACTGACTGATTAATATTGAAAAAACTTTAAGTTTCCAAAAATATCCAATGAACGCCAGTATTTGTCGGACAAAGAACAGTTTCCATTTTCTCATAAGGTGCCTGTAGAGTATAAAATGTGATCATGAAAAGAAGAATCATAGGTACCCTTGAAAAGATTACCTTTCACGCTCGACTTATAAGGCCTCAACATGTCGAGCTTATAAGTTCTACGTAATGGGAGGTTGCTAGCATTGAGTAATTTTACACGCTTTCCTTGCATTTCGGCAATACGGTACAGTCCAGTAAAGTTATGCTCCAAAATGTCTCCTTTTCTCGTTCACCTGCAATTTTTCAGAAGCACTAACTCTCCTTCTCTGAAGGTGCACGACTTATCTTTCTTGGAAACTCTCTTTTTAAATTTTTCTTTCTGTTTTTCCTGGGCAACCTCAAAATTCTGATTTGTCTGCTTCTGCAACTCTTCTTTTCTAATTTTCTTGTCTGCGATAATGCCTGCATATAAGCTTTCAGTTGGTAGTACAAACTCAAGCTAATAAAAGAAACATAAAACTCAATCATGTGGCTTCGATCGTAAAGCAAACAATGCATGGTCCATCTATAAATCCCAGTCGTTCTGATGCTCATTCACGTACTTACACAACGTGCTCAAATTGGACAGGCTTCACTTCTAAATCTATTTGCACAATAGTGCAGTTCTCTGTTCTTCAATCGCTCGTGAGTTGTTTTAGGCATGGGCTTCTAAGAAGGAATAAAACCTTTTAGGAAAACTAAAATTATCAACTTTTTGTTGGTTTTGGTCCACCTCATAAAGGCAATCTTCCTGCCAGAGAGCAAGTCGCCATGTTGGCAACACGTCACTGGCTTCATTAATACTTTAAAATAGTTTGTAAAACCACCACCAGCTTTTTGTCTTGGGCTACTACCGAAATACCCATTTCTTGCTCTACTCTGCAACAGATTATTTTTCTAAATGGGTTGAGGCATTTCCTCTGAAATCAAAGACTGCAGCCGAGGTTGCTATATTAAACTTCTTAAAGAAATTAAATCACAAAATCTCCCCCTGGCACTTAATGTTCCCCTGGGTGATGTGGAAGGGCCGCGCCACGTGACCTTTCCATGCGAAGGCCTCGCTGCTGAAGAGGCCGGTTTCAGTCTTTTTCCGTCATGTGTTTATTTTTAATAATTCAGTAATGTTATTAATTGCTTTAGATGCGCAACTATCCATGGCTAATTAGTTAATCTCTCCGTGGCACGACCCTTCTTTTCGGTCGAAACCAGTTATTGTTCCCCTGGGTGATGTGGAAGGGCCGCGCCACGTGGCCTTTCCATGCGCATGCCTCGCTGCTGAAGAGGCCTGTTTCACAGTCTTTCTTTCGTGCATTTATTTTTTTTAAATTGAATAATATTATTAATTGCCTAATATAATATTGCCTAATATAATAATATTAATTGCATTTGGCTTACAAATCTATACTTTATCTTCTGATGTCTGTTTTTACTTATTTGTATCTTGTGCAACTTCCTCGCTCTTATCTATTTAATGCGCTCTGATCCCTCCGGGTCTAGCCAGCGCTATATTAAACTTCTTAAAGAAATTAAATAACAAAGTCTCCCCCTTGGCACTTAATGTTCCCCTGGGTGATGTGGAAGGGCCGCGCCACGTGGCCTTTCCATGCGCAGGCCTCGCTGCTGAAGCCTCGTGATCGACTCCCCACCCTCTGTGTCTTGGCAATCACTTAATCTCCCCGTGGCACTTAATCTCCCCCAGGCTTATTGTGAAGAGCTGCGCCACGTGGCCATCCCACGCACAGGCCTCGTTGCTGAAGCAGCCTGTTTTCACCAAGTTACAACTTGGCCTCTTCAGCAAAGCGGCCTGCGCATGGCGCTTCCTTGTGGCCACTGTTTCTGGGCATTTACAGCAATCACTTATTCTCCCCGGCCCTGAATGTGAGGCGACATGGCACTCTGTTGTTGCTGTAATTGACATCATTTATCTTTCTTTTGTGTGCATCATTTACCACAGTCATTGAAGTATGTTTTTAAATGCATCTCGCCCTCCTTTTCTGGGCAAATCACTTAATCTCCCCCAGGCTGATTGTTAAGTGCTGCGCCACGTGGCCGTCCCTCGTTTAAAGTTCGTGGGCGGAGTGAGGGGTGAAGGCGGGGGGGGAGGACAGTTGTTATAGTATTGGTGTATTCACTCACATATATAGTTATTTATGGCTTTGTAATATACTGTGAGCATGTAAAATTAGGTACTTACATTATTATCCTTATTTTAAATAGAAATGGATGCCACTAAGTACCAAGAGCTTCTGGATTATGTAAGCCGTAATGTGTATCCCGAAGGTTTCAGTAAAGTCCACAAGCATGTATTGCATAGACTGTCTAAAAAATTCAGCAAACTATTGTTATTGTATGGTGTCCCTGTCCATACCCCACTTCAAACCGGTTGCAGGGGCACTCAGCCCCTGATCTTGCACGAAACTAAACAAACGGAAAGGGGTGTGACCACCCCTCTCTAAAGACCCTCCCATAGGTGGGTCCCCAGAGTATGTCCAACCCCATATCTTAGTACAAGTATGGGACCCCAGTCCTTAGGACTTCAGATTACACCTGGACGAAGCTCTGCACCATATATCCTGTAAGTTCGACATTCTATTTCGACTAGAAGACGGAAGAATCTCCCTTGGGGTCAAGGAGTGACTCCCCAGTTCAAACGGTCACTTAATTTTGTCATGGATGAGTATGTCCCATTACTTAAAAAATAGGTACCCTTGAATAGATTACCTTTCACGCTCGACTTATAAGGCCTCAACATGTCGAGATTATAAGTTGTACGTAAAGGAAGGTTGCTAGCATTGAATAACTTTACACGTTTTTCTAATTAGGCAACTTGCTTTCTAGATATAAAATATAGGTCCGGAATAAATGACTACGTTTCAGACACATTGATTCACAGGTGTACGCTCAGGGCCTGCCCTAAATCGGATTGACCGGAACAGCACCTTGGGCAGAAAGAAAATGTGGTGTTTGTTGAGGGGGCGGGAGGGTCATTATGGTGTGAGAGCAGGAGGTGTGAGGAAGATGGGAGGAGGGCAGGAAGTTGATGGGGTGGTAACAATTACGCTGAGGTACATTAAGGGATGATTACAAAGTCTATAAGGGAACCCCATTGAGAACAAGTGGGATGGGTGAGATGCTGTTTGTATGACATTAAGTCAGGCAGCTCCCTGCTGCGCCCCTCGCAATATTGTTGTCCTTGGCTTGTCCCAACTCGCCCATGCACAAGGCCTGCACTGTATAGTAAGCAAGTTTCCCTGTTGCATTTACTAACATATATATACACACATAGGTACAAGTATATTATACTCTTAATAACTCCATTCTCACCATCTGCCTCCAAATATACTAACAATAGAGTCGATTCCCATGCACAATATCATCAAAAGGAGGAGACAGCCTTACCACGTGACTAGACTTCTTCAAAGAAAAACAACTTGCAAACATCCCAACACAACACGAGATGGCAGGACTATGGAAACCATGTGAATCTACAGCACTACATGCCAAGAAGAAATGCTTACTGTGTAAGTGACATTTTCCATCTGTAAGATGTAAGATCTGTCAGTAGTAAAGAAACATGTTCTCAGTGAAGTGAAATTAGTTATTCTGATACATTGAAACTATTTTCACAACTTGTTTACTGTTCTATCAGTGATTGTGGTCCTCACGTTTAATATTTTGAGCTACACTGCAACTATTTTTACAACTTCTTTACTGTAATATCGACGTTTGTGGTGCTCACAGAAAATAAATGTGATACATTGAAACTATTTTTACAACTTCTTTACTGGAACATCGGCGTATGTGGTGCTTCCTATGAAATGTATTTAATATTTATTTTGGAAATGAAGGAACAAAGTTTGAACTTGAGTGGAATTTTTTTTGAAAACATTCAATAAATAAATACAATAAATAAATACGGTGTCACTATGCATTGTGTCAAGTGCTTTATTTAAGATATGCAGGAATATGGTCCCTTTCATTGTCATGACGCACAAAGCCAGACAAGAATGAACAGTGCAACTCAAGCGCATTACAGAATGGTACAAAGCATGTAATTTAATGATTGGGTATTAGGATGGCATACAGAGCTCACATATAAAGTGATTTCCGAACCTTCTTACTTTTTCTCTTGAAGGGTTGGTAAGGTCTTTCCAAGAGGATTTGAATATTTGAAAGGGGAAAGTAGGAGGTGAAGAACAGGTTGGAGGTTACATCTCAAGATGCAAGAATGGATGAAAAGGGTGGTCCAAGGTCTGCATGTACAATGGCCAGTGGAGGCGTTTTGAGGGCGGGTACCCTCAAGGTGGTGTATAATGTGCAATATCTGGTGGCGGTACCACCACACACAGAGTGGGCAAGGGCAGATGAAATGATGGATTGTATGTGCTTGGACTATGAGGAGAATACACTGGAGGAGGACCAGGTCAAGTGCAGAGATTTAATAGATAAGGCATAGCAAAGGAGGTGGCAACAAGGGGCAGGAAGGTCCATGAGTGGTGGAGGCTGGGTTTCTTAATCCGTGTCCTACCTACTGTGTTGCAAGCTTAAGACACAGTGACGACCAGAACCCCTTACTTTGTCTCCCCCCATTACGTTGTCAATTAGGGTGGAGGGAGGGATTGGAAAGGAGTAAACTACATGTCTACAGATGTACTGGTATGTTCAGGACACTGGATCAAGCACTGAAGAACCAAGGTCAGATATAAAAGAAGATACACAAAAGAAGCCTGCACAAAAGAAGATACACAAAAGAAGGCTGCACAAAAGGACGGCGGATCTTGTACACAAACTGGTAAGTCAGCAAAAGAACAACAAGGCTAAGAACACTGGAACGAACGGACGCTACGCTGTGGAACAGATTGCGATGAGAGGTAGAAAGATACTGTAAAAAAGCGGAGTTCAAATAAAGAAAAGGTGAAAAAGATATCATACATGATGACAAAGACACTGGGGTAATACTCTGTTGTCCAACACAGAAAAGATCGTGCAGAAATTATATGTTAGAATGTTTAAGGAGCTGCAAAGGGGGTACACAAACACCATCACCCTAGTCAACACACACTGCCAACCTAGAATAGGCCTGTATAAGCTCCCTTCTGACTTAGGGGGTACACAAAACTACAGGGAGCAGAAATACTATCTGCTCCCCATCACCGCCAGTCAAACCCTACTCAACGCACACTGCCAACCTACATTCGGCCTGTATAAGCTCCCTTCTGACTTAGGGGGTACACAAAACTACGGGGAGCAGAAATACTATCTGCTCCCCATCACCGCCAGTCAAACCCTACTCAACGCACACTGCCAACCTACATTCGGCCTGTATAAGCTCCCTTCTGACTTAGGGGGTACACAAAACTACGGGGAGAAGAAGTACTATCTGCTCCCCATCAACGCCAGCCAAAGCCTACTCAACGCACACTGCCAACCTACATTCGGCCTGTATAAGCTCCCTTCTGACTTAGGGGTACACAAAACTACGAGGAGCTGAAATACTATCTGCTCCCCATCACCGCCAGCCAAACCCTAGTCAACGCATACTGCCAACCTACAATCGGCCTGTATAAGCTCCCTTCTGACTTAGGGGGTACACAAAACTACGGGGAGCAGAAATACTATCTGCTCCCCATCAACGCCAGCCAAAGCCTACTCAACGCACACTGCCAACCTACATTCGGCCTGTATAAGCTCCCTTCTGACTTAGGGGGTACACAAAACTACGGGGAGCAGAAATACTATCTGCTCCCCATCACCGCCAGCCAAACCCTAGTCAACGCATACTGCCAACCTACAATCGGCCTGTATAAGCTCCCTTTAGACTTAGGGGGTACACAAAACTACAGGGAGCAGAAATACTATCTGCTCCCCGTCACCGCCAGCCAAACCCTAGTCAACGCATACTGCCAACCTACAATCGGCCTGTATAAGCTCCCTTCTGACTTAGGGGTACACAAAACTACGGGGAGCAGAAATACTATCTGCTCCCCATCACCGCCAGCCAAACCCTAGTCAACACACACTGCCAACCTAGAATAGGCCTGCATAAGCTCCCTTTTGACTTAGGGGGTACACAAAACTACGAGGAGCAGAAATACTATCTGCTCCCCATCACCGCCAGCCAAATCCTAGTCAACGCATACTGCCAACCTACAATCGGCCTGTATAAGCTCCCTTTAGACTTAGGGGGTACACAAAACTACAGGGAGCAGAAATACTATCTGCTCCCCATCAACGCCAGCCAAACCCTAGTCCACGAACACTGCCAACCTAGTATAGGCCTGTATAAGCTCCCGTCTGACATAGCCTGTATTAACTCCTCTCTGACGAAATAGGTACATAGACCAACACGGGACAGGAAAAAGCTAGAACACCTGTATTTTAATATCATTTTATATCATATGATATATATATATGTATATGCATATAAATCTATTTATTAACACATATATGTGTGTATATTTATTAAAAAATTATATATTATAAATTAAAAACAAAAAAAACTTGTTTTGACAACATTTAAATACTTCAAACACAAGGATTATGTAAATATGTGAAAAAAATAATAATAATTTCCTTTCAAACATGCATATGCCATGTTACCAAAATTAATTCAATTTATTGAAAATAATTGCTTCTTATACATGTTGACCAATACACCATTGTCTCAAGTTCTTTCACAACACTTCTGTATTCATTAGTCCTTGCATTTCTTTATATAATTGCAGGATATACAATTTATGACTCTATACGCATGCGACAACATTTCACTGTGAGGTGCAGTGAGACAGCGCTGACGCGTGTATGGGGAGCACAGACAGATAGGGGAGCAGCAGCAGACAGACAGAACCTGTCTATATCTGCTCCCCCGTGACGTAGGGGGGTACACAGATCGACGGGGGTCCACAGATGGATAGAACACCGGCCGGAGCAACTACACCATCAAGGCCCTCACGACACTGCCGGTGAGTCCCCATCGAGGAGTTGGCAGCTGTAATCCGCCGGCTTGCTGCTGGGACGTTGGGCTCTGCAATGGCGTCGACCGGGACACTGCTGACTGCAAGAGGGGCCTGCTAAAACGCACGTGTAGCCACGCAGTGTGGAAGAGACTGCGGGAACGACCCTGGTCACAGCGCGACGGCACACGGAAGCGCTTCAACTTGTGGAGACTGTTGGGTTGGGGTCCCCCCGCGCTGGTGGCCCTTTGGGCGGGAGCCCTGCAGAAACCTGGACACCATTAAACTTCGCAGTCCACCGCCGCGCATGGCGGCAATGAGGCGCGTGATGCCCTGCCATTGAGGGCCCGGGCTGGGGAGGAGGCGACAGGTGCGACCCACCGGCGCTGACGCGAGCCAGGCTGTACGATTCGCAACCTGGAGTCGCGCAATTGAGCCCCCGCCGCGCGCAGACCAGCGCGGCTACACACGATCGGCGCCCCATGTCGAGCGGCACCCAAGCTCGGACCGGAGCGGGAGGAACGCAAACTCCAGCACCATCATCCAAGCTCAAGGCGGACACGATGGCGAAACAGGGTCACACAGATCAAACGGCGAACAAACTGGACGCGGTGCTCGCTGCTATGGAGAGAATTGAGGAAACCATCAATCAGACCCGCACCTCCCTGGAATCTAAAATCGACAAGGTGGCCATCGACCTCACTCACTTGCATGCGGATCACCGGAAACTGGCGGACCGCACTACTGTCTTGGAGGCCGCGATCACCGACATCGGACCACAGGTGGCCCAGACGGACAAACAGTTACAAAACTTACTGAACCGCGTGGAGTTTCTGGAGGAGAGAGCCGAGGATGCTGAAGGGCGTGCACGGCGAAACAATGTACGCATAGTGGGTGTACCGGAACGTTGGGAAGGAAGGGAGCCCACCACTCACATGGAAAAATGGCTCCGGGACTTGCTGCCTGAGGGGACCCTATCGCCCCACTTTGTCATTGAGCGAGCTCACAGAGTCCCGGCACGGCCTCCTCCTACGGGATCGAACCTGCGGCCCCTGCTCCTCCGTCTTCTCAACTATTGAGACAGGGATGTGGTCTTGCAAGAGACCAGAAAGCTGCAAGATGTCCACATAGATAATCGCAAAATAATGTTCTTTCCGGACTATACCATTCAGGTACAAAGGCAGAGGTTCTCCTTCATGGCAGTGAAAAACGCCTCCGGCAGAGTAGCCTGAAATACTCCCTGCTTTTTCCAGCGCGCCTGCGGGTTGTTGCAAACGACAAAACTCACTTCTTTGCTACACCGGAGGAGGCGGAGGACTGGCTAGACACCTTCACTGCTGCGGAACCTTGCAACCCTGCTGCAACGACGACTCTGCCACGGCAAAGAGACCCACCCTGTCACCGCCGAAGGGGACAAAGATCTACGGCAGTACGGACACCGCCCTCGCCAACCATGGGACCCTCCCAAGAACTGGCACTCAGTGGACAGAGGGGAGCCCTTCAGGCGGTGGTGGAGATCAGTGGCTCCATGGTGGCCGAGACCGCCTCAAGCCCCAGCCCGCAGAACCTATCAAGCGACGACGAACGAATATACGGGCCGCAGGACTCACAGGACTCCGCCGAGCGGCCGGATGTCACCCGGCAGACGGCCGACACTATGATATGAACATTGAGGGATTCTGTCATTACCTGGCCTGCAACTAGAGGTATTGTGCCTGGTGTATGGGGGGGTGTGATTGCCCGGAACGCTGCTGTGCGTGGTAGACTCTGCTGGTGTCCCGGGCGGTCGCGTGGAGATGGGTGAGGCGCCGCATGCAGAGCTGAGAGGATGGGGCTTCATTGTATTTCTCGTTGCCAGTACATGTGACTCAACCGCCACCGTGCTCCTGGCAGGGCCCGCTGTACGGGCACAAATATACTGCCTTTCCTACACTGTATTTTGCCTGAAGAGGGGGAGCCTTCGAGACACTGTCATAAGTACTGTAGATTGCCTGTGTGCAACACGTAGCGCACCCCCCCCTGATTGTTTGCCTGTTGTCTCTCTTGAGTGTTTGGACGATTGCCTGTTGCACTTTCGCCCTTTTGGAATTCTTCATGATGATGTTATTGTTATGGTTTTATTGTGAGATATCACTTATTGTAGGCCGTTTCATATCACACAACACGCCACGAGTCAGAATGTTGGGACAGTCATTCACTATTGATCCACCCGTGCCACAGTTACCTGCTGGGCTGCTAAGAAATCACTTTCTCCTAGTTTACTGTACAAGCCATGACCTCATTTAAGATTGGCACGTGGAATGTGAGGGGCATGCACTCCCCATCACTTAGGTATCAGATATACTCGTATCTCAAAAGACATCAAGTACACATAGCTCTCCTTCAAGAGACACACCTAGCCAAAGGGGAAATCCAACGCTTACACCGCAGATGGCGCGGTCAGCTGTATGCAACGGGGTACTCGGCTTTTGCACGAGGCACACTGATCTGGGTGCGCCCTGGGGTCCCCTTCAAAATTACACATTCACTGGTGGACACAGAGGGCAGATATGTAGCAGTTAGGGGCATATTGGATGGCCGGCAGGTTGTCATTGCATCATTATACGCTCCCAATACGGAACAGGCTGGTTTTTTATTTTTTTACACTGTCTCGCGCGTCTTGGCGCCATGGCATGATATCCCTATGTTCCTGGGGGGTGATTACAATAGTGTACTAGATGTCTCATTGGACCGCTCCTTTGCGCCCCTTCTGGGCACAAGCACGCACCAAGCCATGAAGGCGCTCACTAACTGGGCAACACAATGGCACCTGAGAGATGTCTGGAGGCACCGCAACCCCCACGATAAGGTGTACTCCTACTATTCAGGCGCTCACGACTTGCACGTCCGGTTGGACCGCCATATGCTCTCGGAGGAGCTGCTCCCGCACGTGTCTGCAGCCTACTATCTGGGCAGGACGCACTCCGACCACAATCCTCACGTGTTGGAGGTGTCCTGGGAGCCTCTCCGGCCACCAATTCCAACCTGGCGGTTACAGCCGGATGTATTATTAGATGCGCCTTTTCGTGACCTGTTGGCCAGCAACATCACCCAATACTTTGAAGAGAATGTAGATACCGCCACAACACCGCAAATAGAATGGAAAGCGTTCAAGGCAGTGGTCAGGGGTGTCTGCCTAGGCGCGCAGGCAGGCATGCGCAGGCAGCTGGAGGCAGAACTCACACGACTTGAGAATAACCTGCTCCGGGGAGAGGGTGAAGCACCAGAGGGCGACCCAGTAACATTGGAGCGAGACAGAGGGGAACACTCCAGATTACTTGACCGGCTCCGCCATCTGAACTACGCGGCACACTCTGCGCGTACCCATCACACAGGGGACAAACCTGGCAGACTGCTGTCGTGGCTGATACGACAGGACACCGTCACCGCGCCAGTCACATCCATAAAAGACATGCGAGGCACCACGGTACATGCGCAACGCGACATCCACGACGCCGTCGTCGAACACTACTCCGTACTGTACAGGTCTGGTTTGACGACCACAGACGCAGACATAAGTGACTTTTTATCCACACATATGTTACCGCAACTAACCTTGCACCAACAAGAGGACTTGGATGCTCCTCTACTACCAGAGGAATTAAGGGACAGTATTTTCTCTCTCTTGAATGGCAAATCTCCGGGTCCGGATGGACTACCGGCTGAATTTTATAAAGCGTACTCCGATATATTAATACCAGAACTGTTGCGGGTATACGCAGCAGCACTAGATGACGCAGCACTCGCACCCACGCAAAATGAGGCACTACTGGTCTCCCTCTTAAAACCAGGCGGAGACCCTGAACTCCTGGGCTCCTATCGCCCGTTGGCTTTGCTGAACACGGACTACAAAATACTTGCCTCCCTCCTTGCTAAACGGCTGACTCAGTTTGTACCCACTCTGGTACACAGTGATCAAAACGGCTTTGTCCCGACCAGGAGCACCTCCCTCAACATACGCAGACTATTTAGAGTCCAGCAGTATGCAACAACGACTTGGCCACGCTCTGGCTGTCTAGTACTAGACCTGGAGAAGGCCTTCGACTCGCTGGAATGGCCCTACCTAGCGGCTGTCTTGCGCAAATATGACCTGGGAGACGGATATCTGCAACTGGTACAGCTGTTATACCAGTGCCCCACAGTGCGGGTTCGAACGCGCAAGCTCATTTCTGACGTAATACGAGTCAGGCGAGGAACCAGGCAGGTATGCCCACTATCCCCGTTGCTCTTCTCCCTTGCCATGGAAACATTAGCAGCCCTCCTTCGAGAGAGCGGCGCAGACTGGGGAGTTCCCCTACATGACGGAACCCACACGGTGTCCCTATACGCGGACGATCTGCTGCTGTTTATCAGAGACCTATATGCAGTGCCACCGGCCATATCCACATTGTTTCGTAGATTCGAGACAGTGTCGGGCCTTAAGGTAAACTGGGCCAAATCGGGTGTCTACTCTTTCTGCGGCAACGTGGCCGAGACGGATATAACTATTAACGGCACTGCGCTTACCTGGTATCCAACCACGTTCAGATACCTAGGTGTTCATATTTATAGAACCCCATCAGACATACTGGAGGGTAACCTGGTGCGCGCCATCTCCTCGATCAAGGCGCAGATGCAGTTCTGGAAGTCCTTGCCACTCAATGTGATGAGTCGTATAACTCTGACCAAAATGATTGTACTGCCGAGACTCCTGTATTACTTTGCGAATCTTCCAGTGTATGTCCCAGCGCGACTATTCCGGGAACTGGAAGGATTAATCCGAGGCCTACTCTGGAATGCAGGGCAACCCGGGTAGCATTGCAGAAATTGTATGCGCCACCGGAGCGTGGGGGCCTGGCAGTTCCGCACCTGGAACTTTACTACTTAGCTGCACAGCTGCAGTGGGCCACAAAGTGGCTGAGTGGCAGGGGTCTGACAGACCGAAGCCACGTCCTGGACACAGGCTCAGATCTACCGCCTGTTCCATCCACTGGCGAAAACCCCCCGCCCAACGCAGATACACATAGACCTGGCTCATAGAAGCTACCGAAGGAGCCTACGACTCACAAAGAGTTTCGTATCAATGGGGTAACCCGAAAGACCACTGGACTCGGGTAAATAGTGGTACACAAAAGATAGTCACAGTGGAAATTATTCACAATGTATCTGCAACCAATACATGGTCTATATACAAGGAATATGACAACACCAAATGGCTCATTCAATAAATGATTATGATTTAATAAATATCACAAAAATTGTCATCATAGATCATAGACTCAAAAATTGTGAACTGAATATCACATTTAACATTTAGTAAAAACAGGTGCATACAGCGTGAAGTGATAGGTGCGTAGTTAGGATAAGTGAAAGTGATGTGCAGGGGGAAAGGTGGTGCATATATATATACATCAATATACAATAATGATAACCTAACCTGCCAAATTACTGGCAAAATATACAAATGCAAAATCATAAACAAAAGATGCAGATATAGATCCTCTGTCATCCAGGTTTGATAAGTGAAGAGAAGGAGATGTCGACGTTTCGACCCCTATAAAAACCAGCAGATTTGACGTCTTGGAGGTGGGGTCTTCATCAGGACCAACGGGGAAGGGGGAAGGGAAGCGAAGGGTATATGTTGCACCAGTGACAGCACAGTTGTCTTCAGGCTGAAAGATAGTGATGTGGGCCAGCAAGTCTCTCACGATAGGTACAGCAGTCCGAATAGGAATAAACCAAAGGTACGCAATAACCTAAGGCCGCGGATGTATCCGTATAGAAAGAGCAAGGGTTCAAACGTAACCCATAGCTCTGGGAAGCGTCGAGACTTCCCAGAGCTATGGGCTATGAGCTATGTTTTCACTTGTCTCGCCCGCTCGCGATGGTATTTCCTGTTCCGGGTCGCGTATTGCATGCTCCCGCCCGTTCGCGATAAGGGTTTCCTGTTCGGGAACGCGTATTACGTGTTCGCGATGCTTTTTGCGTGCTCGGGGGGGAAATATCGCGCGAACTTGCCCATGCGGTCGCAATGGGCGCGGCCATCTTGTTTTTCACTCTATTTCTATGGTTCTGGGCCTGCTTTTCAATCCTCCCTTTATCTTTTCAATCCTTTGTTTCTGTAAACTTATTTTGGGTCTTTTTTGTTTATTATCTATCTCTCTATTTTCCTGATTCTATATTTTGAGTTTCTCTAACTACTTTTTCACACTTTTTCTATTACCTGCTTTTTCATTTCTTTTACTTACTTTATTTAATTCCTACCTTTTCTTTTCCGTCCCCCGCCTACCCAGAACCATGGCAAAGGGCCACAGCCACAGGGCTCGAAGTCGGAGCCAGAGCCGCGACCGCCTTCCTTGCGGAAGACGGCGCCAAAGAGGGGTGCAGGCATGGGCCTTATTCAATGAGGCGGAGGTGGCCGCACTGGTTTTTTTTGTTCAGCGCCACCTCCCCTTAACCCTGGCAGCAGGCGGCAGGCCTGGGTCCGGGTACGGGATCCGGGAGCGTCGGCAGCGGTGGGGCAAGGTGCGGCGGGCAGTGTTTCGCTGCTCTGGTGTCCCGCGCACACAGAATCAGCTGACGCACCGGTGGTCCGATATTCTGGACCGGGAGCAGGACCTGCTGGACCTGCTAGGAGTGGAGGTCCCGGGGCTTGGTGAGTAGCTATTTAATATTACAACTTTGTGTTCTTCTGCTCTGTGTTATATATTGCAAATATTTTTTTTTTTCGACCAGCAAGAATGCTGCTGCTTACATTGCAGGTAAATTACGTTTAAAAATCTGTGATTGTTATGACACAGGCGCTCGGCGCTACTAATCTTACTTGTTTGCAACTTTGCGCTCGCTTGGCCTGATGATTATGTAAGAGTTTACTTTAGAGAACTTAAGTGATGTAATGCTAGAGAGAGTA
The DNA here is from genome assembly GCA_963921515.1 of Calotriton arnoldi. Taxonomy (NCBI): domain Eukaryota; kingdom Metazoa; phylum Chordata; class Amphibia; order Caudata; family Salamandridae; genus Calotriton; species Calotriton arnoldi. The sequence continues at coordinate 25,646 of CAWUFW010016029.1, read as the reverse complement.
GTCCTTCCTTTGTCCTCGTGCCACTAAGAAGGGATAGTGGTGGATTGATAGGTTTAGTTACTTATTAGTTGGTAATTTGTGTGCGTGACGCATCCTCTGTCACGTCACGGGCTGCTGAGTGCTGCTTACCCCAGTCCTTAGCAGAACCTTTTGTAGTTTGTTTACTGAGTGTTAATAGGCTTATATCATCACTAGCAGAACATCAGCAGCAACCAGCCAACAATTTGGTGTATGCAAAAATGTATGCATGTGTCCTCCATCTATGCATTTTTGAGGACTAAAATTAATAGGCTTATATCATCACTAGCAGAACATCAGCAGCAACCAGCCAACAATTTGGTGTATGCAAAAAGTTATGCATGTGTCCTCCATCTATGCATTTTTGAGGACTAAAATAAATGGAAATGCAGACTTACTGAACAATTGGCCCGTCTGGATTGGAAAAGGTGGGCTAGGTCAGGTGGTAGTTAGGCTTGCTAGACGGTCCATGAATCTCGCAATACTACCAGTCGATCAGATAGGTCAATTTTATTGCAATTGTTGTTACCAAAAATGTTTTTGGTGCCTATTTTAAAATATTTTATTTATTTCACACCAAACTTTAATTTTTGTCTCTTTCTTTATGAAATCTTACATGATCAGCAGCACCCAGGGGCAAGAAGACGGGGTCGCAGGCGGTGGGCCCAGAAGATCTGGAAGATGCCTCCCAGGGACAGGACCGCTCCTCTATCGAGGGCTCTGCTGCTGGCCCCAGTAAGTCCACCAGTGGTTAATATTAATAATTATATTTCCAAAACTTTTCCTGCACCTTATTTTTTCCGAACTATTATTTCGGTATCCTAATTCGAATTTTTACAAAATCTTCTTTGCTCTATACTATCTGTTTCTAAATTCTTGTTATCCCTGCCTCTAACTGCGTCTGCTATGACTCTCTGTACTACTACTATTAGTCTGTCTGTAGCTAAGCTTGCCCAGTTGCCCACTCTTTATTTCAAATATTTTAAATAAAACTCATTCACCAATAGCTATAGCCATTGAGTTTGGGTTGTCCTCTTCTACTACTTCTAGTCTTCTTATTCTTGAGGCTTTTTGACAATTCCCACCAAGAAAATGCCCAACCACATTTTAGAATTCTAGATAGGATAGGACATACTACTACTGTTGTAGGGATTCTGCACATACAGAACTTTGCACAAGAAAATAGGACGTTGGTGATGGGAGGTTGGACCTTCCTCACACCTCAATCGGAAGCCACCACAATCCCCTGACCGACTAGTTATAGTGTCTCATTACTCGAAACGCCCCCAAAATACCCAATGAGTAGACAACCCAGACAACATAACACTCCCAACCTCTGTCGCGGAAGCAATGCACACCCTTTGCTCACTCTTGTGTAAGTCCACACCAAATACCACCGAGTCTATGTAAGTTCAAAAGGTTTCTTATTATTTCCAACTGACAAGCTCTGTATGTTGTATAATGCAGCAGCAACAGCAAAATGTATAAGATTAAAACAATAAACATTGTTACAGTTAGTTAGACTTACAAGTTACTTACAACTACAAGTCCATAGAAGCCAAAAGGCGAGATCATGATAACTGAACAGTGGTGGGCGAACCACCCTCCCCTTGGTAGGAATCTAGTTTATATAAAATTCTAAATGGAGATGTGAGAATTCTGGGAGCCCTCACCTTAGAAGAACCTAGTAGTGGTTACATCATAAGCTGTGCAAAGCTCTGGTTCTTCTTATAAGTGAATCTTCCGTCTGTAATGAGAAAAATGGTGCACGTTAGTATAGTGCAAGCATTTCTCAGTCGTGCCAAAAAGTGCTGTTTTTTTTATGGATAAGCAATATGGACTAACACCATAACAAAGTCGCTTGTTTTTCGACCTTGTACGCAGTGCTCAGACATTAGCAGTATGAGCTCATGTGGCCTCAAAGGCGTATTTCACAACAAGCTGCGAGGTAACTTGCGCAAAAATAAGAGACAGAGCTAAAATGGTTGCATGGCTCGGGGTAACTTAGCAAAGACTAAAATGACCCTAGGGACCATATAACACTACTAGTGTTTACTCTACTACCTGATTTATACTAGTGATGTATGTTGTATATGTATTAACTTTTTTTCATTCATGCTAGTGAAAAATAGGGGGAGGTGTATATGGCATCTGAAAAATGTGTAATGTTTTTCTAGGCGTACTACCGACCACCAGTACCGGGGCCAGCGGTGAAGGTGACGCGGCCGCTGAGGGTGCAGGCGATGCGGCAGTTGGAGTAGCTGCAGGGGGTGAGCCAGCAGCAGTGGCGGGCGGTGGTAAGTTATATTCCTAATCCTTACTTATTGACATTACACTCGCTGCAAGGGTGTAATGTATACTGTACTGTTGAGACTTAAGTAAGAAGTAGTTGTGAACGCCGGTTGAAGAAGACACCCTTTACTTAGCAGCATTAGCAATAGCATTAGCGACGGGAGTCTACTGAGAGTAACCAATGGCCTCTATCGGACTTCAACTCAGCTGTGAAATTTTTATGGAGAAGACTAAAAGTCTGATCAGATGACCTTGATGGATGGGTTGAACGAAAAGGGAAAGAAGGGTGGAAGGAGGAAGGACGGGCGAGATTTTATATTTATGACTGGCAGAGAAGGATACGTGGCATGCATGCATAGGTGTGTGATATGAATCAGATGCATGGGTGGTGGAATGCCTGAAACTCCCACAAATGTTCGAGGCCGAGGTAGTGGGAGGATAGATACATACCACAAATGTTACGTACTGTGCTTGCTAGTGCTACTGTGCCACTATGTGTAGAATGTATTTGTCTGACTGCTTTGCTAAGAGTATATTTTACAATAGTCTTGTTTTTTCTTCTTGATATAGCTACTCCTAAAGTCAACAGGAAGGAGTTGGCAGCCAAGGCCCGGCGCCGTAAGCTGGAGGCCATACAGGCCGAATACCGGCGCCTGGTTCTTCTAGAGGAGGAGGAGGAGGCGGCAGCAGCTGCAGCCTCTTCCAATGCCCCGGGCCCCAGACACCCCCCCCAGTCTTACGGCGTCACCGCCTGTCAGCCACCCGCCGCCACACAGGAAGCACTGCTGCCCACCCCCACTGTGGATGCAACTGCCGCGCGCTGAAGCACCGCGTGGCCCGCCTGGAGGAGCGCATCCGTGTCCTGGAGAGGCGAGCCCACTGAGACCCCGTTTATTTATTGCCCCTTTTTATATCTTATTTGGGTGGGTGGGAATCGGGCGTTGGGTTTTGGACTTTTGGACATTTGTTGGACTTTTTCGTTATGGGACATGAACATTGGTTGGGGTTAGGGAGAGGGTGGGTCAGGTGTTGTGGGATTTTTTTACATAGTTTATTTTTGTTAGGGTATTAAATTACATATTTAGACTTAATATACGATGTGGTTAATGTTTTGTGGGTGGGGTTACTGTTTTACGTCACACGGTTTCCTTGCTGGTGCAGTGCCACAGCCAGTGTTTGATTTAAATAATTGGCTGAGTTACTAAGACACAAACAGACAGATGCGGTACTCGTCACTGAGGGACTTGTCCTACTAGTACTGTCAGTCTCTCCTGATAATCTATGCATTCTGCAACTGGACTCAAAGGGGTGTGTGAAATAGAATTAATGAAAAAAATCTGTTATTAATTATGCCTCACCCAAACCTCTTCTCTTACCTGTGCTTGATGTTTAACTTGGACACGGCGATGGCTGCATGGTGGTGATGGTTTTCTTTCCCAACATGCCATGGTTGTGGTGGTAGTAGTAGTAGACCCTGGCAGTAGCACTTGCAAATAAAAGAAAATGAGACAGTCAGTCGCCTGAGAGAGACTGTGGGAGGAGTAGTAGAACAAAGTACAGTACGGAACTTACTGCCAAACAATAATATGCCAAAAGACAAGGAAACATAATGGTTGCGGGGATAGCCTAGTACATAGAGTTACAAACTCTAGCTGTGTTGAGTCACTCGACTAGGCCTACAGTACACCGTGGTCCGTGACTCGACACAAGCGTAACCGTTAGTGCTGTTTCGGACGATGACAACAAATCCAATCTATGATGGCAATTAATGCTGATGGAATCGGTTCCTTTGGTAAAAATCCCAAATATACTGCTCATAGGAGGGTGGGCAAGCAGAAGAAGATCCGCGCCCTGCCTTGAAAATGCATTTATGTTGCTTTAGCCACATCCGCCTCAGCAAGTGTGTGATAAATTATTGGTGTACATTTAATTTAGTCACACCTCAATAAGCCACACAGCCCGGGGAAGAGGGTTAGGGTTTGATGAATGGTTGGGAAGGGGGTTTTGGGAAAGGTTTGAGAAAGAAAAACAGTACGCATGGACAACAACAAAACACAATCTTGGCAGACAACCATATCCATAAATCAGTTAAGGGAGAAAAGGAAATGCATGCATGATGATGATAACTTGATGGTTAATGATATTACTAACTACTACTACTAGACAATTAGACAGTACAGGGCAGCAGTATATTATGCAATTTGCCTTGCCTGTCTGCCCTCAGAGAGACCCGAATTACATACAGTTTCTGTTCTGTTGTACCGGCCCGGGCTTAAAGATAGCAAAGAAAAGTCAAAAAATGGTGTAGGGATGAATTGAATTATATAAGCAGAGAGCAAACATAACAACAACAACACACAGTAGTAATGATTGAAGACAAAAAAAGAATCGAAATTTAAAAGATGATGAAAGTTGATACTGTTACTGTATGTTATCCTGGTCAAAATGGGGAGTTGCATCTCGGCGTTCGTCTTGGTCCTCCATTCCATGGACGCTCCGGCCATCAATCTTGCGTGACGCCACTGCCTGCCTGGCACATGTAGATTCATTGTTAAGGTAAGTGAGAGTTGTTTTTCCCAGTATAGCACAGGGTAAGGGCCGGCCTGTAATTGCAGATGGGAAAACCAAAGGGATATTGAAAATCAAGTAGAAAAAAATGCCTAAATTACGGTGGAGTGCAACAAGAACACTTTCAGAGGCGGCATGGATTTGGATACATCATGTCTACTCTAGTCTGTTTCCAGCCTTAACCTCCAACAACAACAGGACTGAGCAGGCCCACGGCACCCGTGACACATCCTCCATTTAGCGTACCTTTTTTGACAGAGGCAGACAAAGCAGATATACAGCAACATAGCATTTTACAAATTAAGTGACTAAATCAATGCCCCGCTGTCAGTCATACCATACCACCACACTCGACTCCACCACTACACAGACATGTAGGTCTGCAGTGGTTGTTGTTGACTTGGTTACCTTGTAATGCACTCATGAAACGCACTGAGTTATTCCATCAATCATCTCGGATCGTACTGAGTGACTGGAGTGCGAAGAGATAATGTCACTGTGGTCATCATCATGGTGTGTTGTCCAACTCAGTGTGCAGTAGTGTACAGATTGAGTCCCCTTTCCATATTCAAAATGCAATGGATCGGCCTGCAGTAGAAGTAGAAAATTGTTATTGAAAAACAAGATTGGAAAGAAACATTGCATTGAGTTACTTTTAGTGTGTAGATTAGATAATAGTACACAATGAATTACCTTCATGCACTACAAACAACAACAACACAAATCACTCAGTCAGCGTCCAATGCATGTCATCATTCATTACCTGTTCCTTCTCATCTTCAGTTAATGGGCAGTCTGTATCGGCTCGGAAAGGAGGATAGCTATAGTAGTCATCATCATGTTCCACTTCTTTTGGAGAGACTCAACGAGGCAAGATTTTAGTTTTTCTTCGATTATGCTACATCCAATCATCATCTGGCTTGAGGGCAATAGATTTAGGTCGATTCAGGAGGATGGAGGAGCAGGACTCGGAGGAGTGGACTGAAATGCAGAGAGCTGAAACTCATAAGGCAATAAAATACGAAGACGGTGGTGATGGATTTGTTGTGATTTGAAGTTTCCAAACAAAAACACAGACACAGAAATAGAAGTAAATAAGGGAGAACCACAGTAAGAACTGGAAGCCTAGTTGTCACCGTCAGGGAAGTATAGCTCGTCCTCAAACTCTGGAGGTTCAACCAGAAGTAGGTAATCAGCATCCAACACGCTACTTCCATCACCTGAGCCGCTGTCCTCATCTTCCTGCGGTGATTCATGTATTGTATAATTCGGTGGTATAAATTGCTGATTCATTTTGATCATGGTTAACCTCTCCACGTTTATGGGTGAGAGACTGGTCCTTTTCACTGTTACAATGGAACCAGCAGCACTGAAAACACGTTCAGAAGAGACACTTGCGATAGGGCAAGCCAGATAGTTGATCGCCAGCCTGCTGAGCACTGGCCATTGGCCCCTTTTGCCATACCAATACCGCAATGGGTTTTGATCAATGTAGACCTCTGTTGGGTCATCCAGGTAGGCCTGGACCATTCGGTCAATGTTCAGGGGTGCTAAACTTAGTGCGCCCTCTTTTGTCTTTGCATCAGCACTGGACCTAGCAAGTCCTTGCTGTAAATACCAATTCTGTGCCGTTTGTACTGGGGCTGATGATGATCCGGTTCTTGCTGTTGTCGATAGTGTTGGTGACAGCTGTGAACCAAATGCACTGCCCACAGGCTCTGAAGTTGAACTTGACGCAGGATGCCCTGCTGCAGTACTTGATGTGGGTTTGAGGCCTTTAATTACCAGCCGTTCATTTTCCAATGTACTGGCTGCCTCAGCTATCCAAGTTTTGTACCGGGCAACATCCACTTCTGAAAAAGGGAGTAATGTCTTACTGTGCAGTGCCGCTTTGTACCGTGGATCCAGAATTGTGGCACAAATGTAATGTTGTTGTGACAGAATCTTATTTTGCACCCTCGCATTTTCACTTAAGCGACATGATAAGCTCTCCGCCAACTGGTATGCTTCTTTTTTTTCCTCCACACCTATGTACGCTTCACACACCCTCTTCAGCTCTTGCTCTAGCATGTGCAACAATGGGATAGCTTAGCCCATAGTACAGTCCTCCTTGCTGACTTCACGTGTGAAGACCTCGAAAGGAAGAAGCATCTCTGTAAGAGATTTAACTAGGCACCATTGGTCCACCTGAAGGGTGATGCCTTTCACAGCAGCATCCGCCCTTTGCATGACATATTCATTGATTGGTCTGTACTGCTCAAACAGACGGTCAAGCATGTAATACGTTGAGTTCCAACGTGTTGCCACCTCCTGGATCAGTGCTTTGACTGGCATTCTATAGTCACGTTGAATGATCCTCAGCTGCTTCCGGGCTTTAAAAGAATGGCTGAAATGCGTGCATATTCTGCGGCAGGTGGTCAGTAAGTTGCTGACTATGGGTCTTTTTTCAGAAAGTCTTGAACTATAATGTTAATGCAGTGCGCCAAACACGGGACCCTGAAATACTTACCAAGCGTCATGGCCTTAAGTATATTACTGCCATTATCCGTGGCAACAAAACCAATGTGAAGCCCTCTGGGGCGCAGCCATTCAAAGACCTTGCTGTTAAACTCTTCCAAAATGTTTTCAGCAGTATGAGATTTCTCCATGGCGAACATGGCTACAGTTGCATGTTTCCGAGAAGCATTAAAAATTGCAGCTGTGTCAATAGCACCTACTTCAGATAGCTTTTCTCTAACCCCCACAAAAGAGACCCAGTGTGCAGTGATGCACATGTAATCAGTGGCTTGGCAACTGGTCCACATGTCTGTTGTCAGGTGGATTTTGTGAACAGCACTCTGCTGCAAAGCTTGTCCAACCAATTCCAGCACATCGTGATGTAGTGCTGGAACAGCAACTCGGGCGAAATAGGACCGGCTGGGAACCTTCCATTTAGGGCAGATGGCTGACACAAATTCAAGGAAACCCACCCCTTCCACAAATGAAAATGGGAGAAGGTCCAGCGCTAACATTTTAGCCAGCTTCGCATTGTACAACCGTGCCGTTGGGTGGTTGCGTTGGTACTGCCCCTCCGACCTAAGCATGCTGTCAATGGTAGGCTGGAATATTTTCCTTTGTGGTGCACCTTTCTTCTTGAACCAAGCTAGGCTCAACGACGCTGCACTTTTGCTCATTGCAGTGCCCGGTTGCCTTGGTGTCTCATGTTGACTCTTACTACGGTGCCACTCAGCTGTTGCTGAGGATGTGGGCGTTACCAGTACACTGCTGGGGTAGGGCTAGAAATGTCTCCCTCTTGTTGACCTTCCACCGCGATCATATCTTTCCCTACTTCTTCATCCCCAACAACAGCAATGGGTCCAGTTTTACTTTTTCTAAGTGAAGTAGGTGAGCCTCCCACTTGATAGTGTTGTGTTTTTTTAGATGACTTGTTTGTCCTCCGGTACCATAGTTTGTACCAAGCTTACCCCGCCTAACAGCCTGCCGACAAATTGAGCATATAGCAATGTTCTCCTCCTTACTGCTAACCGAAAAGAAGTCCCAAACTGGGGAGGAGAACTTTCTGGCGCTGCTGGAGGTGCCACTTTCAATACCAGATGAAATGGAGGGTGTGCATGGAATTTGACTCTGTGCACTTACATTACCACCACCTACTGAGGTGGTGGTTGAGCTGGATGTAGGTCCCTGCCGGGCCTTTGCAAAGGCAAATATGGAAGCTGGAGGTCGTGTTGGCGTTACCTGTGTTGGTGGTATCCGTGCTACATCCCTCGCAGCGATTTGGGATAGTCGAATAATGTTGGTCTCCATCTCCGCAGGCCCAGGAGTGATGTTCGTGATGACTGGCTCTTCATCATCATCACCCCCTCGTCTACATCTACCTCCATAACTGAAAGGCTTTCTGGAACCTTCCTTTTCACTAGCCTTGTCTTGTGGCGTGCATCACTCTCAGGCTGAGCTGGTGGCTTCCAAGTGGCATCTAGATCATCAGAAGCGGGGCTTGAAGAAGAAGTTGATGGACTAACCCTCCTTTTCCTTGCTGGGGGTATGGAAGACAATGGATCTTCTGGAACAGTGGCTTGCTCCTCTTCGTCTGCAAAAAGCTCGATTTCCTGAACTGCCCCTACTTCGGGTGGAACAACTACTATTGTGGGCTGTGGTTCCGGCTGCGGCTGTGGTTGCGGCTGTGGTTCCGGTTGCGGTTCCAGCTGCGGTTCCGGCTGTGGTTGCGGCTCCGGCTGGGGTTGCGGCTGGGGTTGCCCACTTATCTGCTGAGTTTCCGCCTGCGAGTGCGTGGATTGGGTACTACTTTGCGATAATGACATTTCAACATCACTGGTCGTTAGTAGACTGGCTACCTCTGCCACAGTCATGGGCTTGGGCCTAGGTTGCTGGGGTGGGCCCACTGATGCAGAGGTGCTGCTCCCAGATTGGTCCCCGCTGGACACCGCTGCTGCAGGCGTAAGTTTTTTTACCAAAAAACACATCGGCCGGCACACCAGTCTTGGCAAGTGCCACTTCCTTCTTCTGTCCCTTCTTCTCACTGGCAACTTTCTTGGTACTGGAGGACCTTGTACCTTTCTTTGGGGCCTTCTTCTTCAGATGTCAGCAGGACGCAGGTGCACAAGTTGCAGAGATGTCTGTGGTCACACGTGGACGTGACGCGCAGCAGGACTTCTGCCTGGCAGTACAACGGGTGATGATGATGATGACACCTCCTCCTCTGTCTTTTGTGCACCTAAAAGCAAAGAAGCCAGGAGAAGAACATCAGTGAAATGTTGCATTTGTTGTTGTGGTTCAATTACTAGTAGTACAAACACATAAAAGATATAAATTAGTGTAGCCATTTGTGAGACTGTCAACAAGGGCTTTCATGGTATACTGTGTACACTGTCAGGAAGGATAGGAAAGAAGAGGAACAACAACCAAAATACAAATGTGATAGAAGTGGACCCTGTTTGGCATTACATTATTTGCTCATCACATCATTCAGGGAGCTGCAGCTGGCAAAGGGGATGGATGCAAGCAGTAAGCCAAGAGGAAACCATGCAGGCCTAAATGGCAAAAGCAGCACACTTATAACTCCCACCAGAAATGGCCACCAGCCACATGGACACTCACAAATCACAAGCAACAAGCATGAGGCCTGGAAAACAATGTACTGAAAACAGGCCTACGATAGCCAGGCAAAGGCTGCATGGTAAACCACACTGCTTTGCCTGTAATGCAATAAAATGCAAAAACGAAAATACACAGGGCTAAACAAGGCCTGCAACACACCACACACAACTAAGGCATGTAACACACCCCAAAAAACAGAAATACACCCAAAAAATTAATCCACATTTTGCAATTCAATGCCATCCATGTGCCCTAAATGATGTTTAAATTCAACTGAACACACAAACAGTTCTTTTATGCACCCCTGACTATCTCTGGGCCCACTGGATGGAAGGCCTGTTGGCAGATTAGGCTACAAGCTTGCAGGCCTATGGCAAAAAGCACCTTGCCTGGTTCAAAATGGCCGCCAGCCTCATGGCCAGGCCCACAACAACAAGAAACTGAAGACAGACAATGCAGGCCTATGGCAAAAAACACACTGCCTGGCTTCAAAATGGCCGCCAGCCTCATGGCCAGGCCCACAACAACAAGAAGCCTAGGCCACAAAGGAAACACATGCAGGCCTATATGGCAAAAGCAGCACACTTATAACTCCCACCAAAAATGGCCACCAGCCACATGGACACTCACAAATCACAAGCCACAAGCATGAGCCCTGGAAAACAATGTACTGAAAACAGGCCTACGTTAGCCAGGCAAAGGCTGCATGGTAAACCACACTGCTTTGCCTGTAATGCAATAAAATGCAAAAACGAAAATACACAGGGCTAAACAAGGCCTGCAACACACCACACACAACTAAGGCATGTAACACACCCCCAAAAACTGAAATACACCCAAAAAATAAATCCACATTTTGCAATTAAATCCAATGCCATCCATGTGCCCTAAATGATGTTTATATTCAACAGAACACACAGAAACAGTTGTTTCATGCACCCCTGACTACCTCTGGGCCCACTGGATGAAAGGCCTGTTGGCAGACTAGGCTACAAGCTTGCAGGCCTATGGCAAAAGCACACTGCCTGGCTTCAAAATGGCCGCCAGCCTCATGGCCAGGCCCACAACAACAAGAAACTGAAGACAGACAATGCAGGCCTATGGAAAAAGCACACTGCCTGGCTTCAAAATGGCCGCCAGCCTCATGGCCAGGCCCACAACAAGAAACTGAAGACAGACAATGCAGGCCTATGGCAAAAGCACACTGCCTGGCTTCAAAATGGCCGCCAGCCTCATGGCCAGGCCCACAACAACAAGAAACTAAAGACAGACAATGCAGGCCTATGGAAAAAAAGCACACTACCTGGCTTCAAAATGGCCGCCAGCCTCATGGCCAGGCCCACAACAACAAGAAATTGAAGACAGACAATGCAGGCCTATGGCAAAAAGCACACTGCCTGGCTTCAAAATGGCCACCAGCCTCATGGCCAGGCCCACAACAACAAGAAGCCTAGGTCACAAAGGAAACACATGCAGGCCTATATGGCAAAAAAGCAGCACACTTATAACTCCCACCAGAAATGGCTACCAGCCACATGGACACTCACAAATCACAAGCAACAAGCAGGAGGCCTGGAAAACAATGTACTGAAAACAGACCTATAATAGCCAGGCAAAGGCTGCATGGTAAACAACACTGCTTTGCCTGTAATGCAATAAAATGCAAAAACGAAAATCCACAGGGCTAAACAAGGCCTGCAGCACACCACACACAACTAAGGCATGTATTTAGCACACAGCCCAAAAACTGAAATACACCCAAAAATACACATTTTGCAATTCAATCCAATGCCATCCATGCCCCCTAAATGATGTTTGAAATTAAAAATACATCACACAGCAAAGGAACAGTTGTTTCATCATGTTTCATCATGCACCCACCCATGACTAGCTCTGGGCCTACTGGCTACAGTGGCTACCCACCACTATATTTATTTTTAAAAATGATGAAAATTAAAAAATTGTAATTGCAGCAACTGCAATGACCCAATCAAACAACACCAACTTACTTGTAAAATCTCAAATCCAAAAATCCTCAAATCCAATGATAATGATGCAGCAGACACAAAGAGTGATCCTTCCAGCTCAAATCCAAGTGAAAAATGAACAGGAGATGGAGAAAGCACTGGGAGGAGCCTGCTGGAAAGGAACAGGAAGTAGTAGACTCTGTGGCACTTCCTCCCTCTCCCCCAAAAATTGAAAAAAAGGACACCCAAATATCAATCTGAGGTTTTTTTCCATGGAAATCATCAGTTTATAGAAGGTTTTATGCTGCTCGCGATATTATTCTTCTCCAGATTGAAAATTTTGCGTGTTCGGGATCGCAGGTTTACAAAGATTCCGCCGGAAATCCGATGGCGCGCCCGAATGACGTGTTCGCGACCGCAATCTCTCTCGTGGTGCACGATGGCGCGACGAATGACGTGTTCGCGATCGCACACTCTCGCGTTGTCCGATGGCGCGGCGAATGACGTGTTCGCGATCGCAAACTCTCGCAGGATCGCGCGGCCGGCTACCGAAATCTCGTGGCGCACGCGAACGAATAGGAAAACCCGTCGGCGAACGCAGGAATCCCGGTAAGTCATAATCGCGCGCGCTAGAATGCATTTTTAAAGCGCGAACAAGAAAATAATTCCGCTCGCCGCGGATCGCGGAATTGTTGGCAATTCCGCGTTCTCCGCGGAACGCGAAATTGCCTAAATTCCGCAAATTCCGCGAGCGGAGCGGAATTCAATGCCCAGGGTTAATGGAAACACAAGGATCCCCCGGAGACATCCTACTGGATGAAATCCCTGGAGGTGTGGGCGCGAGCGGAAAGCACTGTCCTGCATAGGGAAGAAACGGCAGGGTTACGTAAATACCCCATAGCACAATCCTGGGACTACATCCTCCAAGCCCTCACACGTCCTGGAGATACACTGCGTGCACCCCCGGAGCAAGAATCAGAGGACATTAACTAGAGTGTCGCTTGATGCCACAGATACGTTGTAACAGTAGACGACCCTGCCAATAACTCCCGGGCCGGGTGATGACCCCATGCCACTACGGGATTATTCACAGATGCAATACCGACCGTACGGTGCCCTGGCAGCCATATCATGGTACACAGAATAGGCACGGCAGCTCACATCCACAATCAACACACAGCTTCTGGCATAACCCATATGGAACGGCACTCCACATGATGACTTCATGACTATCCTACTTTTTGGTATCTCTGTTTTTTTCTTTTTTTTGTTCTTCTTCCCTTGTTTCGCTAAGTTCTGATTTTAAAGTTCAAATTGACGATGATCCGCAACTTGTACGTATGCTCATGTGCCTTGTCTGTGGATTACTGTGTAACATATCTCATAGGAAAGCCGCATAACAGCTGAGTGCCTTTGCGAACATTGATGTAAATGCTCGTTGCTGACTGTAGTCGGGGGGTACGCACTTGGAAGGCACGCCCAGTTCTGTGGCCTTACGCGGCGACGTATATGGGCAGTGGCTGCCACTATTAAACTGCATATGCATACTAAATCCTGAGCGACACGTACAGAACCCGCTATGATTGTATGATGACAATGCCCAGATGTAAGTACATGGTAACATGGTACCAATGTTTTAGCAATAAGCACCAAGTGTGTTAATGTAATGATGTATGTGTTGGAAAAACTGAAAAATGCAATAAAGATACTTAAAAAAAAAAAAAAAATCAAATCCAATCCAGACCTGCAAGGACACGCCATCATCGCTGGCTGCGCACACGCTGAGCTCATCAGGTGCCACTAACTCTGTGCAGCTCAAGTCAATGCCACGTGGCTGTGGGCCCTTGCTGACCGCTGCCTCCGGCCTACACTGCGGTCAGCAGGGCTCACACATATCAAATCCAATCCTGACCTGCAAGGACACGCCATCATCGCTGGCTGCGCACACGCTGAGCTCATCAGGTGCCACTAACTCTGTGCAGCTCAAGTCAACGCCACATGGCTGTGGGCCCTTGCTGACGCCTGCCTCCGGCCTACACTGCGGTCAGCAGGGCTCACACATATCAAATCCAATCCTGAACTGCAAGGACACGCCATCATCCGTGGCTGCGCACACGCTGAGCTCATCAGGTGCCACTAACTCTGTGCACCACAACTCATGGACCCTTTATGATTGAGTTTTGTGCTGTGGACAGCGGACGCAACAATGTCACCTCAGGCAGTGGGGAAGACCTGGGACGATGATGAAGATTAGGCAGGTGTACCACACCCCACTGCAGCTGCAGCAGGAATATCCAGAAGGGACACAATCATTAACAATTTCTTCACATGAGCACGCTCAGCTCTGGTGCCCCTACCTCAGTGCAGCTCAAGTCATCGCCACGTGGCGGTAGGCCCGTGCCGGCCGCAGTGCATCCGGTGCCACTAACTCAGTGCACCACAAGTCATGGACCCTTTATGATTGAATCTTGTGTGTGTGATTTCAGATGTGGTGCCCCTACCTCAGTGCACTGCAAGTCATGGACCCTTCATGATTGAATCTGTGTGTGTGTGATCCGATGATCACTGTTCTAGTTGTTGCCAGCACCAACCACTCCCTGAGGGCTGGCTTACACTCACCCCACATCCATCCAGCACAGGCGTCACTGGACATGTGACCCTGGTAATAAAAAGGGGCCAGGCGCACGTGCCCGTAGCCAGTTCCACTATCTATCTAAGTGTGTCCGTGTGGTCATTATGTATGCATGATGGCCCCAGGCCCTACCACATTACATTGTGCTGTGGACAGCGGACGCAACCATGTCACCTCAGGCCGTGGGTAAGACCTTGGACATGTAGCGTTGTCGTTACCCCCTGTAAGCGTAAGCGGAGTGGGCTGGGCCGGCGTACGCCAGTCCAGCGTAGGGGTGTGAAGAATTTGCCCTGGGCTCTGGGCGTGGTTCAGTTCTGGCTTGGACAAGGAAGTTACTAATACGTGTGTCTCTGTTGTAGTGTCTGCGCCACCCGGCCCGTAATCGACAATGTTGCAATGTAGCATGCACCCGGAGGGCGGGCTCGCACGAACGGAGAAATGAAGGAGCGCAAGACCGCTCGGGGTCTTGGCTCATACATGCCAAGTGTTGTGTGTATCTGTATTGTCGCAGCATGAGCCAAATGCCTAGCCCTAATCGCAGCGCGAGGTCAGCCAGGCATGAACTCTACATCTGTGTACGCCCTATCCTTGCCATAGGCCTACACTCACGTGGCCACTCACGTGGCCGCCCACCTTTAACGGCCAACATCACAGTGTCGTTGTCAGGCTTGTGGACATGCGCAGACAGGCATGACAATGGTGTGCCGTAGGAGTGCAAGTGATGCAACCGCGCAGCGCACACAAGTAAATAGGCTCGGGGGAGGGAGAAGCAGCTTTGAGGCAACGTAACGCACAGTGATGCCGCTCATTTGCCACATGCAAGACATGTCAAACATGAATCCCAAAGTCGCACACATCCCACCCCCAACAAGCCACATCACATTTCCTGAATGCAAGCAGATGACAAACTTACATTAGGGATGAAAGCTCCTTTGTCTGAACTATCAGGCGGAAGCACATCTGCACCTCCGACCTCGGAATTGCATGTGCCCGGCACCCCCTGACAGATACTATAGCAGCTGATGACGACTCCCACACTACGCACAGCCCGACGAAAGACCAACGTATACACACACCCCATACACAGAAGTCCTTGCTCGAAGTTATCTTGCATGGAACGGCCTTCACACTTACTGCCACACCATCCCAGGCGTACAACCGTTGCACACTAAAACAACTCATTGATCCGAGCTGTGGCATTTCATCCACAGAACTGGCGCAGGTCAGAACAGTGCTGCTTCAACCAGAGCCACTAACGCAATGGCAGAACATCCCGGACACATACACAACCCCTGTCACGTGGAACTGTACCGTGCACGTATGCTGCATTTACTAGGGGCACTGCCATTGGCAGTGCTGCGGATCAGTTACCGGCTAAGCTTCCGCCTTGCCAACGTCACCTGCGTTCAGCCTGTGTTGCATTGTCGATCGTGCATATTCGAGTGGTCCATGGATGTCTGCCTATCCAACAGGACGGTAGCTGAACTGGATTTTGACATGTGTGCGCCCCCCCTGTTGGCCCACGACCAGGAGTGTCACCGGGATACCCGTTTATGGGATGCCTTGATACTTGGCATACATGCTGGCAGCTGGACCTGGGAGATTGCACAACTCCTCGTGTGCAGTGACCACATTGAACCGCTCCCCTATTGGGCTGTAGTGCTAATTGGTGAAAGGGGGTGGACGCAGCACATCTGTCCGGGCCTGCTAATGGATCGCCTCGCCGTCCTGTTTGATGAAGTCGACAACGACCTCATGTTGGAAATGATAGCCTACGAAGCTGCAATCGCTTTCATGGACGAGTAACTACGTACCCTCAGCCACAACAGATTGGAACCCATTGCACTTGTCCCAACACCTTGCTGCATCTTGGAGATCTGGTCACATATCCCACGACAACAGTGGACATGGCTGCATTCGCCTGGACTCCGAATACATGAGCGGACAACAACGCGGGTTAACACACACCTGTGAAAGGTGAGGCACTCCCCCGGAGTGGACAGCAGCGCTTGGCAACGTTGCTCATTCTGACATACTGCTGCATTGGTTTGCATGTTGTGGCACTTATCTTGCCGTACTGACACGCATATGCTAATAAAGTCTACGCACCTTCACTTGTATTCAACTGTGATGAGTGTTGATTTGAATGACAATGTGTGTCTAACTGCCTATCTGGGTCACGGCCATACATGCGCATTGATAGCATTACCCAGGGAGTACCTTTTTGTGGAATCACTGTCCCTACATTCATCCATACTTTCATACTTGATTGATCATAGCCATGACACATCTGTGTGAATTAGAATGTTTTATTCACATTCAGTGGAGTGTTGAAGCTGGACCAGTACAGGCCCATGCAAACCCCACTTTACATTGTTGCCCCGTGGAGGGCCAGCCAGAGTCCTTTAGGGATTGACAAGTTCATCGCAAGTGGAAGACTTCAGTCCGCAGTGTGATTGCTGTGTCATTGGTAACCAAACAAAATATGGCAGTCTATGTCGAGGTCCAAGGTGAGTGTCGCTGAGTGGAAGATGTTATTCCAGGGCATGATGCAGAGGGCAGAACCAAGCTGAAACCGGCCATATGGGGGAGATGAATGCTACTACTTCATTCTTACCACAAAGCCAGATTCATCATCATCTTTGTCCTCTGATGTGTCGGGTGCCGCCCATGTGGGTGGTGGTGTTTTGTCTGCATCACTGTGTGGCAGTGACACATCAGGGGCCGGAGGTGGAATGTCTGCCGCACTGTGTGGCACTGACACTTCAGGGGGTGGAGATGTGGATGGAGTAGTAGCAGCAGCATTCATCCGCGCCAGGCCTTGTGGTGGCAATGCATGACGAGGATCTGCAGGGCATGGAAGATCACAGCTACATCTCGCTGGTGTGCAGCTGTGGCAAACATTCTTTCCGCCTGCATCCGCTCCAAGCTCGCCATCATTCTCCTTATGTGTCCCAACTCCCGGCTGACATCGCTGGAGCCACTCTGACTAGACAGTTGTTCTTGGCTCAGAGTCATGACTCCAGCTATGTCAGCCATGGATTGTTGGAGAGCATGGAGCGGACAGTGGGTGTCCGTTAGGGACTGTAAGTCGTCCCTGATGGGACTTAGACACCCACCTATGGCATCTAGTTTGGCTGCCATGAGGTCGAGCCCCACCTGCAGCTGATCAGCCATCTTCTCCTGGCACCCTAACACACGGCGTTGATGTGTTGGTCGTGGGGGTCCTGGGAGACAGCCGTGGTGGTGGGTGCTTCCTGCTGTGTGGTCTGTCTAGGGGGTGGGGTCTCCTCGATGCAGCTGGGCTGCCCTGCTCCTGCCCTGGGGTGCCGGAGCTGTCCATGAGCTGTTGGAGGGCGTCGGTGTCGATGTTGGGGAGGTCCTGTTCATCATCAGTGCTGAGTTGTTGGGTCTGCTCTGCAGGAGGTGTTGATTCTCCCTCTGCAATGTGAAGGGGAGATGCAGATTGACATTGTGTTCACATGTATGTTCACGCATTGTACAAGTTTACTAACAGACTGCATGACAATGCACATTGTGACTGTTTGTGAGGAGATGCCTATTTGATGCGGGACAGTTGACATTTCTACACCATCACGGATGTGAGGTTGTACATGTACATTATCATCTCAGTTTCCTGCTATGCCAAATGCGAATGCCCATTTTCTACACACAAGCGGCAGCAGTTATGTCCTCTGTTCTGTTGTGAAAGTGTTGCAGTTTTTACCACATTGTTGTCAATGTTGAGGTGCTCTGATTCTTATGTGTGTGTGCTGCATTGTGGGTGAGTTGCCCCTTCAGCTCTGATTTGGCTGGCCCTTGTCCCTTTCATGCGGTGTGCCTTTCACTTCTGTGCTTACACAGTGGTGAGATGTAGCAGACTTCGGTAAATTGGGCTCTTGGTCGGAGTTGTGACTCTTGGGCATGGTTTGTCCGCAGATGTGATATACTTAATTGTGCATGTGTGCCATTGTGCCTATCTCCCCCCGTCCCCCCAGTCCCTGGTCGTTACTCACCCTGTTGCTGTTGGCTCAGGTCATGTTGTGCAGTGTCCGGTCCCCCAACTCCTGCCACCGTCTCCCCAATGATGACTCGGGACACCATTTCCTCCATCTCATCCAGCTCCTGGTGTGTCGCTGGACTCCCACCTCCAGTCTGCATTGCTGCTTTCAGGTTGGCTGCAAGTTTCAGCTTGGTTTTGCGCTTCACATCAGTCCAGCGCTTCACATCAGTCCAGCGCTTCACATCAGTCCAGCGCTTCTTGCAGTCGCCCACTTCCCTTCTCTTCACTCCGACTGCATTCACCTTGGCCAAGATGGACTGGCATATTGTATTTTTAGTTGCCAATGACACAGTGGAGGTGATGAACAGTTGGTGGTGGTGTTCTATCACCTCCGTAATGAGGATCTGGTTTTCCTGCGGACTGAAAAGCGGGTTCCTCTTCTTCTTCTTGCCCTTCCCTGACCCCGAGGTTCCAGGCTGGTCCTCCGTGGGGCTTGTGGGGTTCTGGTTGTCCTCTGTACTTGCTCCAGCTACCTCCACGGTGCTTCGCAGTTGTTTGTGTTTTTTGTTGCCGCTTTTATAGTGATTTTTCCCACCTGACTTGTGTGACTTGCAGGCCTGGCGCTGCTTATCGCTGAATTTTTATATCGCAGTTGGGCCCATTGCAACTTTTTTCACATTCGGGTTTAGATTTTTATCACCGTACCAGTAATTTTATCGCGGACAATTGATGCATTATCGGGAAACTATCGCATGTTACCGCCGGATTCTGAATACGACGTTAACACAGTTATTTTCCCGCGATAGACGGCGATATGAAAAATTGCGTTAACCTATTTCGGCGATGATTATCGCACGTTATTCAGAATATCCCCCTGTGATCGTTGTGGCGGACCTCTCATAAAATCCATCATCAAGCCAGGGGAGCCAGCAGAGTGAGCGAAGGTAGGAGAGGGCAGACTTGAGAAAAATATTTTAGGAGTGGCTCAACACCACAATTAAATAAGCAAAAACTAAAGGTTTACCATAGGCTCTGCTGAACACATAGCACTAGAGATGTGCGAGCCATTGAGCACTCAAGCCTAGCTAGAGTTGCACTTGGACCATCAAGCCCAAAACAAGCTGACCTGTGGCTTCTGCCCATCGCCCACACTTTCAGATCCAGGAATTGAAGCAAAAGTTTTAATCACTGATGTAAAAAGACGAGGATACCCCCATCTGGTGGCTGAACTGCATCAATGTAAAACCAGGACTAATCCTAGTTTCCCCTACTTAACCCAATTGAGGGATTCTAGGCACATATTTCATTTCACTATGCCTCCTTTTTATTATCACATATAGCAACCATCAAATACACGAGTTCAGGATGTGCGCTGTACAAAAACATCCCGTTTAACACTGAGCAAACTGTAATGTTGCTACATCTATAAAAAGAATCTAGGGTAAACATCAAAACTGACTTTCCTTTTAGTACACTAGCTGCATTGTCTTCAGTCCGGGAAGGCGGTGGGGCGCTAATGTTTTCAAGTTCATATTTTAAAACTCACTTGCTAAATGCAGTGATAAAATCTGATGTGTTAAAACGCTCTTGCACATTATAGAAATATTTCTTGGGGAATTCTGAAGCAACTTAATATTTTTACATGATTTGTTGCCTGATTTACATACCAACAATGCTCATGGCTCAGCCATTGAACGAACTCTTGGAGCCAAGTCAGACTTGACTATGCCCTCCCTTAAATTGTGTTGGTTCACCCACCTCTAAGAAAGCACTAACTTTTGGTGTTAAAAACTGCACAATTTGGAATCCTGGACTCAAATCCTGACGTGCGCACTTGAGCAATCTAACCTAAGGTCCATCGCTTTACTTCACTATGATATATTTTTCACAAGCATCCAGTTTTGAGGAATATATTGAAGCAATATAGTACAGAATCTGCGGTCTTCAAAAACTGCACCTACTTTCGGTTAATGTAAAATAATCATGCTTCACGTTCAATGACAGCATAGGCTATATAAACAAAAATAAAATTTTAGGCAACATCGTCAGGGACTGGTGAATTTTTGAAATGTTACAAGGTTAAGAAAAATTTGTAACTTTCCCCTCCCCCCATTTTCAAGTCTGCATCGCGTTTTTAAGACATTTGTTGCCTGATGCATGTTTGTGACTCGTCTTGCTCTTTGGCTGCACAAGGCATGCCAGACCCCTGTCCCGGGTCTTCCAGAGGCTGCCTGAGCCCTCCAAAAGAAGTGTAATGTCTCCTGCGTCTTTGCTCATGAAGTTATTTTACAAACATTCAGACTTCAAAGGTAAAATCAATTGCAGAATGACCACAATAGTGTGAAATTAACCCACCCCCAAATAGTTCCTCCCTGCTGTTACTCTGTGCTTGCAGTAAAGCTCCCGTCATTTATTGAGCAATGAGGTGTTCCGATGGAGTTAAACCCCCCTACCCTTAACACTCCTCCCACCTTCCTCACTCCATGCAGATGGAAAAGTAAGGTTCTTAAACTTTGAAAATCACATAAATCGCAACATTCTTTAGCACAAAATGAAAAACCACAAAAGTTCGAGATTACTGGTGATAAACCAAATTAATCACGAGTTTAACTTTAGTAACAATGCTGTTCTCTTGTAAAATAAATTTCAGTGCAAGTTTTACATACTTTGTCGGTGTTCCTCAAAAATAATTTTAATGCCTCTAAAATTGAGAATATTGGGTTTTTGGAAGATTGCTCTTAGTTAGAATACTTTAGTTCTGGGCCATGAGTGGTTGGTTTACTGTCAGCAGTGACGGTTTAGTTTATGTTGCAAATTTGATCAGACTAACGCTAGGAGTAGAGGAAGTGGGGTGAAGCCGAGGTCAGAAGCTTTGATCGCAGACATGATATTTCTGCTACAGATTTTGCTGTCTATAGGAAATGGTCTGAAATAAACTTTGGAAAATAAAACAATGGTTGAGAGTCAGTGTATCATTTTTCAAAGGGCAAAGCATTGGTGTAATATCTTAGTGTGTGCCTTCGTGGTATAGTACAGTTCCTTGCGGAGAAAAGTTTGGACTTCGAGGGTGAAGTGATTGCTTGTAACAAAAAAAAAAAGGTAATAGGAACGTCAGGACTTGTGCAAATTGAAAAGTTACATTTTGTGATGCAGGAACATATGCCGCAAATTTTGTCATAGGAGGTGATCGATCATTATGGCGTGAAAATAATTCAAATTGAGTTGACAAGCGACTTATGTCAAATACAATTCTAAAAACAAGCAAAATTATCAAGGTACTTTTTCGTTTTTGATTGAACTGCTGTCGGTCACCAAAAGCAACTTTGCTTTACCTTAAGATTTGTGGACAGCAGAACATCACATTTACATAATCATTTACATCATAAAGCACTTTTTAAGGTTCGAGCAAGTTGATGACACCAACCAAGAATCACTTAGAAGTCATTTTCTTCAAGAATTGAGAAACTAATCTGGATGCAAGTAATTGTAGGGGACTAGACTACGATAATGGAGACAAGACTATGATGACAGGGCAAAACTGACAGGCTCTCATTTTCTTAATCTGAGGCTAGGAGATGCAGTCATATCTACAATCACTTCAGGCACACCTTTTGGAATATTATACAGAATGTATCCTATTCTCTTCAGTATTATGTTGGGAGCATTTTGATAAAAAGTGTTCAAGGTTTAACCATAAATCCACTTTGGGACTCAGTGCAAGTGCACATTATTAGTGTGTTAAAGCTGTTCAATATCAAACCATTAAGAGACAGAGATGCTCTTCTTGAATTTGAAGACCTAAAAGATGAAGCATTACTCCGTCATGAAACAGGCCCTCTAGCAGATCAAGTGGAAAATTATTAATGTATCATTACTCTGGTTGTCTATGAGATACTGTTTGAAGTAAAATTATTACGCAAGTCGCCGCAGTCCACATCATTTGCCAAACACGAGACAACACTGTGAAAAGGCATGTTGAAGAAAATTGGAAAAAGTTATTTCCAATTTTGTCTACTAACTTATTTTGTGGCACACACAACATTGCTTTATGTGGAGGAAAAAAGTACAACCGGAAATGTGCAAAGTCTTCACGTTATACATCAGTTCGAGTTGAACATAAATTGATTACCTTATGTGAAGAAACATTAAGAGGTCTAGTTTCCTTAATCAATATGTCAAATGGATTTTCAATCATTGCTAATGAAAGTGCTAACACATCTGGAAAAGAACAGATGTCACTTGGAGTACGTTTGTAGACATAAGTAGCATTGTAGCCGAGATCAGAGAAGAATTCCTTAAATTTTCAACATTAAAAGAAATGGATATTCTCTCAATTGCAAATACGATTATGGATGCATGTTCTAAATTTGGATTTAACTTAGAAAAACTTCATGGCCAAGGATATGACGAATGCACTACCATGGCAGGAAAGGAAGGTGGCGTTCAAGCCATATTAAGGAGAAAATTTCCTAAAGCTGCTTTTGCTCACTGTGCTGCACGTAAACTTAATTTGGTTGTTAATGCCCTGAATGCTCTTCCTGGTATACAGAATTCTACTGGCACAGTGAAGCCATTATCACGTTTTTCTGCGACTCCAAAAATAAGATCTTATTCCCAATGTGCCATTGCTGGTTGAAATACAATGGACAGCAAAATACAAGAGCATTAGAACTTTTACCACAAACTTTGAAGAGATTTGTAAGCAATTAAGCTTACTGGTCACTACAGCATCAGGGAATGAATGAATGAAATGAATGAATGAAATGAATGAAATTTGTACTTGTAAAGCGCACTGTTACCCTAGGGTGTCCTGGCGCTGTACGCATACCGCTGTGGAACCCTTCCTGTCTTTTCCCTGTGAAATGTCCACTCCTGGGCACCCCCAAGGTGAAGCCAGGCATCCCAGTGCTGGTGGGGCCGTTGTGGAGATTAAGCAAGCTATTGCCCAGAGTTGCAGAGTGGGACCCATGATTAGAATAGGCACCGAGGCGAGAATGATCAGGTCCGAGGAAATTGAGCCCAAAGACCCGCCGAGGCAGGAATTGAACCCTGGTCCCGGGCCAGATCTCTGCATCAGGGTCTGCCGCTCTAACCATTGAGCCACACTTCTCCACAACAGGGAAAACACGTCAGGATGCATATCAATTACAATGCTCCTCCAGCACAGTGAGCTCTCTTTTGCTTGTCCATAATTTCATATTACTCATCAAGATTGGAATCTATAAGCCATTCAAGCTGTTCAGCTTGATATCCTCAAAGTGTGTAACCACGTGCAAGACCTGACTGTGTTCCGTGATCACAGACAAAAAGCAGAAGAACTATTTAAGGACATTTTTACGAACGTTCAAACAATAGCAGAAAAACTGAACAGCGAACTTTGTGTTCTAAGACAGTGTGGCTGGCAAGTATTTCGTTCTAATTTTGGTTCCCTTTTTGTGGAAGAATATCGCCAGTCTATCTATGTGCCATACATGGACTTCATCATCGAGTCATTAGAAAGCCGGCCCGGCATTGAAAACAAGAACAATTTTAGTCTGTTCTCACTTTACCCAAAACACATTGCAAAAATACCACTTGAGCAATACAAATGCCAGATTGCAAACATCAGAGAAATTTACAACATTGAAAACCTGGAAGCCGAAGCAATCATATGGTTTCAGATCTGGTCAACGAAGGATGAGCAGTTTTACAGTGGGTTTCTGGATTTGCTAAACCACACAGATTTATTTCTATCAGTCCAGCAAGCAATCCTCATTGCTCTCACATTACCAGTAACCACTTGCACGGTGGAAAGGTCTTTCAACACAATGAGAAGGGTGAAAACCTGGTTGAGGTCGACAATGGCAGATGATCGTTTATCAGGTTTGTGCATGATGAGCATATATCGAGAAAAAATTGATGAAAACAAACAGCTGATTGACAAAGTAATTGATAAATTTGCACAAGACTACAAGCGTTTACAGTTCCTTTTTCAAGATCACTAACCAGTGGGAAAAAAAAAACTGGATAGAAACTAGTCATTGATAAATGTGACTGTTTAATTTCAGCAAGGTGTAGATGTTTGCCGTTCCTAATTTGCAACAGTTAAATAGGTTAATTTTATATTTTATTTTCCAATTTCAATGAGAACTGTTATTTTATTTATTTTAATATATTTAAGTTAATACATTTCCAAAATAAATACACGTCATATTTTTTAATTTTCATTCATTTGTGCATGTTAACACAAAACTCGACATGGATTTTTTTATAAATCAGTTATAGTGCCTTCACTGCCTTGATCATGTGTGTATGAATAATGTGGTGCATTCAATAACGGTGACATAAAAACAGATTAGAAATTGCTAATCAGACAATGGCAGCTTGATCCTTCTATTAAGCTTTTGCATCGGGTTTCTTAACCCGTTGCATGCCTGTGCTTTTTCACCTTTGCCCAAGAGCCGCTCCTGCCTGCAGCTCTGCTTTTTACTTTGCCACCTGCTAGGTGTGAATGATATCTACCAAAGGCCACAAACGAAAGAGATGGCTGTGGCACAACAACCCTACGGTGTAGGAGATCATATGCGGCCTGCCTTCTGCTGCCCCCCTCCCCCCCATGGCTCCCCTGCGCCCCAGTGTTTCTTGTGCCCCAACCGGCACATGTTGGAGGATGGGGATGACGTTGAAATTTTGCCCCTGTAAGATTTCTGCAGACGCCCATGCACCTGGCGGCGCCCTTCTTTTAGGGGGACACAATAACTTGGATGTGGCACTGACCTCTTAGACTCATATTGATGCAGTGGTCTTCATAGCGAGATACTTTGTCATAGGGACATGCTTCCATAAGGCATTAAGAAGCCTTTTGATATGCTTAATTTCATGCACAATTGGAAAAGGCCAGAAAGTCAAGATTTTAATGATACATGTGCCCTTCAGAGAACAATGCCTGAACAAACTCATCAATCTGGGTAAATGAACATAAAGAGCACCGTACTATTTTTGTACTAAATATAAATTTATGGTGTTCATTAGGTCCAAAATGAAAGAAAATAAAATGTATTTAACAGCTTTT